>JAHLJT010009436.1:41541522-42082871 GCA_031308135.1 Acheta domesticus | reverse complement strand
CATTTGTCCCAAATCCATAACCTCCAGTCCACAGTCGTCCTACTTTGCATTCCATTACCATCACCTCTGGGTTCTTTCTCGCAGCCTTCTCCTCTCCAAAGCACTCCTATCACGTTCTTCTTTCCCTCGCCCTCGGCTCTCCATCCCAACAAACCCTGCCACCTCCGTCTCCAACACGCTCTCCACTTACATTACTCCCTCGCTCACCCCCAAATCCTGCAATCCGAATGTCCTCCACCGCATTCCATTACCATCACCTCTGGGGCTCTTTCGCAGAGCTCATCTCCTGAAACTACCGCTCACCTTTCCTTCCCCACCTTGCCCTCCACCCCCATCCTCTCGCTCCATTCGGCCTCCCGCGTCCGCCGCCGCGCGCGTCGAGCGCCGCTGTCGTCCCCGGAGTCAATCCGCGCAGAGCGGGGCCGCCGGCGGTCGTCGCGGGATTAACTCCGCGGCCAAGGAAAAATTAAAACGCGCCGAATGATCCGCTGCGCCGCCACGTGCTCTGAATATGCATGAGGCCCCTGCCCCTGCGCCGGCCGCGGCCCTTGGTGGGCGTGGCACTTCGGCGAGGTGCTGGTCCGCGAGTCGCAGCGGCGCCGTCATTCAACGCAGACGGCGGATTAAAGGATTATGACGTTTGCGGCAGGGGGAGCGGCTTGTTTCTTCGATGGCGGTCGGATGTTCGTCAGGAAAAGAATAAACACGTCGCTGCAAAATTGTGAAGGTGAACTCTTGACAAATATAATGCATCAACACAAATATTACTATTTGAATAAAGTAAGATGATACCTCTAAAACTCTCTCTGTAATCCATGCGTGAATTTGTCTTCTTACTGGGTAGGCTAACAATTTGTCCAATTTGCGTCTTAGGCCGTGCCTCTGACCGGGAGGTCCTAGAGTTTGAATCCACACGGTGGTAGGATTTTCGACACTAGATAGCTAGGTCGAATTCATCCGCTGTCTGGAGGAGAATTCTAGCGACCGGCTGTTCTGAACGATAGTTTTCTGCAGCTTTTCCGATTAACATTAGGCGAATGCCGGAGCAGTACCCTAATAAACGGGACACGGACCGCGTGCGATCTTTCCTTCCTCTTCCTTGTCCTATCATCATCCCTTACTTACACTTACACTTACGTGCACTACACTACAACACATGTAAGGAGCTTATAGCTTGTCCGACGGGACGGTGCGCCGATGGTGGGACATACCTGAATGGGGAAAACTCCGCAAGCTGGCGTGCAGGTCGGTACCGGAGTCTACCATCCAGCAGGGGAAGCACATCGTGATAAAAACCATGTACTACACTTAAGAACTAATGACAATAGCAGCTGACGCGTCCGGAAACACAATAAATCAATGAAACAATCCAATTTGCCAGAAGTATGGAGCATTCCATCTTTTCTGATTTATTTATTGCGAATTGGGTATCACAGCATAATCTTATTATTCCTTTGTTTTTAATACTCTAGATATCTTTTTTATCCACCTATTTGCTTCTCAGTGTGTACGTTTTACTTTGTTTAGGTTACAGAAACGTAAATAGCAATTAATTAATGTCATTTAACTATTTATAACCTATTTAAACTTAACTTTCTTGAGTATACAATAATTTTCGCAATAAATACCCTTGAAGAGCGATTATAGTGACAGTTCACCTTTGTGTTTCATGCAACATTGGATACCTGAGGCTTAGTGATTTTTGGTAATATTTATTTCCCCCCCCCCCCAGGGTGTTCGGGGAGGAAACGTCGAAACTTCGAAAATAAGCGCTTAAGACAATTCTAAGCATATTTTGTCTAATAAACTACGTGGATATTCCGAATGGCTGAGCCGCAATGAGCAGTCAAAAGTTCGTTTGAAAAAATGATTTCTAGGCAAAAATTTGCATTGTGAAAGCATAGAAACACTCCAGAAACATGTAAATTATTTATTATTTACAAAAGAAATTAGTATATTTGCTCAGACAGAAAAATTAAGCGAGAAATTTAAAAAAAGCAGTCGAATTGTGTAAATTGGGTATTTTTTTATTTCTCGCTTAATTTTTCTTTCTTAACAAATATATTCATTTCTTTTGTAAATAATAAAAAAATTATATGTTTCTGAAGTGTTTCTATGCTTGTATAATGTAAATTTTTGCCTAGAAATCAATTTTTTCAAACCAACTTTTGAGTGCTTATTGCGGCTCAACCATTCGGAATATCCTCGTAGTTTATTAGACAAAGTAAGCTTAGAATTGCCTTAAGAGCTTATTTCCGAAGTTTCGACGTTTCCTCTCCGGACACCCTGTATATCATTATCTGCAATGTAAAACACTTAGCAATATGTTTTTCGTTCAATAAATATTTTGACTGTCAAGAACGAGCGATAATCAACTTCTACTAAGCCATTGATAGATATCGGCACATCATCTTGATCGCCATTGAGACAATCACAACTCCCTGTAAGGACGTATGGTTGTGATCACCGATGAGTAGCTATCCACTCTTTTATATGACTATGCATATAAAAGTGGACAAGTGATAAAATGAACAAAAATAATTTTCATTTTTTCATAAAAAAATGGAATTGGAAATGAACTTGACTTTTTTAGGATAATATAGCACTAAAATAATCAGGAGTGCATTTTAACTGTAAACACAAATAAAACTGCGCAAAAGAACTATGTGACTTTTCAATCAATTTTATTTCCACGAATACTCTGGGTATGAGTTAAGCTCTAGACTAACTAATAACATAGGAATATCATCAGCGAAGTTAGCCCCATGTATAATAAAATACCCGTATATATATAAAATGATGAATGATATAATGAATGATATATGCATAATAATGAACCACAATATTATACCTGCAATGTTTTTCACAATTGTCAGGGTTTTGAATTTTCAATGAACCAAACAACTTTACATTAAGTATATCTTGTAGAAAATAGATTAAAAAGGAATTGATCTCAAGATAAGTGAAGGCCTTTAAAGTTATTCACACAGTGTAACATTAAAAAGGTCACAAAAGGATAGAAATAGTGACACATTTACAATTTGTAAATAGTTTTAAGAAGACGCTTAAGTCTGTAAATAAAAATGAATCAAAGTATACTGAATTGGTAATTATAAAAAAAATAGACGTTAACTTATAATAAAGGCCGAATAACGACATAATATGAAGTAAATGTTAATTTCCTCTGGAGGAACACAGAGTCGATGCCGTAGATAATTCTTTCACGATTAAAGGCGATTATGACCTTAATGTCCTATTAACTGTGACAAACATACTGATATACTGACGTGTGTACGGAGAGGGCACTACACATTTTCAGAGTAGGAATAAAAAAGAAAAAAACCTTAAAAAAAACGAAACCCGCGAAGACTTTAGAATATCAACAGCATTTTTTGTGAACAAATTGCCATATTTTCCCTTGTCACCCAAGGTAAGCCCCTCTCCAAGAACCAAATGCACGGCCCGTGCACGCAAACGCGAAGCGTTTCAAACTCGCAGGTCTGTACAAACCAACTGACCGGAAGGAAGGTCCTCTAACGGACAAGAAGTAACTTGTTTCAGCCCTCAGACACAGCCAAACCCGACGCGAGTGAGACGAATTCGTGCAGGTTCATCCTAAGGACTTGCGTTGACATTATTATACTGATTGTGTTGATACAAAAGCGGATGCAAAGAAGTGAAGTCAACGTCAGATAAAAAGTTGGTGAAAAGAAAGAACACAAAATCAGAAAATAAAATGTGTGCCCTTTTCTTATAGATCATTTTTGAAATTACTGTTAAACAAATTCTAATATATTACGGAACGTCCGGTTAGTAGGTTATACTGGCTATGAATTTAATCATAAACGTATTTATTTTTACCATAAATTAAATATTTACTTTCCTAATCTGTTAATTTATAAATTTGTTTAAAGAAAATGTTCCAGCAGAAAATCGTAATCTACTGTTCTTATTGTTGTTGATGATATCCCTAATTCATGGATATTACATTGTTTTATGGATATTTTCATTAAAAAATTTGGTTATTTAGTAAAGCCTATTTACTCAAATAGTTGTGCTTTTATCAACTACAATTACGTATCTATTAGATATTAATGGCATTTATATTAGAATTAGAGAGGTATTGAAAACGCAAGTCACGCTATCGAATTATTTCTCCGATGGATTGGTATTCAGTCACTGCAGTACGGTTTGGGGGGGATGCATTTGTTTGCATGAAATGTGTACTGTTGGTCTGTGTGTTATTTTGGAATTGTTTGCTTCTGTCTATTATAATGTTACATATTTCAGTGCTAATAATAAAGATCTAAATAAAGTAGATGACTTTCATCCTTTCTAATCTTCACAGAATATTATGATGCAGTTCCACGCACGCAGTTTTGCATTAGTTTTATTATTTTAGTAGATTCGGCATTATCCGCTACGTATTTTTAAGGAGATTGCATGAACGAACGTACGTCTGATTTTTATAATATTTTGTAGTATACATTTCGTAAAGCTTTACAAATATGAACAGTTAATATTTTTAAAACAACCAGAATTAGAAATCGGGACTCTACATAGAACTAACGATTGAATTTTTTTACATTTCTTGGGTACTAAAGGGACTGGTGTATTCAAATATTACGCAATAATATTTAATCTTGCAGGTATGCACTGAATCGACGAGATATTCCTCGAACTGGTGCCTTCTTGTTATACCAATAATGCAACATGAGAGTAAACGACGTGGAAGACAGAAATAAGTTACGGAAAATGATATTAATGGTAACCAGATTAAGTGATTCTTTCTTCAATATTTTAGAAACCCGAGGAAATTAACTAATGGCCAAGATACGCTTGGATGGTTTGTTATGTTAATGGGATTTCAACTTTTAATCGTGATTCATAATTATTCCATAACACTGAAAAATCCTGTATGAAACGTAAACCTCTCACAGAATGAGTACATGTCCTTAAATGAAGACAGCCAGGGCGCATTGGGGTCAGTAATTGTGCCATTGACACAATTGGCAAGAGCATATGATAGTCACAAAACAACTGTCAATGTAAAATGAAACTGACAACTCGCAAGAGAAAAATAAAATTTCAAGCAAACTATACATTGATCAAATTAATTGTGTAGGAATTATCACCCAAAAATTATTTCTATGCAAAAACCACCTCAGAAAATCAAAATAATAGTGCAATAATACAATATACAATACATGTATTGCTCACTGAGCTAAAGAATTTATAAAGCATTGCCAACAAGTCACTATGTCCTTATTTAATTTATTAAATTATAACAAATTAGTGAATTAAAACATTTAATTAATAGGAAAATCAAAGACAAAAAAGATAATCATACATAATATAAAATGAAAGAACTTGATAAATGTAATATCACCATAGTTCATCCATAGGCCTGTTTTTTATCTCAAAATTGATTGCATCATTTCTTTAACATCATAAACAGATTTGCACCATGAAAAAACGTCATTGTTTGTGATACATACTATATGATACTGAGAACTTTGAAGCATAGATTTTATTAAAAGAAGAGTAATAAGAAATGACAGCACTGCAACATGCACCAGACCTTGAGCAACGAAAACATTTTGTTCAAAGAGGTATTATGCACAGGATATGAGAAACAGAAACAGCAGCAGTGCGACGTGTACTAGACCAAGAACCGCTCTTAGACATATGGGTAATATTGACAGAAAAGGAGAACCAGAAACAACGGCGTTGCAACGACTAATAGCATCGGAGAACTGAAATCTTCAGCACGTAGGTTTTATTCACAAAATGGCTCTCAGAACTAGCGACGTTGCACAATGCTTAGTTCTACAGTGACGCTACGTATTCTCAAAGATGAACCGTGCAGCGGCGGAGAGAACGACATGGCTATGTCGACGTAGGCAATCGCGATAGGAACGGTGGCGGCGGCTGCAACGTCGACGACAGAAACACGAAGAGCGGAAAAGGGAGCAATTTAGCTGCTTTTTGCAATTAGCGCAGTGATGGCGGCGGCGGCGGCGGCGGCCGCATCCCGCGACCGGCGACGGGCAGTGCGGCCCTGCGCGGATTGAAGTGCGTCGTCGTCAAAAGGACCTCCCCCGCCCACCGGAATCCGGAAAGCCGCCCGCGCCGCCGATGCAGCTCTTCACTGGCGTCTCTTCACCCCCCCTCTCTCTCTCTCTCTCTCTCTCTCTCTCTCTCTCACACACACACACACACACACACACACACACACATACAAAGACACATGTACACACACGCGCGCACAAACGCGCACACGCACCCGCGCACCCGGCATGCGCATACGCATACGTACACATGCACACGTACAGTGCTCAAATTCATTGCAAATGTTTTTTCAAAAATCCTTTTCACTCACCCACTAAAGCAGTAATTTCTGGACTGTTAATCTTACGTAAGGTTGAGGTTTCTCGAACTAGTCAGTAAAAACATCTTTTCGTGAGTGGTTCAGTAAAAATGTGCGAGTAGTAATGCGAACACTGTTCAATACTTCCCGTCATGTTGGTTATGGATTTATCAATATTTACATTTTGTGTACAAAGGGCGGAGAGAACTTGGAAGAAAAAAAATTGTAATCGCTTCATTCTAGTAATAAAATGGTAATACATTGTATGAACAAGACAAAAAGTTCAATGCTTGTCAGTCAAAATGTAAATGTATTTGAACTGGGTCATTTACCAAACTCCCGAAAAAATCCTTCATATTGCAGCCTTAATTCACCACAATTACAGTGCGATTTTATTTTCAATGCACCAGACTAAATTTATCTTCCAATACCGCAAAGGCAAATCTCTTGCATTCATCATAATCTTATTTAGTTTGGGAGAAATTATCTTTCTCTGGGGTATCAATTCGTACAATCGTTACTTACTTGGCGGCTTATTTTTCATTATTGGATACAATTAACCAACTACTGTCTATTAGTAGTCACCTGCAAGCTCATTTATATTGTTAAACTTCAACAATATCCATGTTTTTCTGAACAATATTGTTATGATTGTCATATTTGTTTCCTAGGAAAAGAGGTTACCTTTTAGTATATTTTACTTTCCTCGTTCATTATACACGCATGCATAATGTGTGTTTAGTTAATGATTTTCTGGATATTCGTCAATTTAAGCTTTGTGTATAAGTAATTGAACTCTTTTTGTGTGTACATGTACGTTGTTTGCTTATTTAGTCAATGTCGACAATTTCAGTTTCAACGTGCACCTCTCTCTGCTTGCTATTGAAATTTACGTTTAGAACTTCCCTTGCTTTTTAAATATTATGTCATGACTTTCGAACCTAGAATACTGATATACTTTCTTTTAATGTACCTACCCTGCAAAATAGATACATATTTAAATCCTTTTTCAGTGCATCTTCATCAGCTCCAGGATACCAATCAGTCGTTACGCGGCCGTGGTGGTCTAATGCACTGGACACTTGCACTGAGAAATAAAAAAAAATGGTGAGTAAAATTTGCGAATAGCTTGTAATAATGGTTTAATTTTGCTTTCTTCGAGATCGTAATAACTAGTTGTGCAAGGAAGAAATTCTTATAAAAATTTATAAAACATAACATTGTGATAATAAATATTTTCTTAAATAACAATGATGTAATTGCACTAACACATTTAAATGATAAGTATTATGACACAGTTGGATAAAACCAAACTGTTTTTGCGGTATAAGGCACTAATATTTTCAAGGAATTGACAAATAATTTTAGAGATATATGTAAATGTGCAAATGGTTCGCTTATGATGAACAATATTGTTTTTTATTTACAATGCTTTATTCAGAATGGTTGTGAATGTAAAGGTTGTGAATGTAAATCTAGTTAAATTGTACAATGTTCAGTACGCACTTTATACATCAAAATTTATTGTTGTAATTACACATCACTGTATTATCGTTCATAGAATTAATTTTCGCTGATAAGATGTCTCGAATCTATCTTGATTTGAGCTATAATGGAAAACTATTACTAAATAAGAATGATAATAATCAGTTTCAATGAATATTTCTGCTATTACGTTTTACAAAGGGCATTCAAAAAGTTCCCGGAATGGTGGTTAAGCAAGATAATGTTATGGCCTATGACAATATTTACGTAATCACCTTCAAAGTAGGATCCTTGCGCGCACACACACTTGCTCCATCGATTCTGCAATTATTGGAAGCAGCGGTAGAAAGCTTCTTTTGGAATGTGTTGGAGACGAGCTGTCGCATTCGATTTCATGTCCTCCATGGTTGCAAACGTCTCCCTTTGAGGCCCATTTTAAAGTAGGGAACAGCCAAAAGTCACTGGGGACGAGATCTGGAGAGTACGGTGGTTGAGGGACTACAGGAATGTTCTCGACGAGAAATTTCTGCGCAACAAGCGATGTGTGACTTGGTGCATTATGGTGATGCAGACACCACTGCCCTCGCCACTTGTCCCGTCACTTCCTTCGAACCGCTCCGCGCAACCTCTGCAAAACTTGCACGTAGAAATGGTCAGTAACAAACTTTCCAAACTCAAACAAACGGGCGGTACAAACTCATGGTGTACCAAACCATCGATGTCAAAGAACGCAATGAGCATCACTTTGATTTTGGATCTGACGAGCCGTGATATTTTGGTCTTGGAGACGATGGTGTGTGCCACTCCGATGATTGGAGTTTCGTCTCCGGATCGTAAGCGAACACCCAAGTCCCACCACCAGTGACGATCTGTTGGATAAACGGTGAGTCCTGTGCACTTGTCTCAAACAGCTCGCCAGCAATTGCCAAGCGAGAGTTAATTTGATCTGTGCTCAGCTGCTTCGGAACAAACTTCGCACTGACTCGTCTCATTTTCAAATCGTCGTGTAAAATGGCGTGAATTGAATCACATGAGATGCCAACTTCTTTTTCGCACCCTGAAATTGTCGTACTTTGATCATTTGGAATCAGTTGCTCCACCTTTGCAATCATTTCCTCGTTTCGGGATGTCGACGGTCTCCCGCTGCGTTCCTTGTCCTCTAACGTCTTCTGCCCTTTCTTAAACCGTCCCGAACCAGTAGCGTAGAGTAAAGATCATTAGTCTATGCCAGTAGTAAACTGCGCTTTTCTTTCGTGCGTTGTCCATTGCTGTTTCTTTCGTGCAAACTTGTTGCAGGGCCGATAGCACCTCTGAAGCCGATTTTCCTAATTAGAACATGAACTTGATGTTCGCACGCTGTTCGAATTGCGGCATTGCGCCGATTCATCGCCACTTGCGTTTACATCACAAGAAATTGTGCCAAAACAGCGCACTGAAACCTGGCCAGACCCACAACAATCATGCCTCTCCTCCCTACCACAAGAGCGGCCACGCTGTGTTATCTTTCTTACCGCTAGTTCGCCGTCAACAATACAATTCCGGGAACTTTTCGAAGGATGGGTTCCAATATTTTCCAGAGACATATCATTTTATCAAGTGATACACACTCAAATGCGGGAGCCACATGGATGACAGTCAATCTCAATTTTGCGCGCAATACATCTCCAGGTCCTATATGGTATGTGACTGGTTCTCTCGCAACTCAGCCCACCCTTCCGGAAGGATAGCACGGGGCATGCTCACTGTATTCAGTGCGATCCTATCGGGATATTTCTCCTCGTTCCACGCGTCCTTGTGCGCCGCAAAATAATTATGAGCTTATTACCCCACCCACGGGGTCCGGTAGTAAATAGACGGTTATTAATAAAACTTTCCTGCTCGCTAGTGTGGAAGGGAATGGCGTGCCCTGCAGAGGGAGGGAGACCAAAAGGGCGGGCGTGAGATTGCGGCTGGGATGGGCCCGCTCGTTGATTGCTGGGTTGGAAGGGAGGCGGATGAAGGATTGTCGTACTTCTCCGGGAGCACTCTGCCATTTATACGGTGGTAAACGCAACGTGCCCTCTGGGAACTCTATGCTTCCAGGTAATTCAACTAGTTCGGCAAAATATTACTCTTTCTTCTTCGTCATCACAATGATGAGCGGTATGATCTAGGATAATATAGACTGTACGGACAACCTATTGTAGAGTCGCCTAGTAACGAAGGACAAACACTTGGCATTGTTAGAAAATTATGAAACGAATAATTTAAATTATTAGTGAAGTGTAGAAGTTTACATGTCAAACTTGGACACTCAGTTAACTGTTTTAATTGGCCTAATAAACATACACAACCACGATACGCATTTAGAGCTTAGGCTAATTGATTTAATAAGAATATCGAAGGACCAGCGTAATTGGCAATAATTTATTGAATTCAGGAGGAATGAAATGTGGTGCAAAATCACTTAATAAAACGTGGTAAATCATCAAACAAGTGATGGTGGGTTTATCTCTTACTGGTAGAATGTCTGACTGTATTGGTAAAATTAGACCAGTACAGCAACTCTGGGAAATACATATTTGGCGAGGAAAAGGCAGAGAACCAATGCCAATAACGAGCAGTTTTGACGCCTTTCCATGCACTCAGACCACGGCGGTGGCGATGGAGTGGCCATGGAGTCTACACAACAGGGCATGAATGCTAAATAACTCCATACCAATGATGTGCATAAAAATTGGATTCGGGACTGATGACCATGCAGACAGATACACTGCAATATGTACAAAATATATATATGTTTAAAAATAAAGTTTTAAAATAATTTTTGAAATTCTCATGAAGTTTCTATCCAATTTCTCTTTCATTTCAGAATTCCGAACAATTTAATTAAAAATTCTCATTATATTTACAGAAAATGTAAGTAAGCTTTCAGATGTAAAGTAAACTTGTTAATTTCTACATTCAAATGCTGAATGTTTTATTATCTAAATATTTTACCAGCAAATTTTCTTTATAAAATCTGTATAATAAATATTTATTACAATTAGAAGCTAGTATGTATTATTGACTTCCAAAAATATTCTACGTTTGCGAGCAGTTTTCACTTTCACTATTGTACATTTGTATTGACTTTTACTAAATTTGTAATACGTAATTTTGTTTATAAATACTATTTTTTTCAAACAGTTTTAAGAATGTGCGAAAGTACAAATTATTAAAGCATCATTAAAACGATCAAAACATCAACGTCAAAAGACGGATATCATTATGAACGATGATGTTCGATTATACAACCTCCAGTTTACACTAGTTTCGATTATTTGTAATCTGGAGAGACTTCAATCGATCGCGTTTCTCATTCTCATTATTTTACTTTATTTGCCATCAGGTAAGTGTAACTTCCTGCTTTCGGATCTGTCTGAATAGCATATTGCTGGATCAGTCTGAACTGCGTCCCGGGCAAATGAAAATGTGGTGGGATAACGGCGGAGCGCCGAAGCCTAGGACGCGGGCGTTTTGACGCCTTCGCTTCGATTGCGGCAGCGGCGGCGGCCGTTCAGGCTGATCGGGCGTCGTTTCGCCTTTGTTCACTCGTTTCGCCAGCGCGGCCCTGTCCGGCCGCGCGCCGCTGCGCCGCTGTTTTTCCCGCGCAAAGCGTTTTATCGCCGTGTACAGGCGCTCATACCCAGCGGCTTGCATGAATTATTATTCATTGATGTACGTGTAACTTATTATCTCAACGTTTGTTTCCGAATGTAAAAGTGACGCTGTAACAAAATTGATACGTGTTGGATTGGTGAAGGTCGTTCCGAAGTTTTACATATTTGGCGTCAAATTAGTGATAACAAGGTTAAAAAAGAACTTTGCGAGCCAACGTTCTATAATTTAATAAAACATCGTTTCAGAATAGAAGCAGGTTTTTTAGAGCAGATAACTTAAGAAGAGATGTGGAGTTGACGAATAACTACTTTCTCTGTCAATGGAAATCTTAACATATCTTGGAGTGGAAAGATATATTAAACGCTTCTTCGGAAGAGATCTATTATAGACGCGTGATGATTGAATAATTATTTTACATGGGCTATTTTCATTTGGTAATTACTTTTACTTGTTCATTGGAATATTGTTCTGCACGATTAAATGTTTATACACCATCCTTATTGTAACTCTACAATGGGTCAATTCACCTTCCACGTACACTTACAAAAATGTTATGTACAGAACATTAAAAAATAATGAATTATCTTTGCCAAGATTTCTGATTATTTTGTATTAATTTATTACAAATATTTTCAAAGAAATAGAGCAATATAACTATTTCTGAGATCGTAAATATTGAACGGTGTGATAGTTATGCAAAATTGTTGATGTAATTTAGTTGATGATATAATTAGTTTTCAAGCTATTTGTTTTATGCTGAACAAAAACGATACTATTCAAAGGCAAAAGAAGTGAATACGTAAAATCACTGCTGTAAAAGTTTATGTTACACATTTATCAGCAGAAGTTAAAATATTGGTGAGTAAAATGTCGTGTCTATTATGTCATGACATAATATGAAAGGAAATTTATGTTAAGCATATGTTGCCACATTATTTTATCACCATTTCCTTGTAGAATGCTTGCCAAAGAATTGTGGACAAATATGCTGTTCCTCAATAAATAATAATAATTCTGCCAAAGTAATGACAAGAATACGAGAGAACCTGCAATAACACTTAAAGATATAAGGGGAAAGTAGCAAGAGCGAATTTTGGAATCATGTCAAAGGTTGGAGTGTTATATGACATTGTATTAAGAAAATAATTCTCAACGAATGAAGGAAAACGAGATGGAGCTACGAGATGAAACACACACCATATTCCGCAGATTGGATATGTTGTAATCTAATTTTTATAATAGAATTTCTAATTAACACAAGTTTTTCAAAACATGAAAATAAATATTCGTGAAATCAATTTTTAATTTTCAAAGATATAATGCTATGACCGTAATGTAAAAAAATCTAAGAATGGATCAACGAATTTAAGAGGTATTTACTCAAAATTTAAAGAAGTACTATTCATAATACTCATAATCATCGTGCTAAGTTAACTTTGAGGTACATGAGGCTAATGTTAAATATATTTCCCATAATTTCGGTTTTAATTAAATATCTTGAATGATCGTGTGAATAAATAATATCTAGAAGAGGAAAATGTTTGCTGGTAGTCATAAAAAGATTATTTACAGTAATTTAAAACGACATTCAATTATCTGGTCATTTGTAGAAAATTAATTATCATTTTAATGATAATTCGTTGAATTTACTTAGGCCCTTCAAGAGAAAATCATAAATATATAAATAAAACGTTAAAAAATCTGATAAAAAGTAAACTCATCCCTCCTCCACTGCCTCTGCACCCTGTGCGAGTGCGTAGCGACCTCCCGCACGGAGTCGCGCGGCACCGTCTGCGCTGCGCATATATATCCGATTTAATATTTACCAGACCTGAAACAATCATTAGGATGAAACCAAATTACATGTTCATGAATAGTTGAGAGGCTCCGTCAAATAACGGAGCGACCAAACGTCCGAATCCGCCAACACCGCCACCACTTCCTCTCCCTCCCCAACCCCCACCCCATCTATGGCACGAGCGTCCATCCCCTTTCCAGTCCCACTCCTACCCCGACCGCGAACCCGCCCCAACCCTGACGCCCACTCCGTTCCTGCCACTCTCCGTACCGTCCACGAGTATGTTCATGCCCCATCCAGTACTTCGGCGTCGTTCATCGCCGCTATCCTGTTCATTCCCGCCCTCCGCGTCCTTCCCAACTCCACCCCGAAATCAAACCCCACTCTCCCCTACATCGCCCCGCTCCAGCGCCTCTCTCGCCCTTCCTCATTACCCCAGCTCCCACCCCACCTTCCTTTATCCTCGCTTGCTCTCCCTGCCTACTCTCCTCCCCCGCCACCGCCGCCACCACCACCGTCACCGTCACCGTCACCGTCACCGTCACCGCCACCGCCACCGCCACCGTCACCGTCACCGCCACCGCCACCGCCACCGCCACCGCCACCGCCACCGCCACCGCCACCGCCACCGCCACCGCCACCGCCACCGCCACCATCCGTGACCGCGAGGGACGCCGGGAAATTTCCATGCGTTTGTTTCGCCTGCCTTGCACCGAGCACGCGTTCGCCGGTGGCTGCGAGTCGGTCGTAAAAATTCCAGTAACTGCATCTTAAGCTCATTACCAAATATCTACTCGAGGGGGCTTTCTGCAACGAAAACATAATCCCGGATATGGTGAAATAAAATCACTGTATTTTATTCTCCTAACTCCTCCGCGGCATAACAAAAGAGGCATTTGGACAGATTTTCCGGGGGCAAAAAGTGTTTGCGAGTGTGTGTGAGCGGACGAGCGCGCGAGCGTGGAGAGAGCTCACCGCTTGCTGATGGCGGGGGTGGGGGCTTAATTTTTTTTTATCTTTCGCGCGAATTGGCGAGTCACTCGAGAGCCTTGGTCTCGCAAACACCCCGTCGTCCTCCCCGCGCCCAATTCCTTTCCCACCCCGTCTCGCCCCGGTTCGCCCCGTTCCCCCTCTGACCCGTACGCGGCACGGCTTCTCTCACGCAGAGATCCGGCCAATACCGGAATGTTTAAAGCGGGCGGGGATTTGAAACTCTCCAAAAATATACTAAAATGTCAATTGCATTATTGAGATAACAACTGAACAGGAACATTTTGCGAGCGCAGCGGCGCGGCAAAAATTCTGTAAGCCTCTGATGGGATTCCGCTTGCGATGGGATGCGGTGGAGAGGACCGGGTCGGGGCGATTTTATTTTTTTTTAAAAAAAAGTGCGGTGTATAATAGTGTAACAGCCGATTAATTCCCCCTGTTTGTTTTCTGCGCCGCGGTTGGAAAATAGAGCATCCAATTCCCACTCCCCAATCCGCCGAAGAGGGTTATGGTTGGTTGGCGTTCGGGTCATCGGGCCAGGACTCAGGAAGTTCGGCGTGAATCCCAGGGATTTGCGAAACGAATGTGTGAAATTTTGGGGAGTGAACGCGCTTGAGATGAGTGCTTGTGAGGATTGTGGGGAATGGGGTACTGAATATGTAGCTGGAAATTATCCAGTGTGGATAGTTCTCTGAGTGGTTAAATGCTGTTGGTAAATGAACCCAAACAGTACCAACATTTGAATAAAAAATATAGAGAATCTTTAACGACCATAATTAGTGTGTGTGTGCATATATATATATATATATATATATATATATATATATATATATATATATATATATAATATGCGTGTGTGTATACTGAAGTCAGGGGTTGGTCAGTAGGAGCAAGTGTTTTTATTAAAACGGAAAAGCTTTGGTTCTTTTTACTCTTCTGGTGGTTGCAACCCGTGATGATGGAAATATATTTTAGGAAACGTTGGCAAAGAATCATGTAGTAAAAAACCTTTTGCTCCTACTCACCGAGCCTAACCTGATCTGACTTCAGTGTAAAGAAATATAAGTGTTTTATATCCTTATGTAGTAATTAATAAACTATTAGTTATCAATTTTTTTTCTAAGAATAAAGCCGCGATTATTGATACATATATTATAATTATACCTGTTACACTTCACTTTATTTTCATTTTAGATTATTACAATTTAATACTGTCTTTAGGGGTGCATCTGAATGAAAGAAATATTTCATGAATGATTTACATTATTCACAAATTCGTCATAATTAATTAGAACTAATCTTGTGTAATGTAATCAAGTGTAATAGCTTAAAAACGGATTTAACTGTTAATATAAGTGGCAAAAATATTTTTTTCCAGTACATCTTGTCAATGGAAAGTTAAGACCATATAGTCACTGAAAGGGAGAATGGAAATCATTTGAAGATGGCTCAGACATACCCATTTAATAATCCTTCTTATAATTTAGAGTTTCAACTCCTTTTTGTTAAATATAAAAAACATTTCTCAGAATTAAACATCACATAAAAATGGAACTATCAAAGATTGATAAGACCATCCTTCTCTATTTGTTAAGACTGTCAATGTAGTGGAGATTGCAGTTTGTCTTGGTCATATGTGTTTGCTCTCATAAGAAGACATCTGCTTTTTTACAGTAGAATAATGCTCACCATTTGTAGTGCTCACCAATGTGTGTTGCAAGAATGTCTAATATGGCTACACCTATTTGTCTTGCGCGATCGCCGAATATATGACAGATAAACATGTATCCCGTCGACGGGAGACCCCGAAGGGGCGAAGATAGGGACTAGAACGCATGCGAGATCCGGAGAGAGGTCACCGCGAGGACGCGACGGAGGCGGGAGCGAGAGAGCGGGGGCGAGAGGATGGGGGCGAGAGGGCGAGGGCGAGAGGGCGAGAGGGCGAGGGCGAGAGGGCGAGAGGGCGAGGGCGAGAGGGCGGTGGCGAGAGGGCGGGGGCGAGAGGGCGGGGGCGAGAGGGCGGGGGCGAGAGGGCGGGGGCGAGAGGGCGGGGGCGAGAGGGCGGGGGCGAGAGGGCGGGGGTGAGAGGGCGGGGGTGAGAGGGCGGGGGCGAGAGGGCGGGGGCGAGAGGGCGGAGGCCGAGACGGCGGGGGCCGAGAGGTTGGGGTACGAGGGCGGGGCAGAATGTGCAAGGGTGAGTGTGAGGGGCGAGGTGGCGCCAGGGGGCGGGGCGGGCGCCGCCGGTCGGCATCCGGGCGCTGCCAGAGCTGCCGCCGGTGTTATGCGCGGGTAACCAAGCGTTGCCCCGACCGCGCGCGTTCCGCCGCCTCCCGGCCCCGCCCCTTCCCTCGCGCCGTGCCTCGCCTCGCCTCGCCTCGCCGCGCCGCTCGGGGGCTCGCGTGGCACGGGCGCATAAATAAAACCCGCCCCCGCGGCCTCCTGCGTCCCTCGGTCTCGCGCGGGCGCCGCCGCCGCCGCCGCAGGCACAACCGCCACCGGCGCCGTCGTCCCCGCAGATATACCAACCTCCGCTACTCCTCCCAACACGCTAGCTTTCACCTCGCGGTTCCGGGTTTCCCGCTCAGATCGAGCCTTGCCGAATTTTTGGTGGGCAAAGTCTTTCGCGACAGTTTGTCTCGATGTTTTGTTACAGGTACGCCTCTTTCCGCCATTGTCCCACCAGTCGATATTATTAGCATTATTCCCTAGGCGTCAATTTCGCTTACCAGTTTACCAATTTCAGGTTATGTCACTAAGACCAATGTTATTGAATCATAATCAAGATTTAATTGTTCAGCGTGGTCTGTTCTCGCTCTAAACTGTTTTAAATGCATCTTCATATTATTTTGTGTTTTTTGATATCACATAACAGTGATGAACTCGCGTACTCGTGTAAGTTACCCATTTACAATATGTAGGATATTCGGACCTTCTCTTACTGCACATTCCGTCAAATACACTGCGTTCAATGAGACAACCGTAATTGCCAAGCGTGTTGAGCAGGGAATAATAAGAACATTAAGCCAATATGTTCCGTGATCAATTTCACTAGAAAACTAGCGGTGCTACAGAATGGCGAATGAATGGACTTTTTTGTACCAGTTCGTTTTCTAATTTCTTTAGTCTGGTCTAGTTTTTCGGTCTTGCCCCATCCTCTTGTCAGCTGTCACTTATCACCGTCCAAAGTACATTGTTTTGTAAATTTTCTCATGTTTTCGTTTCTTAATAGAACCGAAATATTACTCTAAGAATATTATAGATGAGTAAAACCTCGTCGAATGTGAACATTTTCGTTGAAAAATTTGGAGCCCTTTCTAAGAAAATGTCGTTTGAGCGTTACTGTAAATGCTAAATTTGAAGGTCTTTTTCTCAGAAAACTTTTGTGACAATTTGTGAATTTGTAATCGTGGAAACCGACGAATCGTGGCAAACCGACTACCGGGAAACGACGAATGTTCCACACAAAACCTCTTATTGCCGGGCCCTGGTAACGAAAAAGTGGATAAATCCTGTTGCTAAAGGTAGAAAAAAATCCTCTAGCACGTGGGGTAGCCGGAATTCATAGTTTGTGCGTCCTACATACCGAAAAATTGCTTGACAAAAAATGTCTATCCCGTGTGTCCGCCTGTCTGTCTTTGCACAACTCTAGCGCATAAACCGTTCAGTCGATTTTCTCCAAAATTGATATTCCCCGATCGATTTGGCTGATGTCGCGGCTCCTTGGAATTTAAAATATTTTAATTTTGGGGGGTACTCTATAGGAAGCATCTCGGACATTTTCAAAATAAAAAAAATAATTTCAATTTTAAAATTAAATTTTGTTGTTGAAAAGTGCAAAGGATGTTGAAGAGAATGGTGCAGATCGCATTTTCATTGCGTAATTTGCGTTTCAATTTTACGTTTTTCTCCCTCAAAAAACGCCCCAAATTTTTTCTTCAAATTTTCTCCACGTATGTAATAAGGGACGATAAAAAATATGGTGCTAGTCCAATTTTCGAGTATTGCTGTTTTTTTAATTGCCAAAAATTCAAAACTACAAAATTAAAGATAGATATTGTTGCCCCAGACAAAGTCTGTTGTACAAATTTAGCTCTTAAAAAAAGGTGATGTACAATTTTTTATAAAAGTTAGCAGTTTTTGCGTAATTTCTGTTTGAAATTAATGAAACATACATATATGGGCTTTCCGCCGTACATAACGATAACATTGTAATATTGCGAGAAAATATGTGCTGTTGTAGCACCACTAGTTTAATATTGCACCTAATTTAATCAATATTGCGCGAAAACTACTAAAATTAAAAGGAATATGTACACGACCTTAATGAAAGAACTAATTGTGGATCAAATTTCATTTGAAGGAAAAATCTGTCTTCAATTTTGTAGTTGTAGGAAGACGACTAAACAATTTTAAAATTTTGCAATTGTCAAAAATTCAGAATTAACTTGAAAATCGGAGTTATGACATGCTTGTAAGTGTTTTTCACTCTATTCTTACAAGAAATTTGAAGAAAAAATTTGAAGCTGTTTTTGAGTAAATTGTTTAAATGTCGCATGCGCTTAATGTATAGTACTTCCAAAATTTAAAGAACGTTTTTCAAAATGGTATAGCTTCGAGTAGAGCCAGATCGACTGGAAAATATTCATTTTGAAATAAATCATAAGAATAGTTTAGGCGTCAGTGTTGTTCACAGCCGGATGGACGGACAGACGGCGTTAATACACATGCACACACACTTTTGTGGTATCAGGGGACCCCCAAAATTACCTTTGAAATCTCGAAATATTTTTTCCACAGTACATTAACTTAATCTATAATAATCCACATATACAGGGTGTCCAGAAGCTCCCGTTACAAAAAAATACCACAAATTCTGTGATGCCAAACATGAAGAATGGCAGGTCCAGTTTTTCCGAAAAAAAATTTGTCTTTGAGAAAATTGAGTTTAAAAATCACTTCCGGGGCGCGAAATTCAAACCGGCCGCAACGACACTGCAGACTGCGCGGAGTATCCTTCCCCACATTCTGCGCGGAGCATTTCCTCGTTTCTCGCGTAAACGGTGAAACAGTCGACTAATATTCTGGAAAGCATCGCGTTGCTTACACTAGAATACTTAATAGTATCAAGTATTTGCAGGTTCTATTCAATAAATATTTTAAATGTACGTACAGAATATCGAGTTTTGTTCAAAATAATAGCCACAGTACACGGCGGCGTAAACATAAATTATGAACACGATCCAACATTTATGAAAAAGATTGAATCTCCTGGAAAGCTCGAATTGTTATTTTTAGCACATATTAATATGAACTAGTGCTTTAGGCTTAAGATTGCCACGTAAATGATAGTCTCCTGGAGATTATTCTAAATATAGTGATATAATAAAAGCGTTTCGGAAATTAAATATTCATTTCCTGAATTTCCGTTCCATGAAAATATTGAGTTTATCACTGGGCGCGGAATTTGAATTGATACGTTTTACAGTCACTTTGTGGTGATGCAGACCGAACAGTACATTGAAGAATCTTGTAGGGGCACGTAGACCATTAACCTAATCCACAGGTCAATATCAACCGAGATAAAATAGCGTCGCCACATTTGAATGCAACAATGAATACAAAATACAAAACTAGTATATTACTGGTGTGAAAGGGTAAAAGACGGAGAAAAACTGTGATGTTGCATTGCGTGATGTACAAATACTTCTAGCAGGCAAAAGTTTGACCGTGGTTCACTGAGGTTACCGGCCCTCTGCCATTCGCAGCTCGTATTATGGTCGGTGTCCTTGCATTTGTCACTTGCTAGGCCGCGTCACATCGTGGTTTATATTGTAACGTCAGCACATGCCAGCCAGATTTTCAAACGGCCCGGCACGGAGGCTGCTGGACACATGGGACAGACAAAGGCACTGGAAAGTGGAAAATTCCTTGCTACCCCCCGTGATGCAAGAGGAGCGGGCAGGGGCACCGGACCCAGTGCGCGACATGTGGTCCGGCCGGCCTTTAGAGGGCGGAAGCCGACCGCGAAAGTAAGTTAACGGAGGCGGCAGTTCGTTGTCAGAGCACCTCGTGGGTAGACGTGCATGCTCGCCGAGACGGGAGTGCGGTCCTTGAGGCACGGCGTGTGCGAAACACGGTGTCGGCCACCGGCGCGGTAAAGCGGAAGGTGGGGGATGCACTAGCCCTAGGGACGGGAGCAGGCGCGTGGGAGGTACTGCGAACATAACCCCAGAGCTGTATTTTTGTATATTATTTAAATAAACCAATTTGTACATAGAGCTCGTGTCTGTGTCGTTATTTAGCTACCACGACGCCACAATATCGTATGGCGAACCTCCTATCGCCGGCTAGTGATTCGCCCTTCAGCCGCATGTCAGTTTTGCCTCAAAACAACAGACTGCGCAGTTCGAAACCCGGCCCGCACAGTGGTCATGGCTGAAAAAGCACCTGTACGGAGTCATCTTTCCCCTTCTCTCCCCTCCGCACCACCCCCAGCGTCCCGCCGCCGGCGGCGTATACTAAAAGCTAAGCGCCGTCGAGGCAAATTAGTAGAAATATCGAGTTTGAGTGCGAGAGGCCAGAGTAAGTACGTTTTCAATTAATGAGTACTTTGACATGTACTTAGTCTTCGGCGAGTGCCAGAGCAACGCTCGTGCGGCAATTCGAGTGTACGCCGAGAGATACCCTAGCAGAAGACACCCTTCCCACTGCGTTTTTCTGCGCCTCGACGCAAGAATACGTGCGTCGGGGTCAGTTTTACCGGGCGGAAGTGTCGATGCAGGTGTGTCTCGCTCATCTGTCGCTATAGAGGAAGCAGTATTGGAACATTTCGAACAGGAGCCTTCGAGCAGTGTGCGAAATTTTGCGCGAATGGGTTGTTTATATTAAATTTTTTCCTTACAACTAAAAGAATTCAATTTTCAATGTGAAAATAATTTTATGTATTATCAGATATGTTTTGGAAAAAAAATAAACAGAGCAATAGAGTTGCAGTTATGATTTAATTTGCATATTGTTTATGTTTATTCCTGTTTTCCATAAAATATTCTTTTGAGATATAAATCCCTCATAACTTATGAGTAAATAATCAACATAAAACTATGTAAAATGCGTCAAAAAATAACCAACATAAAACTATGTAATTATTAGGGTGTTTTTATGTAAAATCTACAAAAATTATCCAATTAATATTTTTCAGTTCAAAAAAGTATGCAATTATTAAATGGAAATGTTATAAATTGATTAATTTTTAAACAAATTAAAATATTGAACATGCAGAGATATAACTGAAAGATTTAGGACATGCATGTAAAGTATTTCTAATTAATTTAAAGTAGCAAAATATGCATGTTCTAAAATATTTAAGTAGTAAGGATACTGATTCTGCATTAAAATAAATTGAAAAAATTAAATAATTCAAAAGAAGGTTTCGGGTGAAAAATTGATTATATTGAATACGTTTTTTTTTCCTCTTTGTCGATTTTTGTTTTACATTATGAAAATATCAAAGAAAAATATTGAAAATTAAAACACTGAAGTAGTGTAGTAGTGAACTGTTTCTACTCCCTTACATTCTGTACTACGTAGTAATCTCGAAGAATTAAATTGAAGAAATGGTCGTTACTCATTTGTGTACGTATCTGCTAACTACAATGCAAGCTCAAAGAAACAAAACAACTAAAAGAATACTTCTCCCGAGTAGCTGTCAACTTCCTTATGAAATGGTTTCACGAAGTAATTCCAAGATTTGGGAGAAGACATGCTCTCATCTTGCAATGACCATTCTACCCATAGAATGGTAGAATGGTCATTCAACTTCGAGAAATGGATAGTCGAGGCCGCTTGCCTTAACTTCGATGTTCCACGTAGAACAGTCAGCATATTTTGCAAAAGGATTTATTTCGGAATGCTTTTGCTGCGGCAGCATGAAGTGCTCTTACTGTACCACATATTACTTAAGCTAAAATAATATTTGACGGGTGGTATTGAAGTTCATGGATCTTTTACGGCACGAACAGATACTTTTATTTAGGAATTATTTGCAATATTTTTGAGGGGGGAAATATTGATATCCATCAATTAGGGCTACATCTTAGATAAACCGTCCAGCGATTATTAAGAAGTTTAAAGCTCGCGATCTTTAGTTTGATAATTCAGAAAATCACAGCCGGGAGAATCAATTCAAATTCCCAAGATAATCAATAAACTCAGTATTTTCATTACCGAATATTTTATCTCCTAATTGCTCCTTAGTGTATCACGATATTTAGAATAATCTACAGGAGACTCTCATTTACGTGGCAATCTTAAGCCTAAAGCACTAGTTCATATTAATATGTGCTAAAAATAACAATTCGAGCTTTCCAGGAGATTCAATCTTTTTCATAAATGTTGGATCGTGTTCATAATTTATGTTTACGCCGCCGTGTACTGTGGCTATTATTTTGAACAAAACTCGATATTCTGTACGTACATTTAAAATATTTATTGAATAGAACCTGCAAATACTTGATACTATTAAGTATTCTAGTGTAAGCAACGCTATGCTTTCCAGAATATTACTCGACTGTTTCACCGTTTACGCGGAGAAACGAGGAAATGCTCCGCGCAGTCTGCAGTGTCGTTGCGGCCGGTTTGAATTTCGCGCCCCGGAAGTGATTTTTAAACTCAATTTTCTCAAAGACAATTTTTTTTTCGGAAAAACTGGACCTGCCATTCTTCATGTTTGGCATCACAGAATTTGTGGTATTTTTTTGTAACGGGAGCTTCTGGACAGCCTGTGTATATATATATATATATATATATATATATATATATATATATATATATATATATATATATTTATTTATATATATACACGTATACGCATATTTCTCTGTATATACGTACTCATTCAAGAATGTAAAATGTCGAGATAGATTATTTGTTTTAAATATTGACCTAAATTCAAACTGTTAATATTTCAATATTTGCACATTGAATGTGCCGAATTGGTATTTACGTCACATTCACGCATTGAATGGATAACGCCAAATGTAAATTCAATTAAGAAAATGGATTTCTTTAAAAATAGATATTATTGGCTACACAGATATATTATAAACATCATAAATTTTTCAGTTTACTTGTTGTATTTGTTACATTGTATTATTTTATGACATTTATTTTTAATGTAATTTAAAACTTTGGGTGGTCAATTAAGACGAGACGAATCACTGAGGACATATGAGAAATACAGTAGTTCACATTTATTTTACTTCCTCTGCCACCTTAAGTTCATCGACATCTTCTTTCCTCTATGAATTCGAAGAATCATGTGGATGAAATATGTATCTTTATTGAAGTTACTTTAGACAAATTTTAATTTTTATTATTTTAATGCAACTTATAACAAATGTTTAGTTATTGCGCCAATGTATTCTACAATTTATGGAGATCGAGATTTAAATGAAAAGAACATGAAACATTGTAATAAGCCCAAGCTGTCGCGTGTGAACTTGTGATAAGTTGTGCCGTTGTATGTTGCATGTGTTAAGTTCTATCACATGTGTTCATGCAATTTTAACGTACTAAATGCGATAACAATCCAATGAATCATAAATGACGTACACATGCAGTTTGTTCACGACTCCTGAATTCTCTGCGCAAGAGAGAGAGCTCATTTCAAAATACATCCCTTTATGTCATATATTTTGCTGCCTCTGATTCCAGTCACAAAGTTATGCGCTAATGATTCGAGTTTTAAAAATGCCGTGTTTTCATTTTCACTTCTGTGTGTCAGATTGTTAATAAACTACAAAAATGAACTTAATTGAAATGAAAATTAATTGATATGAAAATGCAATGTTGTCAATTTGGAAAAACTATTATACTACTTGTAGGGCCTTTTTCTCTGCCTTCTACGTAATAGAGCATCTCCTGACTTACTTTCAAGTTCTGTTACAAATTCGACTTCACTCTGCTTTTCTACTGTATGTGTTGGTATAATCAAACAAAAAAATGAATCACGAAATTGAAATTGTTATATTACAATTCTTCAGTATGATGAAACATTCCTGCATTTTAGAAAATTTTGTTGACTTTCTCAACTTATGTAAGATAAATAAATATGAATCTTATAAAGGCAGTAAAGATCAAATAAAACAACAGTGCCGATTATCTGATGCGAGATTCAAGTTTTTTATACTCATTGCATTTAGAAGTGCTAAAAATGTCCGTGACACAATGATAGAGTGTGTGTGTGTGTGTGTGTTGTTAAATTTGGAATGCATCTGTTAGAGCTGCAACCTGTACTCATAACTTTGGAGTTACGTGTAATGTAAGTAAACTGCAAATGACTGCATAAATTGTGATGATTTTACTTTCTCGTATACGTAGGTATATACGGAGTCATATACGTTGTATAGAGAAAGTTATGCAGTGCTCCGGAAAATCGATTTCGAGATTTCAATGGGAATACACGTTTTGAGGTCCCCTGATACAGAAAAAATGTTTTTTTAAACGTCCATTAGTCCGTTCAGTCTGGCCATATTTCTGTCTGTTGTCTGTGAACAACACGAGCGCCTAAACTATCCGTAAAAATTTTTTCCGAACTGAATAAACCCCGTCGATCTGGCTTTGCTCAAAGCCCTGCTATTTTGGAAGACGTTTATTAATTTTTGGAGGTTTTTACATGCAAGCCTCGCGGCTAGTTCTTGGTCAGCGTGCTCACTTTCCCACTATGCGTCCCCGGTTTCGATCCCGGACGAGGCAATACTGTAGTGTGCGTTTTCCTTGCAATATTCTAGTATATGTTGCTGTGTGACGATTGAGAAAAGTCATTTATCAGGTTGAGAAGATCGGAAATTTTGGGGATATCTTCGTGCTATTCACACTTATCTATATCACCTTAACTTACGGCCCGCGAGGCAGGGACGGTCGCTGGTAGACCTGAGTCCGTTTACGGACTGTCGCGCCGAGTACTACATGCGTACATACATTACATGAAGCCCCAGGGACATTTTGAGAATTTTCTCAAAAATGACTCCAATTTTTTCTTTAAACGTTTGGTAGGGATAGTGCTAAAAGTACTCTATAAGATGACATAAACGCCATATTGCTTTAATATTTTTTTAATTACAAAAATTTAATTTTTTTGACTTGTCTCTCACGTTGTTGATATTTAGCGGCGATTTATACTAGCGGCGATTGGTTCACATTATTGTATTTATGAGTTAATGCGCTTTAAATGTCATAAAAGTTCTCTAAAATTCAACAGTTCTCTTCTTTAATATTCTTTAAGTAATTTTACGGTTCTACTATTAGGACACCGAAAAATTGAGAAATGTTTAAAAAATGTACTTTTTGGCGGCGATAGATGGAAGCTGGCAGACGTATGTGACAAATGCAAATGGTTAGCCCTGACCAAAGAAAATAGGAAACTAAAACGAGAAAGTCTGTGCCATTCTTTACCACTAGTTTAATTGGTAACTGGGCTTGTAAAATGTGGATCAGAATTGTTTTTGGGTTACGATGTGTCGATTTAATAGGGTTGTGTTCGAACTTACAATGTTATACTATCTTGCAGACTATTGAAGGAGATTTACTGACGCATTTGGGGTAAATTTCAACGGTTGGTTTGCATTTTTAGCAGCTAATTCTTTGAGCATATTCTTCTTAATTTCTTGACCAATTGGTCTCGTGTTACTGTTGAACCAAATGTTATAGGTGTTAATCGGAATACTTTAGAATACTTTTGAATGTTTAGATATTGGTACAGTTTGGTATCAACACTGTTTGATTTCTTGACGCCCTGGTTTTTGGTCGGTTAAGGAATTCGATGAAGTCGCTTGTAAATATTTATTAAAATAAAAGCTTAAGTACACTACGCGGTTCAAAGGGAAATGCTGTCTGTCAGAGACGTCAGTTCTTTGCAAACCATATATTCCCCATTAATGACGAGACACACTTCGTAAGAAAACTGTAACAATTATATAATAGCATACGATGAGAATAATGCAGTAGTACTTTTTTACTATCCGCATATTACATACGTAGTATAGAGAAAGTTACGCAATGCTGCAGCAAAACTGGGATTTTTCGGCAAACAAATTCCTGGTCCGCATAAGTGTAGATCCTTGATACCGCAAAAGTGGATAATTCTTGCCCCTGGGTGTAGTAAATTACTTCCTCTAACATGTAAGGTAGTCACAAACCATGTTTTGTGAATCCTTGATGTAAAAAAATTGTTTAACCATAAAACGTCTGTCCGTCTGTCTATGAACAAAGACAGGAACTAAACAATGAGGAGGATTTTCGCGAACCCCGCGACACCTTGAATTTGAAATTGATGCTTTAATTTTTGGAGACACTTTACATGAAATCTCAATGATATTTTAATATTTTTCTTGAAAATGGCTCCACGTTTTTTTCATTAAATTTTGAACTCGAATGCTGTAAAGGACGCTCTAATACCGTAAAGTGCGCTGGACACGCTGGAGATTCGTTGAAATATATTGTGACGTACCGACTGCTCGGGGTCAATCGTGACTTACCCGTGAAGTGGCACGGTACAATAAATTTGTTTGTTTCAGGGAGGGCTCGGGATCTTTTTCGCGAATGTGGACCCTGGGATGTTCGGGGTACAATAAATACATACAGTTTATTATACAACGACAGTTTGATGTTTATTCATCTAATATCACTATTACACTTTCGAACACTGATCCCCTATGCAATGATTACTATGTTTTGGTACCAAAACTTAATACCTTCAATGCTAGCATCATACCTGTTACCACCTGAGTCACGTCGCTTCGTTGGGGCCCGGCGCCGATGGTGGCGGCGGCTTCGGCTCCCGTCGCGTGGTCCCGGAGCCGTTCGGCCCCCAGCCGGAGATGAGTAGGCAAAGTGTTCGCCCCTCACGCTGCTCCACGCGTATCTTCTACACTAGTGCATCTAATTAACTTATGCTTGTCCTGATAGTCTGAACTCCAGATTTGGGTTGTAACTGATTATGCTAAACACTTTACACTATATTACTCTCTGAATCACCGGTGAAATATCGGTAACCTATACCCACGTGTTCTTGTTCTCCTCACGCGTCATCATACAGTTTCATTATGGAAAGTTCCTATACACTGAAAACCCGTCAGACACTGCTTGATCGGTCTCGCAAATGATCACTGGTTCAGTCACTGTCTTGTGCACTACACTTTCTATCTTTCCCCAAAACCTACGTTCGCGATGCATGTGCTCACGCTACAGGCGGGTTTCACACTCTTCGGTTTACCATACACTCTATCCGTTGACTTCCCAATGCTGTTCGGTCTGCATCACACTTCTTTAACGGTCCAAAATGTAATACTATGCAAGTCTATTAAGTTATTCAGCACTTAGGGGTATTTTTCCCCAAATAACTCGCACCGCTCGCGCACCACCTCCGTCCGCTAGCGTGGCTTCTGCTCGTCTCCCCTTCTCAACCGACTTCTCGCTGTCCTCCCCTCGTGTCTCACGCTCCACGTGACGCCCCCCTTCCCCTCCCGTGTTGCCTTGCTGCCTAGTTATGCTCGCGCCGTTTGTATGTTCTCTGGTTGTTTAAGTTGAAATGTATCGCGTTTCTATTTAGAGGCGCGGTGCGTTTCAATATATTATCGGAAATTGCCAATGTTCGGACAGTTTTAGGCGCCTCCCTGCCCCTAAAGTTCGGAAGATAAGATTTTTCCTCTGAATAATACCTGTTCCTCAAAATTAGATCTTTAAATAAGAACATGTACTTTTTTCAAATATGAAATATTTGACGTGAAATACGGGTACTTTTAAAGGAGAGATTTTTCTGAAAAACGGCTGAAAATTTTTGACACGTTTGAACAGACTGCATGCACATGACATAAGCGCCATTTTTATATTTTTTACATGATTTATCGGTCATTATGATGTATTCATTTAATTTTTCAAAACATACACAGGAACTGTTCTTAAATATCTCTTTTATATTTACATTCCGAGCTCTTTCCATACATTATTATTTTTGAACAGAAGTGCTGAAACAGTTGATTTCTTGCGACGTTTTTCGAAAACTGAAAACTCTTCTATGATGAACTCAGAATTGTGCATTGTCAGAAACTCTCAAACGACATTTTATCAAGAACGACTCCACGTTTTTCAATGAAAATTTACATGCAGGACTACGTGTTACATTTTTTAATACTCTTAATGACATTTTAATTCTACTATTAGGGGAACAAACAATGGAGAAAAGGCGAAAAATGTTTTTGTTGGGCGCCGAGAGGTTAGTAGTTGGGAAGAAAGTGGAGCGATATCGAAAAGCCAGCTTAGACTAACAGCTTAGACTAAAAGTGCGAGGAAGTGTGTGCCATTCTGTAGCACCACTATTATATTCAATGTCATCTGAATGTTCAATAAATGGAACAATGCACTGCAAAATATTGTCAAGTAAGTATAATTCAATGTTTCCTCTGTTATTCCAAAGTAACTGGTAGATGTAGATATAGAGTAGATGACCTGAAGAAGAAAGCATTTTAGTGACGAATGTCAAGTATGAACGATTGTTTCTTTTTCACTATTACGTAAGAGAAGAATTATATAACTATAAACTCTCTTCTATTCTTACTAGATGTCTTCAAAATGGTTCACCATTCAATAAGTAAATCGAATAATGAATACGTGTTTTCGATGCCATTAATATAACCCACGGCATGCCACGTGTTGCAAAGCGGGAAGCAAATGGCTTAGTTATTCAATCCACTCTCCGGCTGGAACGGCGCTTCCTCGCCGAGAGAATTTCTCGTTTTTGTCAGCAGCGCTCCCCAAATCCACGGCGGCGAGGGCGCAGGGTGGCTTCGACAGTCGGTGAGACGCGGGGCCGGGGCGGGGAGGGAGGGGAAGGGGCAGGAGGATGGACAGGACGGGGAAATCCCTGACGTTCGCCTCTTCCGCGCCGGCGTTAGGGACCGCCTGTCGGAGGCGGCGGCGGCGGTGGCGGCGGGCGCAGGGGAACCGTCTGGAAAAAAGCCGGTGGCGCCGGCGAGCAAGAGGTGGTGGCGGGGGGCGGGCGCGGGCTGCTGTATAATTCACCTTCTCGTTCCGGAGCGGACCGCTCGCGCTGGGGCGTGTTCGCTCACGCCCCCGCCCTCCGGTGGGGGTGGCTTCCGGCGCATTTTCACGCACGCTGGCGCGCCCGCCCCCGCCCCCGCCACCCTGCTTCCGCCCCCGCCACCGTCGCCGCTCAAGCTCCAGCCCCGGCACCCACCCTGTCCACCGCCGTCACCACCCCCACCCCTGCCTCGTCTCCTCCCCGACCTCCACCCCTTGCACTTCCGCCTCTGCCCCCCCCCCCGCCCTCACCCCTGTCCATGCCTCCTCCACCTTCCACTCCCTTTCACCCTCCTCCGCCCCGCGTATTCTGTGCTTCCCCCTGGAGCTCCCATAACCTCCGGGTCCTCTCGAAGATCTTCGCCTTTCTTTTGTCTCTACGCGGCGTCGGACTCTGCACAGTTCCTACCGCTTCCGACCCCGTCGCCGCCTGGAATTGTTTTCCCTCCCCTGCCCCCGGCCGAGGCAGCCCCCCCTCTTCCATCGGCTGTAGTTTATCTCCTATAGCCGGGAGCGAAAGAGAGCCCCGCGGTGGCACGTGTATTCTTTCCGTTCTGCTCCGTGCTGCTCCTGCAAATAACGAGCTAGCGCTTTGGAGGAAATGGGCATCCTTTTAATTTCCTCCACGTAGTCGTTTGTCTAACCAGACTAATGCTTCAAGATGCAGATTTGCGGTTGAATAATGCTTTTTTGTTTCTGTTTTAGTTTTACGATTCCTCGGTATGATCAATGGGCAGTCGACTATGAAAACAGTAAATGAAATCCATACATAGGGTTGGTATTCACTTCCTAAACAGCTTCTTCCTAGAATTACTTTTCTGTCAATGGCTTCCTTTTGTAAGCTCGTGGAGCTGTTCTGAAAACAGTGAAGTATTTACTGTCTACTGACATTAATTGGATCCTATTTGTTTACTACGTACTTACATTTTTTAGACGGATCTCATTCGGCGTCTACGTTTTCATTTACCTCTAACGTAAGATATTTGATCATGTGGTGCTACGAAATGACACAGACTTTCTCGTACTACTCAGTTTCTGCATCCATTTCGTCTGGACTACCTTTTTGCCCCTTCTCTTCGCATCTGTTACGTATTGGAATTTAAAAGTCTTTTCTTCTCTTAATTTTTATCAATTTTTCAGTCCTCTATTAGCAGAGTGGAACTTGCAATCTGTCGGATTTGTGTTATCTTCCGTGCTAGACATTATTCATACTTACAAGCTCAAGAACTAATTACATAAATAAGTTCAAATAGGTTCAAATAGTATTACGACTGCTGTTTTAATACACGTCTTTCAAGTTGCGTTGTGTTAATGAGGGCTATGTTCCATCCTTAATAATGCCATTATTTCTACGGAAACCCACGGTCGCGATAATGTTGCCCGCCGTGGCTGAACCGCGCGCCATTCTCTGCGATCCGACGCGTATCACACTGGCTGCAATTACAGGAGCGGCTAAGCCATTTTGGCACCCCCGTGCTTCCAAGTGCAGGGAGCGGCGAGAGCGCAGATCGGAAATCGCTCGGAGGCATTCAATTTGCCTGCGCGCCGCGCCGGGCGGCGCACCAGCCCCAGGCGGGCAGCGCGCCCTGCCGACGCCGCCCGGAATTAACATTAGCGCGGCTTGGAGGCGGGAGCACCGTGGAGATGAGGGCGGTTTGTACTGCAATGCGCGCGCGGAGAATTCGAGCGGCGATGTTCTCTATTAACTGTTTACTCTACAACTGGAACCGGGATAATTCTTCGAGTAGGAGACAATTGAAGCTTAACTCGTGACTACAGGCATACGGTCTGGGAGACCGCAACGAATTTTCAAGGTGGTGATACTGTCATTCTCGCTCTCATATCTCATCTCTCGCATATCTCATCGCTCCTTAACACTCACGACTGCTAGTTTCCTGATTGGGGTCAACTGGAGAGGTTCGTGACACTGAACTTATGGAGCGGTCCAATAGACCTCATGCCTGTGTTAGTGGTCTCAGTGGGCCCATGTATGACAACCACATTTTGTACATATTTTTGTTTTCAGTTCAGTATATTTCTCAATTTTATTGGTCTATTTAACAATGTAAAAAAGTTGGGTTTTAAGTCAACACCTTAGTTCGAATTGAAAGAAGATTAAGATAATGTAACAAAGTTGAAAACTGCAATTGTTTATATTTGAGCTATTTTGTCATGCAAAAGCCGTAATAAAATGTTTTTATTACATTTAATAAAGAAATAACTTATCTAATAGAAATAGTCCTTTTTACAATATTTAATTGTTTGTTTTTTGAAACGAATTATAGTGGAGTCTCTCTGAACGCATGTCTGTATTAGTGTAACAAAAATCCATGCCAGTATTTACGGGTAAAAATCATGAGGTGTATTTTAATTGTAGGAATTATAGATATGGATTATCCTTCTTCTGCTGCCATTTTCTCTTTTTCTTTTTCTTCTTTACGCCTTGCTTTTTTCCTCCTCCCCCCTCATTCTTAATCTGTTGCATCTTCTATATTCAACGCTGCGATTCAATGGGGATTTTAACCTGCTTATATTCTTCAAAAAAAGTCTTGAGTAATGTTCAAGCTAAGCACTGCCTGTCAATATTGAGAATGTTTCATCACCATGTACGAATCTCTGACTTTTCTGCCTACTTACGTGAAGTTTATGAATATTTTCACCAATTTACTTAAATAAAAAATCTATTTTTATAATCAGTTTCCTTATATATTTATCACTTTAAATCTGTTTGTCGTTAAGGCGCTGAGACAAGAAGAAAGAAAGTAAATACTTTGGTTTTTAGCGGTTGTGGGTACAAACGTGTTATTTGCGCAATTAATAGGACACATAACGCTGAAAAACATAGAGAAACATTCATAGAGAAACCGTGTATCTGAATCAATCTTGAAGATTGAAGTCGAACTTTCCAATTTCTTTATGAACCGCTTTTGTTCAAATACAAATTTTCGTAAGATAATAGATGTGAAGAAAATATATTAAAATTTTGAGTAGTATTATTCAGAGAGCTTGAATTTAGTAATTTCCAGTACATCTACGATGCATCTGCCACGTGTTAATATAGAGCGCTTGAAAAAATGAATCAGTTATTTTTAACGCAAACAATGAAACAACTATTCAGTTTATTTCCTATTTAGCACTACCTTATCTGGTGAACGACTCCAGGCGGCAACTCGGTCGAATTAACTGTTGGCCAAGAAACGTATACGAGTTTGCAGCTTATTCAAGCAGGAACCATACCGAGAAGACAACTACAAAATATATCGTGGTGGGTTTTCTAGTTTGTAACGGCATTCAAGATGTACAGTTAAATATACAGTCTTCTTCAGTATCTACATCAACTACTGTTCTCTCAGACGACCAGAGTCATTCACCAGACCCCAGCAGCAGATCACTTTGGCTGGATACACACTTTACAAAAATACCGTATTTGTGTGTGGGCGGGTTCGGAGTCAAAGACAGCGAGGGCACACACACGTCGACAGAGAGCAAATGTATTTTGAAATAAAAATAGATTTTAATTATATTTCAAACATGAGCAATATTAAGTATTTTGAACCGTCTTAGCTATTGTAGGCCCATGAAAAGAATCTGATAATCAACAACTAAGACACGGCAGTTCACAAGGCGACAATAATTTGCCTTCGATAACAACTAAGACAAAAATCCATGACAATTACTACATTGTAACAAATAATCGTTAAGGTGCACTCATTATTTCTTGTTTCTCAGGAGACGAATATCCACCGACTATCCGTCAACTATCCACCTAGTTTACCACAACCACCCAACCTTTCAAAAGGATGTGCCCCACATGAAGAAGCTGCAGAGGTGGCGGCTGGCGCGCAATGGCGCATTTATCTCGGTACAACGCCAAATATTTTTAGAACAATCAGTTTAGAAGGCTACGTTGTATGAATCATCTGTATTCTGTAATTTCTAGCTCAATACAGATTTTGGACTCGTGTGCATTAGGGCGAAACAACGTGATGGTAAGTAACAACGTGGACGCGACCACAATGACGACTAGGACGTCAATGGGCAGTAATTGCAAGGAAATTCTCTCGAGTTTAGGTCCATAAAAAACATCATGTAAGGAGGTAACGTTTCGAATTTTATTCAGTCTTCATCAGTGCATCTTACTCCGGATCTCTCGGACCTATTGGCTGCGCGGCTTGATTGGCGGTAATTCTTACTGTGTGTCAGCAGTAGTAATTCCCGACCTTGCAATAAAAGAGTTCCAACTGCATTGAAGTGAATTTTACAGGAGAGGCATTTGAAGTTGATGTTTTAATTTAAGTGACAAAATGTCAACGTAACTTTGGACTTTCTATTAATTTTCCCTTCCTAGGACGATATTTCTTGACAGTAAATGTGAGAGAAAAATATGCATTAGAAGTACAGTAATTTAAAATGTAGATTTCCAGATATAACGTTTTAGTCAGAAAATAGACTTTTGACTTACTGCCATGCAGATAAAACCTGCAATTTACTGGAGATTCGACAATATAATAACCAAAAGTGAAAACTTATTTTTATTGAAATCTTTCCGAGAAACATTACAGACAAGCTGTTGAAATATTGATTGATTTATTGTTTACAATATATTATTAACAATTCAGCGTGGCTTTGTACTAAGATCTATCTACATCACGCATCCATTTCATCATTGGGTTTATACATGATATTTTGTTTTCTTCGTATTATTTTGCCTCGATCTTGTTTATAGACAGACGAACTATTGTATAGCATTACATTCCTTTATTAATAAATTATAAAAATATTAATTCTATTAGTAATAAAGAAATGTAATGCTATACATCAGTTCGTCTGTCTATAAACAAGATCAAGGCAAAATAATACGAAGAAAATATTTGCTAAGACAGGCTTTTCAAGAATTTTAAAACTATGATATTTTGTCTTTTGAAAGGTCTCACTGAATTATTACTGAATCGGAGATGTGGATATGGTGACCGTGCATTTTCTTCCGAAAGTCTGGAGGTGAGGATTGATCGAACTCTTGCAGAAATAAATTGTTGATCTCCAGGATTCAGTTGTTTAATTTTATCTATTTCCTGTATAACATTAAATTGCACGGCTTTGGAAAATGGTTTTCGTTAAAACCGTAAGTGTTTTCTACTATTATACAAAAAATTGTAGAAATCTCTGAAACCATGTTTTGGCTAAAGCTGTATGACTTGAAATGGTCGTTTTCTATTCACAGCAAGCAGCATGCGAACAAGTGAAATAGGTGCCCAAGCACAGAGGGGCGTTGATTTTTCTATTTGTGAGTGAAGATTGTCAACTTCTTGCAGGCTAGAATGCCGTGGAGTGGAATATTTCATTTCTACGCTCTCGATATGTAAATGATTAGCAATAAATCCATCATTGCAAAAGACTAGCACTTACAGAACTACTGGGAAAATAGTCTGATAAGGACTCTTCAAGACATTGCATTAACACACAATGTTATTTTTCCTTTACAAGGTACATTAATAGGAAACTTCTACAAGGTGCTACTGGCAAACTTTATAACTTAAGGCGTGCCAATGTAATGAATACATCATTTCTTACGTTCCCAAGATAAATAATATTTTTCTTAAAGAGTACAATATTTGAATTATTGTGGAAGTTTGTTGATCTGTATTAAATTTGGCTTTTCATTGTTTTAAAAAATATTTGCCAGTCTAAAATCATATTTGGGGAGGAACATTGGTGAGTAGTAATATTTCGAAAAGACGTCATAATTGCAGATAGAACCTTTTTGTTTAAAAAATGCTATTTACACTTTCCATAAAACGATAATAAAACGAAATTGACATCTCACCATAATACATCAGTTCGAAATGCTTTTGATATACCCAAAAATGTCGGTAACTCATTTTTCCGTAGAAGTGCAGTTAAAACCCTTTCATTTTAAGGTTGCGAATTGTTATTATCAAGTAATGATTTCTCATCAGAAATGAGGTACAGTCCAGCAACTGTACCACAACCACTCAGCTTTAACAAGATCCCTGCCAAAGAGGTGTAATGGAAAACACTGGCGCGAAAGCAAAAGTGCGCCGATCTGGACAGAATACCCTGATGTATTTTGAAGTAAGTTTTATAAGCTACATTGTGCAGGTTAACCAAATTTGATTCTTTCAACAATACGCGATATTTTAAGCACTGAATGTATGGCCCTTTCTAGGAAGTAACAGCAGCAAACAATATCTTGCAGACTACCTTTGTTAGGAAATCGTGGTTTATTGTTCTCGGTAAAATGTATCAGCAACGAACTAGGGAGGGTTACAAAGCACTCAGAGTTTGATTGCTGATCCTCTCATAAAAAATACCCTAATGTTTGAATATCACTCACTCTCCGTACATTACATTAGATTTCCTGTAACTAACTAATAATAAATTTAAATAATAAGTACCTTTTTACAATAATTTCCACGGTCATGTCTTGAACACAGGCGAACGTTTAGTAGTATGAGATATTAAAACTCATTACTCCATTAAGTTTTAAATAGACTATCAATTAATTGTTCATGGATTCCTGCGCAGAAATGAACAAAGATCCAACCTGCCCCCAACTGTCCACTCCGTCTACCGCAGCCTCTAACAGGCCACGACGCCCACGACTCCCCCCCTCCCCCGAGGGCAGCAGATTGTGCCCCCCCCCCCGCCCGAGGTGGTAGCAGGGGAGGGCGAGGGCTGGGGCAGCGCGGCCGCCGCCGCTGCCGCGCCGTTCACAATTGATTGCGCAAGAATTCCCCGCGTCGCGCTGAATTGTGACCAATTTCGGGACCGCGGGAAACTTTTTAACTCGAGGGGGCTGCCGCCCCACGCCGCGCCGCGCGGCGCCGGTCGGAGGGCACGGCGGCGGCGAGGGTGGTGTGCGCCCTTGCCCTTCGCAGCCCTTCAATAACGGCCCTCAGCCCGCTCGAGTGGCCGCGACGGCTGTCGCAGCGAGGGGGAGTGGAAGGGCCAAGGGCCAAAAGCGAAAGGCAAAGGCCGGAGAAGGCTACGGGAAGCTGGAGAGCGCCCAATTGCAGACTGTTGGGGAGCGAAACGGCGAGAGTCGTTTGAACGACCGCCTTCTCAACTAAATCATCTTTTTTTTGCAAGTTTTACAACTTAAAACTAATATTTTTACATTACCTAACGCGCGTTAGGTGTGAAGTAATACATTCAGAAATTATATGACTTAGTTTGTTTTTAATTTCTGATTCATCTTTCAGGAATAAGAGATATAACTTTCTCAGACTGTCGTTCTGATTCTCGCGATCCTCGCGGAACACTGTAACCATCGTCATACAATGCGTTGCGATGCCGCTGGATATGTAGAATATCTCGCATTTTCAGTGCGTTCGTATTATGTGTATGTGAGATACATTTCTATGCATGATAGATCGATGTAATGTACTTTTGTCTTCTCCAGGCTATCCATGATTTTATTTCTATTGACTTTTAAAACTTTTTATTTTTCCTGCATTGCTTTTCATAGATTATTTCTCTGTACCTACATTGAATAAATTGTTTTATATTATTACATACCGCACAAAATTAGTCTGCGGGTGATGCAATTTGTGTACTGAGTATTTAAAATTGTCAGCGAACATTAAGCAAAGTTTCTCTCGCGCTTTGATGAAACATACTATATTTATGCCACGCCTCAAATTTTCACTTGAATTGGCTCGGAAAAATCCTAATCGAGTTATTTTCACTAGCACTGATCTCCTCGCTCTCAACCGACTGTCTCGTAGTTCCTTCTCGTGTATCTGATAGAGTTCCCGGTCGGTACTTTGCTCGTTTTCCGTCCTCCTCGTTCTCTCGCTCCAGCTCTCACTTGCGCAGCGAAGCGAAGAGAGTGTAGCTGGGCGGGCGGAATAGAATTTTAATGAGCACCGATAAAGCAAATAAATATGGAAGTTCAACAGACGCCGAGGCGTGCCGCGGAATATTTTCCCTGCTGCGCGCGGACGCAGTTAAAAACTAACGGCTGAAAATAGAGTAATTAATTTCTAATGTAAAGCATTTTTTCGCGCGCTAAAAATTAATTACAAGTATAAAATACGTCGGCGGGCGCCGTGTTGCGGCGCGCCGTACAAGTTGTCTGGTGGACTCGGGCCCGGATCTCACCCCCACCCCCCTAGGCGTAGGGGCACCCACGCTCTCAGCCCGCCCCCGCAACCGCGGAAACACATTGCGATGCGGAGCCCCCTGGCGGAGGTACAAGACGACGCGACTCGGCGGTCGCCGGATCGCTCGCTACGCGCAGTATATCATGCGGTCCAACCACGGAGGAAAGTGAATGCCGGTGTAAAATTTTTATAATGTAACACTTGTAATAAGAACGTTAATATATTGAATTGTGACTCTGGACGTTTAATTATCTGAATTCAAATTGTTGGGTTATTGGAACTGTTGGATGGTGGCTGATTGCTGGGTGGTGCGTATTGTTGAATGGTGCATATTGTTGGATTGTGGATGATTGTTGGATGGTTGGATGGTGAGGATGGTTGAATCGTGATGATTGTTGAATTGTGATGATTGTTAGATTGTGAGGATTGTTGGATAGTGCGGATTCTTGGATGGTGCGGATTCTTGGATGGTGCCGATTGTTGGAGGGTGCGGATTGTTGGAGGGTGCGGATTGGTGGATTAATTATTTTGTTTCCATAGGCGACATCTTCTTTAGTACCGTAAGTGTAGTTCAGATTAAATCACGCGAGGTCTCTTTCCCACTAGAACATGAGATTTGACGCCGACTTACAGGCCGACTTACGATTAGCTCCCCTTCCAGGTACGTCGTTCAGCGAGGTACTGCCCCAGCAGAACAAGCTCTGAGCTTCCGACTGGTCTCTCGACATGGGTGTAGGGCAACTGGTGTCGTTGCAGTGCCTCTGATCGGGAGGTCCTAAGTCAGAGTCGCGTCAGTAATAGGATTTTCGACACAAGCTAGATAGCTATGTTGAATTCAGTTGCCGACAACAGGAGAATTCTAGCGGCCGGCTGCTCTGAAAAGTAGTTTTTCGAGGTTTGTCCTTTCAAATGTCGGAGTAGTACTTCCACAAACGGGCCACGGGCCGCATGCAAAGAAATCTTGCCAATGATAAAATATTTATAATTTCAGGGAATCCAGGAATTTTCAGATTTCTAATTTTAATACATTTACCCAGAAAATGAAAAGGGTAGGTGATAAGAGCTATGCCATTGAATCCCGAACAAAAATGAGAATGGTAATGCAGATTGTCACAGAATTACCTGGTTCCGAAATGTAAAACTTTAGTGCCCACGTGTCACCATATTAGCAGCTTGTTCCTTTTCATTCCTCCACTTTACCAGGGATCCTCTAGAGTCTAGACAGTTATCTCGTGATAAAGTACAAAATATGGAGAGGTAAAAATTACTTGCATTAAAGTACAACGTAAAAAAGAGAATAAAGTACAAAATATCGAGAGGTGAAAATTACTTGCATTAAAGTAGGCCCAACATACAACGTAAAAAAGATAATAAATATTCTTAACATGACATTAAAAAATAAACAAATATAAATAACAGTAATCATGGATTTTATGTATAAATATTCTTTGAATTGTATGATTGAGAACGTTTTGGCCAAGATATTGATAAGTGCTATTTGCCAGTGACGCACACTAATGTGTTTAAAAAACTAGTGGTGCTAAAACAGCTTCTGTTTTCCTCCTCGTACTAACACGCAAAATTACGCGAAAAGTACTCCAGTTTTCGAAAAATTGTAAATTACCTTATTTCAAAATATATCTTTAAGGAACAGATTTCATTAAGGGAAACAAATCCATATCTGCTTAATTGTAATTGCAGGAAGATGTGGAATTTTTTTATAAAAATTATCAATTTTCGGAAAACCATGGATTTTAACGAACAAGAGACCTGCACCATTCTCTTAAACGTTCTTCACACAAACAACAAAATTTAATTTAAAAAATGTTAAAATACCCCCAAAATTTTAAAAATTGATTTCAAATTCTGTGGGCCGCAATGTCAGCCAGATTGACAGAGGAATATCAATTCTGGCTACACCAGTGTTAGAGGATTGTTTTCCTAAATTTAGCAACTGGATTTATTCACTTTTTATTTATCGGGTCCTGGAAATACGTTTTTCTGTCGAAAATTAGCCTCTATTTCCTGCTGCATTACATAACTTTCTCTTCTTTAGATTTACTTTCTTAAGGTCGAGAAAGTAATAATGTCTAAGCCATTACTGTCTGATATAATTTTCACCTTTTGTTTTCATCAAATGATAGTCAAAGATGATTAAATACTGTGAAGATATATTTAATTACAATGTTTGTAGCACATGATTCATAGACAGTATACTTTTTGTGAAGTATTCTTGATGACGTTTACCGTTGTCTTGCCCAAATGCACAGACTTTTTCCGAAGGTTCGAATATCTAAAAGCAAACGTAAATTCAAACGTGAAATCTCAATTGGCGCCCATGCAGCTGTCCTATTAACGTCCGAGTGTTGTAATGAGTGATAGCAAATAAAACAGAAGCAATAATAAAGGAAACAATGCAACAAAATATTTTGAGGAATAAACCTGTCGTGATGTTCATTTGTTTCGCAAATAAAAATGACATTGCCAACATTGTTGGAAACGTATAATAGCGTCGCGTACGTAATAAGCCCACAGCGTGTAAGTGGGCATTTAGTGTGGTACGAGCCTGCAGAAAAGGACGAGTGAGCGGAGAATGTAAACGTCATATTTAATACTTCTGGAAATAAAAAACACTTCATTTTTTAATGGATTTTAATTGTAGACCAACATGGTTGTAACTATTTGTTGCTTAAGAAAATAAACCAATAAAATAAATTTAACACTGAAGAGGAAGTAACATTGACAAATAGGCCTTCCAGCTACTCATCACTTACGCTCTCTCCTGGGGTTTATTGAGCTAGCAACCCTCTCCCTCTCTCCGGCTCGGCAGCAAGGGACGGGCGGTGGATACGCCACTTTCCAGCAATGCAAACTGCCCCCGCTCCCGCAGCGCTTCTCTGCCACCGTCACCCCCGACCGCCGACCGCCTCTGACCACGCCAGCCTCATTGCTCTGCCGCCTCCACGGCATCCGTTGTCGCCTCTGCTGCATCCCTTGCGCTGCCGCTTCCGCCGACACCTACCTCGACTCCTCTGCCGCCCCCTCCGCTTCCGCTACCTCTAAGATCAGCACCCACCGCTACGTCTGTCACCGCCTCCATCTCTTTCGCTATCCTTTGTCACCTCCCCACCGCTATCACTACCTCTGCCTCAGCCACACCGCTACTTGGAAGATCGCCCCGCTATCTCTATAACCGCCGCCACCACTACCGGTACGTCTACCACCACCACTACCACACTACTACCACCACCACAACCACCACTACTACTACCCACACTACCACCAATACCACCACTACTCCTGCCATCCCCATAAATTCCAACACCATAGCTCCACCACCAGTACCTTCATCCAAACGCGTGTTCTCAATCCACACCACCTCCAAAGGCCTCTCTCTACCATCACCGTTCCCATCCGCCACCGCCGCTGCCCTCACAACCCCTACCGTCACCATCCCCCTCTCCCGCTGCCACACCCCGCTCGCGCGCGTTCCTCCGCCCTGACGCGCTTTCGAGCATTCCTCCCCTCTCGCGCCCCTTCCGTCACTTCCCCCCTCCCCCCTCCCTCTCCCGCCCGCGCGGCGCGTCGGCTCACTCGCAGTAACGCGCGCGTAACAGCGGGTAGGCGTGTAGCTCCCCTCAAATTGTTCGTAACACGGAACACGGGACGGGTAATGGAGAGGTTAGGGCGGGCCGCGTGATGGCCGCGGGGCGGGCGCGGCAACGGAAGTGGGTGCTTGTCTCTACTGCCGGGAGGGGCGCCGGGGCTTGTCGGCACTGCTGCACGGTTCGAGTCCCGCGCCGCGTAATGGAGTAGTTAACGTCGAGGATAATTTGTTTGGGCGTGTTTCCGCGCGATATCCGCGTCCCGATAAGGGCCCGTCGTTCCCGGCAGAAAGGAGCGCGCGCGCGCGGGCGGGCGGGCGGGCGAGCGGGCGGGCGAGCGAGCGCGTCGGTGGCGCGTCGCGCGACGTGCGCGGCGCCTGTAATTTGTGCGCGCGTGGGGCGCGCTTCCGCCGCGTTTTTCATTCACTTACGCCCTCGGACACAGCAGCCCCGCCCCCGCCGCCTTCGACACAGTGGGCGGCTTGGGATCGAACGTGGGGTTGTCTATCAGAATAGAAGTTTTTTGTTTATTCAGTGTTGTTGTTATGCCAGATATAGTTTTCTTTAAATTTGGCTTTGTTCTAAGCGAAGCTATGTGGGTTGACACCAATAGGTTAAAGTTAACAGTGCATCTTTGTTCTAAAACTTGTTATAACCTTCCTTTTTGAAACCTCTTTACAATTTAAAGATGTTTTCCCAGTTTTCGGCACTTTCTGATTCTGTTGGTCAGATTTTAACATACGTTCAATTTTCTTCTCAGAAATTATTGGCTAGTTTTATTTTTAGTAGGGAATGATATTGATTTTTATCAACTGTAGGGTCTAATATATTTTGTTTTAATTATTACGCTAACGAAACGTTGTGAAGTGTGTAATGTGTTCGTTTTGTTATCATAAACATACAAATAATACAAATGATTTCTTAAATTTTAAGTAAACATAATTTCTATCAGAAATTAAATTTTTGATATTTCGAATTAATTTAAAAAAAATAAATTTTAAAAAAATCGTTTTATAAAATATTATGATTTTGTAGTTTGAACACTGTCACACGATTTATTTTCTTCGCATTTTCAAACATTTCGCATTCTAAGCCGGACTAAAATAGTTCCTTTATCCTACAGTAGACTCTTGCGCCTTCTACTCCCAGGTGACTTTCGTTTGCGCACAGCGTCTTTCTGTCGTTCTGCTATCAAATAACGTGGAACTTCGCCTGCTATCGTCCGTCGACCATCGCTAACACCAATCACCCTTTCCTACCGCCACCACAGTCACTGCCTTGCTTGCCTTCCGCTGCCCGCCAGCCTTCCTCGCTTCGCCGTCCGCCCAGTCCACCGCCCACTACCCGCCCGTCCGCTGCCCGTCGCCCATTCCCATTGCCTTCGCCCATATCTCGCCATTGCGTCGCCTTGCGTCACCATTGCCCGTCGCCCATTGCCCGTCGCCATGCCGTCACACATTGCCCGTCGCCACACATTGCCGCTCATTGCCGTCATGCCCGTCCCCGTTGCCCGTCGCCCATTCCCGTCGCCCATTGCCCGTCGCTCATGCCCGTCCCATTGCCCGTCCCCATTGCCGTCCATTGCCCGTCCCCATTGCCGCGTCCGATTGCCCGTCCCCCATTGCCGTCCCATTGCCCGTCGCCCATTGCCCGTGCCCATTGCCGTCGCCATTGCCCGTCCCCATTGCCCGTCCCCCATTGCCCGTCCCCCATTGCCCGTCCCCCATTGCCCGTCCCCATTGCCCGTCGACCATGGCCCGTCCCCCATTGCCCGTCCCCCATTGCCTGTCCCCCATTGCCCGTCCCCCATTGCCCGGTCCCCATTGCCCGTCCCCATTGCCCGTCACCCATTGCCAGTCCCCATTTGCCCGTCCCCCATTGCCCGTCCCCCATTGCCCGTCCCCATTGCCCGTCCCCCATTGCCCGTCGCCCATTGCCCGTCCCACATTGCCCGTCCCCCATTGCCCGTCCCCCATTGCCCGTCCCCCATTGCCTGTCCCCATTGCCCGTCCCCCATTGCCCGTCCCCCATTGCCCCGTCCCCATTGCCCGTCCCCCATTGCCGTCCCCCATTGCCGTCCCCATTGCCCGTCCCCCATTGCCCGTCCCCCATTGCCCGTCGCCCATTGCCCGTGTCCTATTGCCCGTCGCCCATTGCCCGTCGCTCGTCGCTTGCCACCCACTGTCCGCTGCCCGCTTCATCGCCCAGCGCCTTTCGTTATCGTCCATCGCCCAACGCCCATCGCCCGCGATAGAAATCTTCGGCGCGGCAGAAACGACATTCCGCTCCATCGCCGCCCGCCTTGCGAACAGGCGCACGCCACCCAGGCTAAGCGGCGCTCGATGCAGCGCACGGCCAATAAAGGTTCACTACGGCACGTCGCTGAGGGAGGGAGATAACTTCTCCGCGAAACGACGCGATTTTTCCCCAATGTACTAGTCCTTGGGATTAGAAAAAAAAGAAATTCTGTGAATGTTGGTTCTGGTTCTGTGGAATATGTCGGTGCTATCCGAATTGAAAGATTCGCGTTCTATAGGAATTTCTTGCGTGCTGTTAATAAAATCAGCGGAAATTTCTTGTTTAGCAACTTCATACGAAGTAGATAATTCTGTGGTCACAGTGTAAAAGTTCTTAAGTCAATTTTTGGCGAAATTGGGTTAAGTACTGAAACTATAAGTTAAGTGTCTGTGTTTTATTACAGTAAAACGACCGAATTCAAATGTTGCCTCCTTGACTACAAAAAAGCCTTGGGAAATAGCATTGAGCATAGGAAGAAGCGTTGGCTCAATAATACTTAACCCTTGTTTTCTCCAAACTAAGATTTTTGACTTAAGAACTTTTACGCCGTGACCACAGAATTCGTAACTCCTTGAAAGTGCTTTTGAAATTCAAGCTGACATTAATTAATTGCTGAAATGCTAATTATTGTTTTGTGCCAAAAACTATTATTTGTAATATTGCTTGAACTCCTAGAAATATGAACTAAAGCGACGAACTCTTTAACGCAGTGTGTTCCAAGCATTTCATTTTCGAATTCAACTTTGTACTTTTATCGGGTACTATTTTCTGGTTTGTCACTCACATGTTCTTCCTTACTGTTCCTCTTCCGATTCACTTTTTCTCTTCTCCAATTTGTTGAATCACGAATGCGAATGGTTAATTTTCTGCGCGCTCCGTCGACACACCTCCATTGATTGGTTATGTTTGCGTGTCAATATTCTAGTCCCACAAGAGACGTGCACTTACTAACCCGGAGGGTGGCGGTCTTCCTGCCCCGCTAGAACGCTGAGGTCCGTGGCGATCTACGCGTCGGCTTACGAGGACTTCCCCTCTCCAGGTATCTCCCCCAGTGATCCCCCGACATACAGTCATACGGTCAGAGGCGCTGCCAGTGTCAACATTTGTTGCCCTGAGTCATCTCAACCGGTCACACGTAGCCATTTTTACTAAGACGTGTTATAACTCAGTGTTTCTAATCGGTACTCCTGAAGTAGTACGAGAATACTTAAAGTCCATGGAACTTGTTATCACAAAATCGTCGTTGATGTTAGTACTACAGTACTTGTTATAGGTACGGGATGTAATTAATACAAATGATATTTTGATGCTAGAGTTGATTTTACCCAAAGGTATTTTGAAAATGTGGCCTGAACCACTAGAGCTACAAGCTACAGGCTACCTCACGGAAAGTACATGAAATAAACTTGTCACTAATTTTAAAAGATCAAAATTAAATCATAAGGAATTATGATATTATATATGTGATATCATATATGTAATATTACATATATGATATTATATATGTAATTAAAAATAAGAAAAAATAAAGAAGAAAAGATATTGAAAATGTCAATAACTCGATTTTAGTGATGTGAGTTAGCTCCCTCTCTCACTGGACGTTTTAATTGTTATAAAAATCAGTTATAGAAACGTATCCTATTAGAAAAACATTATCGTGAACGATCTCTAATATACGAGCAGTATAGTCTACTATGCCTCAAGAAACAAAGGGGACAGACAATTCGTTTCCCCTTTTTTTACCTTTTTTTAAAACTCTTTTTTACATCTTAGACAAAAGTATCTGCAATCAACCTTTGCATATTTGATGTTGAACAGAGATCATCAGATAAACGTTGCAGTATTGCTGAATAGAGAGTGGTATTCGAGCATTTACTGCAATTCACGTGAATTCCACAGTTTATCCTTGATGATAACAGATCGCGAAACAGTCGACAGATTCCTCGCCGCGTATCGTGCTTGTTTATTTGCTTTTCAAGGGATTTCGTAGAACTTCAACCTTTGACGTGTATAGTATATCAGAGATTGCTGGATTAACTGTGAATCATCCCGGAGATGCTTTCTAGAGTAGATACAGTGTTCTGTGACTGTCATACAGATCGGGATGAAATCCGTAACGATATCAAATGATTATGTCGAATACAGTCGCAATGGTAACATGCCACTGACGTTCACTTCTTTCAGAGACTAGGCAGAGCCAACGGAAAGTATGTAGGACAGGATGGAAAGCATGAAGGAACAAACAAACCGAAAAAAACATAAGGGAAAAATGGCCTGGAAATACATTCTACTTTTCGTGTACGGGTGAGGTCAAACATTAATGAACGGTGTAGATTGTCTTAAATAATTATTAATAAATACATTACCAACATTTACAATAATCTGAAAAATATATAATCAACGAGAGCTATTAGACAACAATTGACATTGAAGTAATGGTTAACATTGACACTGAAGTGGCTGCAAAAGAGCCGTGGACGCAGCACAAAGGAGGGGAGGTGTGCGGCGTCGGGGTGAGAAGGGCAGAAGAGCGGGATGCGCAGTGGGCACAGAGAGGGATTGTAAACGCGCGGAGCCGTCACGCTCTGCGGGCGGAGCGCCACAGCGCCGGCCGCGGCGCCTCCGCCCCCTCCGCCCCCTCCGCCCCGCCCCCGCGTGTGCTGTCTCTGCCTCCACTTGAACCGTTGACTCTGCTCAGTGCGGCGCAACCGTCATCTGCCCCTGCTCCATCTCGTCCCCTCCCCGCCACGCCCCGCTCCGTCCCCCCGTCCCGTCCCCGCTCCGTCCCCCCGTCCCCGCCCCCGCTCCGTCCCCACCCCATCCCGTCCCTGCGCCGTCCCTGCCCCGTCTCCGCCCCCGTAAACACTTCGACCCCTCTTCCTCCCCACCCCGTCAAGAACCCGCCCTTTTCAGGCTTTCTCCCTACCATTTCCCATCCACTTTTACGTCTCCATTCCTACCTCATTCTCGACACTACATACATCTTCGACCAGACCCCTACATACTCCTTATCTCCCGTGATATTCCCGCCAAATTCTCCCGCTCACTCTCCCAATCCTGCTTTATGTACACCACTCTCCCAGACTTTCCATTCCCCTTCCCAACCCCATCTCACTTCCCCAACCCCCGCTCACCATCCCTTCACACGCTGGCTCCGACATCCCTTTTGTCTCCGATCCCTCCACCGTTACCGCAACCGTTGTTGCCGCAGCCGCTACTACCGCCGTCGCAGCCGCCGCCGGCGACGGTGGCGGTCTCACTTGGGCGGCCGCGCGGAAAACAGGCGTAGCGGTCCTCGCTTGGCCACGCCTCTCTGGCCCCGCCCTCGCTTCCCCCCTCCTCTCCATCCCCTCCCCCTTACACATTCATCCCTTCTTCCATTTTCCCGCCTCCTCGCCCCCACACCTCAACCTGCTCCGCTCCGCCTCGCCGCGCCCCGACACGCCGCGGACCGCCCGGCACCCGCGTTGTCTGCACTTGCCTTCTGAGGGACCTCGTTTAGGATTCCGTGCCACCATTGCGCTGCACGTCACCCGTTACTCTTTTCTTCTCCTTTGAGGCTGTATTGCAAACAACATCTTTACGTTAGATATATCTGAAACTTCTTTTAAAGAACAATAATTGTCATTTATTAAACCAGGCGATAAAGAGTTACTTTATCTACTAGAGGAACTTATTAATTCACGAGCGACCGATTAGAATTCCGTGTTTAGGATTCCGTGCCATCGTTGCACTGCTCGTCACCCCGATATTATTTTCTTCTCCTTCAAGATTGAATTGCAAGCAACATCTTTACGTTAGATATATCTGAAACTTCTTTTAAAGAACAAAAGTTGTTATTCATTAAACCAGACGATAAAGAATTACATTATCTACTAGAGGAACTTACTACCTCACGAGCGACCGATTAGAATTCCGTGCCACCATTGCGCTGCACGTCACCCATTACTCTTTTCTTCTCCTTTGAGGCTGTATTGCAAACATCTTTACGTTAGATATATCTGAAACTTCTTTTAAAGAACAACAACTGTCATTCATTAAACCAGACAATAAAGAATTACTTTATCTATTAGAGGATGCCATTACCTCATGAGCGGCGAAACTTCTTTCTCCAGGAGATAATATAACTTGATCGTAGTATTAAGTATTTAATTTGATTTTTCATTGTTTGATTTTGTAAAATACAAAATACGAAATCACATGTTAGGTCAAATGAAGTATCAGGCGTCATATTAATTGTTTTTGTCGCCGCAAGAAGTGCTCATGAGAATACGAGTGGTTAAAAAGTTTATCACCCGCAAGCGGTTAAGATATACTTTAGCAATTTATTATTATTATCCATTAAGAAACGTTATTAACCATTTAAATTCAGTAATACTGTATAAAAGTAATATATGACTTTAGTTTTCTTAATAATGCTATACCACAATTATGAACATTTACACAACTTCCTCCCTGATATCAACTGTACGCCAGTCACTATTTTAACCCGTCGATGCACCGATGAAGAATATTACACTTAAACACTTAAGGGGCCTCTGAGGCCCCCCTCTTAAATTTACAACATACGACGGAAAAAGTGAGGTAATTTTTAGTAGAATTAATGATAATGGTATTTTGTTCTTCACGTAGTTTACAACAGTACGACTTTCATTATGATGTAATTTTTATTTGCAATTATTCCAACTAATAAAATATTTAGTGATCTCCTAAATATTTCTTTCACATTTGTTACATACACACTCTTTCAGCCCATTTTGCCCCCGGCCCCGGCCATAAATAAGAACAAAAAATATATAAAAAGTAATAAACCAAAAATATTTCTTTACATTTTTATTAATATTTAATTTGAAAAATCACTAACCTTTCCCGTTTACTTGTGGAAATTCTATTGCTGGCTCCTATGGATACACTTTTGTGAATTCGAAAACATTTAAGCAGTTCAATGTTCTTTTCTGTTTGGAATTGTTAATCATTGATTTTGTTTCGTTTTGAAAGTTCTTCGGTAGTTCATTTAGGAAAATCCGTCGCCACCAAGTGGCATTTTCGTTCTAGTTTTTAGGGCATCTTGGTGTAATAAATATTGCGTCGGTTCTGCAATATCGTTTACATTGTGCGAGAGATGCATTGGTCATCGGCATGTTTGAGGTCTTGACGTATACTAGTCATCACCATCTGATCCATCACATCTACTCCAATCTTTGTTTTATTATATAAGATCATTTATGGTTTCATGTTTTCAAGATTAATTATTGCTGATTGTGATTTATGGACATGCAAATAAATATATTTCCTTTTGCTTTGGAAGACAGAGAAAAATTATTAGTATTAGCAGACACAGCAAAAAAAAAATGTTCTTTATGTTTTCAGCTCATTTGGAATCTCTTTTGTGTTTTGACATGAAATTCTTAGCAGTGTAAGTTTTTTTGTAACAGGAACTGTGCGAGTAAGAACGTAAAAAAATACCCACAGAAATGTTGTATTCTCCTTTCCTCAAGGGTTGGGTCCGTTCTTTCACACTTGCAGCCAAATCTTTCACCAAGGGCTCGTTCTTTTTGCCTACCAAAATATATACTGCAGTTGAATGCAAACCCGTTCTCCACATCACAACACCAGAATTTTTTATGCCATATTATCAGGTTTATTCCTCATAGACGTTGTAGAAGATCACCGCCTTTCGTTTCTCATCAAAGTGTATGCACCTTCGAATGTTTTCGAAAATACGAATATTCATTGTTGCCTGTGAAAAACGGATCACTTCTTTTACTCAAAAACAAAATCCCTTCTGTATATAATCAAGCTTTTTTCAATACAATTTTTCACACATATTCACTGAAGTGAGATTAATTTTTGAAGTTCGCTACTTCCCGCACAATGTAGAGAACGTATTCACACTTGTGATAGATACAAAATTAAATTCTGTATTGAAGATCTGCTAACTCAAAAAAGATAGTGGCGAAAAGTGAAAGTATAAGGAATTTTACTGTCGTAATCAATTGTCGATCGTGCAATATTTTTTATAGAAATATTTTCAACGAAGCCACAGAACAAATAGGGGGCCTTTCAGGCCCCTTAAGTGGAAAGTGCGACTACCTACAGAAAAAGCTAGATTCTAAAAACCGATTAGTTTCCGTCTCTTCTCCTTGTTGTATTAGTAACAAAAATGATTGTTTTAAGATATCAAGAAATATTATTAGCCACAAGCAAAACACAACAGAGTTACAGCGATGAGAAGATGTAAAGGGGCCTCCGAGGCCCCTTAAGTGCATCGACGGGTTAATGGGATGATGACTGATGAGAGGAAATATTCTCGAATCCTAATAAAATTTCCCGCAAACTCATTCTCATGTGATCGCATGAGATGCAACTCTGCCAAACAGTAATGCATAATGGGTTGCGTATTTCCTCCTAACAGTAGAAGGGGATGTCAAGAAAGTTCATCTTTCAAGTGTTTTTATAGTTTGCAGGCAATGAATAAGAGTAGCGTTCACAAATGCTGATGATTTAAAATTGTTTTGACGAAAGTATGCTATTTAGTCGATCCTTTGATTTAAATTGATTAATTTTGTAATAATAATAATTACAATAATTAGGCAAATTACTATTACATTTATTTCTTTAGATGCTATTTTTCTGTTTATTATGCAATAAAACACCTTCTTCTGTATAAAATGTGATATCAATATACGTTGCATCACTAGATGAAATAGAACTTCTAGATTTCTGTAAAGAAAAACTTTCCGTAAACCTAGAAGCTATTTCGATTTCGAATGCGCTTTCATTCTTGTTCAACTGTGAAGTCATTCAGTGTGATGTCGCAGTCCCTATCCCTTTTATTCACGGCAATCCCCTCTCAGATATCACCGTCACGACGCAGTTGGTAGCTGTGTGAATCCGCACGTTAAGGTTGGCGACCCTGCAGGCCGTGTTTTATGGACAGCTTAGCGCCGCCCTGATAAATATTGATACTTTAAGCCGTAGCGACTTTTTTTTCGCGCCCGCGTCTGCGCTCCAGATTCGGACGTGCGTGTAAAATTACCCCGTCCCTCGGACGCTCGCCGCAGCTGCTGTTCCCTTGTTTTTTTATTTTCTGCTGCTCCTGCGGCGCGGGCGCGTGCTTTTTTTTGTTGCTTTTTTTTTTCGCTTTTTGCGCGCGCCGTGCCCCGCGTCTCCCTGTAATGCAGAGTAATGGACGGCGAGCTGTCGCCCGCCGCCACTGCCCCCGCTGCCACTGCCGCCGCCCGCCGTGGCGCTCAACGAGCCCTGAGTCATTTAATCTGCAGCGTTACTCGCGCGATGAGATCACCAACGGTCGGTCACCGCCGTTGCCGCCCCCGCCGTCTCTGCCGCCAGGCTGCGCTAGTGGCGGCGGGGAACTCCTGCGGCAACTCTTGGTTACTCGTTGCTCTTGTTCGTTTTTCGATTTTCTGTCTAGTGCAGTGTCCTAGTCTTTATTTCAGAACCTGTGTTTGATCTACATTGGTTCTGTAAGGATTTGCTTCCATCTTGTTTCTCCTCTTCTGTACTCACTCTCGTCTACCCCATCTTTGTATTTATTGGATTATTGCACTTAATCTTCGATATTTTAGGCTGCCGACAGGGCTTTCGAATGACAAGATTTGCACTCGAGTATTCTCTTATCTAATTACTTGCATTCTCTTAAAGGTCCCAGTTCTTCAATCAATACAGAAGCCTACATCGACAAGGAAATACTACGTTTTGGGAAAATTAATAACTTGCTGCTACTTGAATGTTGTTCATTCTCTTTGAGGTCAATGTCAAAATGTCTTCGATTCTAACCTACCAATATTGCGGTAATACGATCATCTTCACACTCTCATCAACACCTATTTCAATCGCCATCTTCATTGTCATGCTTTTTTCTCCATGAAATTCCTCTTACATCTTCTCCGGTTCTTCATCGACATTTCCTTCACCATCATGTTTCGCAGTCAATATTACAAACTGTAAATCATCACCCATCTTCGCCAGCATCGCATCAATCACGAACAATACAAGTATCTGCAAGATAATCAGAGACACATACCCTGATCTCGCATTCTCCTTCACTTCATCCTCACTGCCGCTTCCACCATCCCCCATTGCCGCCCATTCGCGACTAGCGGCTACTTCTATGACACGCAGATTTTTGCCCGCCCTTTAGCGCTAATAGTTAGGCCTTTTGATGGACGCTCGCGCCCGCTCGAGCGATGTGCTTTACGCAGGGGCTTTCGCCGCCGTATTGTTTTCGCTTGGCCCGCTGCGCTCTGCTCTGCTCCCCAACACGCGTGCTAAGTAATGGCTGTGGCGAGAGATCGCGAACTCTCCAGAGGACAGGGCGAAGCCGTGACTGGTGGCGGGGGGAGGAGGGATGAAGAGGGGCCGGGGAGGAGAAGAGCGGAAGAGAAAATATATTCGGTGCTTTTGCTTCGCGCTGGCGTTCGTGCAACTTTTCCGTCGGACGCAGTGTCCGCAAAACTTCACTCCGAGGGTGCCTCGGTGGATGTCAATGTATCGGAAAGAAATTTCAGATGGAACTTAGAATGAGTGATGTACGAAATGTTACTTTTAATAACTTAGTTCAACCGATTAGTTCTTTTTCCATCACTTTCTCTACTTACTTCTCTACTACTTTCTCTTCTTATTAACGTGAATGATAAACATATTTATTAACTAATTCACTATTCATAAACAATACTACGGTGACAAAAATTTCATTTTTTGTTAGAGGCTAAATGTCATTGCATATTGTTAAATATTTTCGTTTATTTATTAATAAAACAATTGTCCTGGAAATTCCTTGATTTATCAAAACACTTCATGATTATTCTTACTTGAAAGAATGTGTAATATGTTAAATATAAATAAATATTTCTATTTATTTTCTTTTTAGAGGAGTATCTAAAGATAAACTCTCGATGAAGTGCGACGTACTGCAGCTCGAACGTGTATTGATCACAATCCATTGGGAAGCGAAATGAATGGATTCTATCTATAGAATAAAAGAGATGTAAACGTCTGTATTACTCCCAACTTCACCACGCTTCTCCCAGAATCCCCCCTCCCTGCCACTCCCCTCTTGCCACCTCACATTTCGCTCTGCTCCGATCCGCTCCGATCAGCCCCGATATCCAGATGTAATGCATTATTCAATATTTTGTCAAAATAAAATTTTTCCTACAACTCCTATTACAGTCTTTCAAGGTGGTGCTTAAAAGATCATTTCTTAATGATAAAGTTCATCATAATAGAAGCATTTAATCCATATTGCATCGTTCTAGTCACTAACTTTTGGCATTTTTTTGGGTCAGTCATTGCGTTTCTCTTTTATAGGTGCAGGTAATATGGTAGGCTATCTAAATCCGTGAAGCTTCATTATTCTCAGAATTTCATGTTCATTCCCATTAGACACAGGTATTCGGGGCAATATATTCAATGATAAGAATGCACTTTTACTTTTTTCTGACTTTCTTGCATACTGCTTACAAACTCGTAGCAAAGAGAAAGAATTGTATTGTGATTTTTGAACAAAAAACTCGTTTTTGCAGGTCCCTGACAGTGAACAAATGTTTCTTGTCCGTATATGTAACGAACTTACTCTAATATGTAACATAATGAGAATCCGAGTTTTGTAAGGGTCGGGAGAGGTGGCATCAACTGAGGTGCTGCAGTACCTCTGACCGGGAGGTCGTAGGTCCGAGTCCCGATGGGTATAGGTTCGAGTCTCGACTAGCCAGATAACTAGGTCGAGTTAAGTCGTTGTCCGGGGGAGAATTCTAGCGGCCGGCTGCTCTGATCGGTGGTTATCAGGTGATTGCCGGAGCACTTTCCTAAAGAATGGGCCACGAAACGCACGCGATCTTTCCTTCCTCTTCCTTGTCCTATCCTCACCCATTACTTACACTACACTTACACTAACATGCACTACACTACCACACATATGCCGGGAAACTGGACGGAGCTTAGAGCTTGTCACGGCTGGGGCGATGCTCCGCTAGTGGAAGGTACCGGATTGGGGAAATCCCCAATAGCCGTTGGTAGGTCTGTACTGGATCTCACCAACTAGAGGGGGAAGATCACCGCCACCTCACGAGGGAAAAACATGCACTTCACTAACGTGACTAAAGATCTTAGCGCAGTCAATGCACCCCGAATAACCTAATCAATCAACGTTGTCGTGGTCGTTGTTACCGAAAATTGGTTCACAGCAAAACATTCGTCTGTGAACAATGCAATCTGCTATCCACAGAATTTTTTTCTTCAAAATTGATATTTTCCAGTCGCTCTGATGTTATGGCCATTTCCACTTGAAAATGGTATTTATTTTTGGGTGCTACTTTACAAGAAGTGTCAAGGGCATATTCAATATTTTCTTAAAAATGGCTTTCATTTTCTTTGCTTCTTTTCGATACAGAGAGAGGCATCTGAATGTTTGAAAATTGCAAAAGTTGCAAATAATGCGAGAGAGTGTATGCGTGTATACTTTGTATAAATGCTGAGCACTACAGTTATATTTAATGTTAAAGATACTTCCTGAAAATGTTTGGGATTGTTTCTTTAAGATCGCTTTTCAACATTTTGGTCATATAGCGACCACTGTGATTTTTAAACTGCGTAGGGAACTGTAGGGAGAACACGTAAGGACAACACATACACACACAAATATTCGTGCCCGAGGCGGGATTCCAGCCTGCGACCCTTCGAGCCGAGGCAGCTATGACCCTTCAGCCTCAGCTATCCAGGCCGAAAATGGATATGTTTCTCAAAAAACACACTCACTGATTGAGAAAAATTGTGCGATATATTAAACAACAATAAATTATATAATCCAAACATTTCTCAGAATTGTTTTTAATTCAACTGGCCAGAACCCAGTGGGAAAGGAAATAGATATAAGGAAAGGTTAGATTTGCAACAAGAGGGTTTAGGATTATACACACTTACACTGTCATGAACATTTCGCTTTGGGCTTCATTTTCCGTATTATTTTTAACGCAGAAGGACTCTGTTAATCATGAGTTCCTAACTAATAATTCCTTCGAAGTTTAAATACTCGTGTAGTTATTCTTGTGGAGCAGTTCATCCTAGATTTACGATTCCGTGCATTGTTTTATTTCCTTCAAGAATGGAACTGGAATGACAAAACAATTCTTTCCGGAGCCATCAGTGTTTGTTGTTGAGGTAGCGTTTTAACTCATTTTTTCCACAACGTTTTTTGTTACAATCTTGAACTCTAATGTAAATAACTATTATTGGACTGAAATTACAAAAAAATAATTGCAATGGCGATAATCGTAAATAGTGAGTTTTTAAACATCTTCATCGCATGTATACTATGTAGTACGAATATAACCATAAGTAATTTAGTTCTTAGATATGCATGTTCGCATATTTATAGTAGTTGTTTTGTTGACACCACACAGGTTTAGCTAAAATATTGATTCCATGTGAACAACTAGATATTCGTTTTGTCCTCTTTTCTATTTATACATTGTTATTTGACTTGTCCTTATAATAATTTAATATTTTTTTCATTTAATATACAGTTAAATTTTTTATTTAATATTCATACTCATACTATTTAATCCATTCAATTGTTACCATGATACATGTTATTGTATTAGAACATGATAACCATCACTCCTAGTTATTTATTTGATTCATCATAATTAGGGGGGGGAGAATTTTGATGACCCAAAACATAAAAAAAGATCAATGAAATGCTGTTAAAATGATTTTAAAATGCTCTAAAAGCAAAGAAAATGACGTAAAGAATTTTATGAAAACCAAGTCAGACGAACAACTCAAGGTGATTGATATGTTACTGATGTAATCGAGGCTTTTTCCTTTCGTTCAAGTGAAGTCATCTTGCAACCTTGGCCAGAAAATCTATGTCTCTAGTTATCGTGAAATCCGCCGACATGTACCATGAAAATGATATTAAAATCAATGAAATCAATCAAAACTTATTAGTCGAAATTCAAGAAAAATGCAAAAAGAGTCGTATAAAATGGTCATTTTCTTTTGTCATAACAAAGTGAATATACTAAAAGGATTGTTCTAAAGTGAAAAATATGACATTTCATTAAAACCCGCCCTTAACCATAATATTAATAATAATTTCAATTATTGTTTGCACGAATAGTAACACCCAACCCTTCTCACTCAGTGTATTTGCCTTCCAACGTCTCCAATCCCTTCGTCGTTCCCCTCCTCGCCCAGCCTTCCCGCTCGCCCCGACTTCGGCGCCAGAGGAATCTCAGTCCAACAAGCTGCCTAACGCGAGGTTTATGATACACGCGGCACGTCCCATCCCACCCATCCCATCCCGGGCCGCGTCGCTTTTGTTATCTCGAGTAAGGAGGCAGCGCTCCCGTTCGCCCGGGCGCCGCGGCGCCGTGCCGTAGTTTTAATCCGCTTACGTCGCCTCGCGCTTCGTAAACAGCGGGAAGAAGCATCGGCGGCGGCGGCGGCGGCGGCGGCGGCGGCGGCGGCGGCGGCGGCGGCGGCGGCGGCGGCGGCGGCGGCGGCGGCGACGGCGGCGACGGCGGCCGGGGCGCGGCGCGCTCTTCGTCTGTCACCGGTGGCGGCGCAAGAGGAAGAGACTCAAGCTGATCTGCTTAAGAGATTCGTCAACATGCCGTCATCACCGCCGCCACCTCCGTTAGCCTCTGCTGTCTGATGCTACTGCACTTGTGTAACAGTTGTGGAATGGGAGCAAGGGTGTTTTCTACACTGGTGGGGACTTTGTCAATAGGCTGGATTGTTACTCCAGCTTTTAGTTTATGCATCATGGACACAGTACGCAAATTGCATTCGCGATTGGATAATAGAAATGTTTCCATTGAATAGTTGAAATGAAAGCTCTTATGTTAATTACAAATGAGGGTGAAAGCTATTTGCCACGAAAATGCATCACGATTCGTTTGAGTTCTTGTTTATTTTTTATTGAAATGTAATTATCCGTTGCTATAAAATTTGAGGTTTGTGCAAATGAGGCGGTAAAATCTGCAAAATCAGAAGTCTTTGTAAGAAATGCTGAATTCCAGAGTGAAAGGATAAAGAAAATATAGAAAATGAAAAAACAAAAAAACTTTTTAATAAATCCTCTGCATTTATCGACTGGCATTGAATTGAGAATCACGAATTGAGAAGCAAACAACACGCTTAAAGAGACGCAATAAGCTATTGCAAGAGGAAATAGTGGGTCGTTTCGTAAGAAGTGCAGAAAGTGGGTCTTTGGCGAACAAAAGAAATGTATTTAGAAATGAGTTCAGCGAGTGCGCAAATCGAACGCATTCGTTCAAGTTACGTACATTATTTTTAGTACGAATTCAAGGAAACTTACAAGTTCATACTCATGGGATCATTTTCAATATGTGAAGTGGCAGCCATGTTCATTAACCAGTGTTTTGTTTTCTTTGTTCATTAACCAGTGTTTTGTTTTGTAACCATTAACCCCAGTGTTTTGTTTTCTTTGAAGTACCCTGACGCTTTGCGTGCCCATGATTCCTTTGCGGTGTGAAGCACGCAAAACACTTTCCAATCAATAAACATTAACGGTCAATACTACTTTCCATGCATAAGTTCTAAAAAAAACACTTCAGATGTAAGAACATGAAAATACATTGGTACGATGGTACAAAAGAGTAAAATTACATTGTATTCACGAGTACAAAAGTTTGGCCCACGTCAATCCCCAAGTGAAGTAATCCTTCACTGGCCGAGAAATCACTCAATCGAGTTCAAATGTGCAAAAGTTTGCTCGGACTCAGTTCAATTATATTACATTCCCGTAAGAATGCGGTATAAAATATACGTTGGGTTAGCACTACAATTTTTGTTACTCTCTATATTGTGTTAATCTCTGTATTATTAAACCATTTATTACATTATCAATTTAAATGAGATCTCTGAATAATGAAAGCAAGAGAGTTTAAATGAAATATCTGAAACACCCTTTATTTATTTATTGAGATTGTTCTCAAAAGGACATGCCAACGAATCTACACTCCATTCGAATTTATTCGTTTCAAGCATATTCACTAGTCAAAGATCTTCTCAATATATTGAAAATATTCCATTTATATCCCTATTTTTTTCTCGAGAACGTTGGCAACCCGAACGAAAAGCTGTCTTCAGTCCTACCAACTGATCGAGTAACGGCAAGCAAAGAACTACGTTGTAGTTGCAACGTATGCTTGGCGCATTGAGTGTCGATTAGAGAGTAAGCAGCAATTTCGCCTGGGTGGAATAAACCGAAAGTATAAACAAATACGCGAAAATAAACAACAAAGACTGTTTAGTTTCGGGTGCTTTTTTACAGCAGATATTGCGTACGTATTCTATTTTTGGAGCGCGTCAACAGAAACGCGAAATGGAAATGCGTAGCGCAAGGGCAACAAAAATAACGTAGCGCTATAAATCCGACGCAGCGTTAGCGTCAGTTGTTTGGCCCGCAGTTTGTGCTCGTTCACGAGAATCGAGGATCTATTTCGCTGGAATGCTGTTAAGTTTTGTTGACGAACTAAATGAAGCGTTACTTCAATTCTGGCTTTAACAATGAAATTTGTCACTATGAGAAAAATATTATATAAATATTGTTATCTTGATTGACATAGCGGAATTTATTAGTTATTGGTTAATACGAAAAGTTAATTTTTGTTTCAAAAAAACTATACGTATTATGTTGCTACGCCATTTAATGAAATTAGTTTTATAAGAAAATAAATATTTCATAGCTTATAATTAAGCAGCGGATTTTTGCCTATTTGCCGATTTTTATCCTTCAATTAAAAATGCAGTATTTTAGGTTACTTATTCATTTGAGGCAATAGTAGTATTATATTTTAATACACTTAATGTTTCAAAATGAATAAGTAATCGAAAATACTGCGTTTTTAATTGAAGGATGAAAATCGGCATATAGGCAAAGATCCACAGCTTACTTATAACGTATGAAGGGATTTGATGTATAATTCCTAAGAGAAAATTATATAAGCTTATTTTACTCCGTAGTTTGATCAACATGAAAATTCCCAAGTAATAGAAGACAAAAACATAAAATCAACAAATTGGGATAGTTACTTGGTTAATGTTACAGTTTGGTTACTGTTACAGGATAGTTACTGTTACAGTGTTGGTCACAGTTACTTGGTATACTGTTTTGTCTACTCGTATAGACTGCAGTGATCAAACTACTTTTTAATGAACCCCCGGGTACTCGCGCGGGCTACAGGATTAGCCCAATTATTAATTTGTTGTTCCTGTACTGACTTTATGGTGTTGAGGACTTCAGATAATATGTTACTCTTACCATCCAATCTGTTTCCGATCTCTTCATAGCAAACACATACTTAACATAATTTGAAAGTCGGTTGGGCTAAACGCTAGCACGCCCAAGCACTAAGTTAGGGATGATAGAACCAAGTTTGCCGTGCAAGAAATCTCGAAGACGATATACCATTGTCGATTGTGTACAATTGTTACACATTACGGTGATTTATTTTTGTGAAACCTGCTGAACGACTCATGAATTATAATTCATTGATAATTATTTCGTATGTTAATAGACATAGCTCATTCCCATTTTTCATGCGGGAAGCAACACAGGTAGATTTAAATGCCGTACGTTCAAATTTAATGACTTTACCATTTCAAATAAACATTTTGAGATAACAGATTACTTGTTCAGAAAGCTTTTACGAAACTCGTAATGGCTAAAATATATACGTTTAATTTGGATTACATATGCAGCCCGGTTAATCAGTTGCGTCACGAAATGGGCTACCAGTACTGCAGGATTAAACAATTATGATCGATCCGGAAATTGTTTATAAAAACACGTTTTCTTTGTTTGTTTACCTTCAGACATGATTGAAGAAAATAAAAATTACAATATTATTGCAATACGAATGACAATGATTGGGAGAGTATTGGATGTGCATGATACGAAACATAACTCTACTTTGAACTAAAAGATGTTACATAGTAGAATATCAAGAATTTTAGATTAAACACAGAGTATTTTTTATCTCCACTGTACACACCAGCGCATTATTTTGCAAGATCATTGACGTCCTACGATCGCCCGGAACGTATTATTTATTATAATGAGACATTGAAGATGCTGTCTAAAACTCAAACATCAGTAAACCCTTGGCCCGAACTGGGCCACTTCTCCACCCATGAACATGACCTTAAGCATATGTTTTCTCTTCAATCAATCACTAGCCCTTTAGCTTCCACTCCAAGTGGAGCCAACGCTCTGCGCCACACCGCACACTGAAAGGCAGACGACGCTTCCAACAACTCAGCGTTAAATACTCTTCCTAATAGAAAGTGTATGTCGCTAACGTAGCTATTTATTGACTGCAAGTGATAAAAAACGTTTTTTCGAGACCGCCTAGAAAGCGAATGAGTACGTACACAGTATTTGGGCCTGACAGTTCATCTTCTTTCAACACCAGCCTGGAAACGAACCGTAACTTCTCTCAACTACCAGCCTGGAAACGAACCGTAAGTACTTTCCGTGCTAGTACTGAAAGTACTCGTACAATTGGAACACAAAATACGAGCTACTAACCCCCGAACGGAGAAGTAGATAGTATGCTCTCGTGATCGTCAAATATACATTTGTATATTACATGAACAAATTGTCATAAAATTGAAGTTTCGAATAAAAATACATCAAACGTCCAAATTGACTTCCCATGACCAGGCGGGATTCCTAGGCTTGGTCTATCGAACTCGTATGGGAACTCTTCCATGGAAGTATTCACTTCCTTACCTGGTAAATTTCTATTTAACTTCTCTCGTAGGTGAGCTGGCCAAAGAACTGCTCTCGTGGGTCCTTTTGCAATGACACCAGTATCTATTCACATCTAGGTACACAAACTGTAACTTAACATTCCATTTAAAAAATATTTTATTCATAAATAAATATTTTACATACGACGTTAAAGATCATCTTGTGTATATTAATAAATTATTAATATTTATACCGCTCTAAGGGAAGGGAGAAGGGCAATACATTTTGCCGTCGAATTGTTAGATTCTATCTGCACTCCTATTCTTGGAAACTATAAAAGGGTCTCTATGATCCAAAAATCTAACGTTCTATTTTTAGAGCGTAAGTGATTAAGAATTATGAAGTAAAAATAAGTAACGAGGTATCGTATTCAAATTCTAACGCCAATTCATTTTTCTGATACTCCGAATGGGTCATGGAATTATTGTGCAAAAAGACAAGAGTTTACCACTGAATGTACTAAGAATATGACACAAAAAATTGGCGGATGTTCAGAGCCATTTCCTCAATTTCAGGCCATTTCCTCTTTTTCTTCTTTACAGCTAGCATCGTTATTTCCAAGTGTGATGGTTCATAGTATTGTTTTTGTTCTCAATAATGAAGTGCAAATTACACGTCACATGAAATCAGTTTTACACAGTGGTCCCTAAATAATTTCAATAGCGCATGGATTTTTTTAACGTCTGGTTCTTTGTTACTGGTTTGAACGACAATCTTGAATTCTCGCCATCGCGTCTCCTATTTTTTTCCGCTCGTAGCATCAACGCCTCCAGGGACACTTAGGTACCACCCTCATTTACCCTAAAGCCCTCCCGACCGCCCTTTTCTCCCCTGAGGACGCCCTAGGGCCGCCATCGCTGCGGACGTCCCTTTGCCTTCTCTCCGTCCTCTCCCGCCGCCGCCGCCGTAGCGGTGCACTCGAAATCCGTGGTTAACAGAGCGAATAAAATTAAGGGCGGCTTAGTGTTGCATTATATACAATTTGATTAATCGCGGAGAGACCGCCGCTGACAGCGGCTGCTGCGAGAGGGCGCGCTCCCTCTGCCGCCGCCGCCTCGGCTCCAGCCCCGCGTCCGCTCCGCGCCGCCCCGCGGGCCACGCCCCTTTTGCGGCGCCGCCCCCGCCATTCCTGACCTCTCGGCACGGCGCCCTCCAAATGATGCGACATTTTTTACGGCGGCATCTCGGCATCCTCGTCCTTGCTCTTGATCTCGCCCTCGCCCTCCCCCACAACTTCACCCTCCATCGCTCTCCTTCTCGCCCTCGCTCTCACCCTCGCTCTCGCCCTTGCTCTCGCCCTCGCTCTCGCACTCGCACTCGCACTCGCCTTCGTCTTCGCCGTCGCCGTCGCCTTCGCCTTCGCCCTCGCCCTCGCTCTCCCTTTCGCCCTCGCTCTCACCCTCGCTCTCGCACTCGCCTTCGTCTTCGCCGTTGCCGTCGCCGTCGCCGTCGTCTTCGCATTCGCCTTCGCCTTCGCCTTCGCCCTCGCTCTCGCCCTCGCTCTCACCCTCGCTCTCGCTCTCGTTCTCGCTGTCGCTCTTACTGTTGCCATCACACTCGTCCTCGCCTTAGAACTCGCCTTCGTCATCACCTTCGCCCTGGCCCACGCCCTCACTCTCCTAACACTCTCATTTCGTATTACCTTCGCCCGTGCTATCACTGCCCCAAGCTCTCTCCTTCGTCCTTGGCCTCCCCTTCACCCTCGCCCTAGCTCTTGCCTTCATCACCTTCGCCCTCGCCCTCACTCTCCACTTAGCTCTCGCCTTTGTCCTTGGTTCTCGCTCTCGTTCTCTACCTAGCGCTCGCTTTGCTTTCGCCTTTGCCCACACCCTCGTCCTCATTCTCACCCTCACTTGGCTGTCGCCAACCCATACCTTTTATAAAATGTATAAAAATGAACGACAAACGAGAATGATGTGAAAACATTTTTTGTAAGACGCTACGGAACAAAATTAAACCAACTTAATACAATTTGTGAGTTTTAATCTTGAAATCTTCTTTCAATATAATAGATTAATTAATGAGTGACACCGGTCTCGTCAACTGCCAAGGTCATTAGTCCCGTAAGTGCAATGCATTTTGTAACGCAGAAAGTGACGTTGATCTTCCCCCGCAGGGTGACGAGTTCCGCCACCGACCTACCCTTCAACTTACATGATTTTTCTCCAATCCAGGTATGTGCCATCAGCGGGTCACCGCCCTAACCGGGATAAGCTCTAAGCTCGGGAACCAGGTGTATGTGATAATGTAGTGCAGGTATATGTAAATATTAACAATAAGTATTGCCTTAAAAAATGAATGAAACAAACTTTCGTTTGATTGTCTCAATTGTATAGTAGATGTGAAAAATTCCAAAAACGTTTGTGAAAGTTTTTGTGAAATGAGCCGCAGTTGCAATCTGCAGTTCTGCCCGAAGATCGATTAAAACTACGTCAGAACCGAGGAAAGTTTTACTTGCATGTTGCCGACGTTTTTTTTTGAGCGGAGGTCAATATTAGAAGCAAGAATGTGTTTTGACACGCAACAAAAACAACGCGCTTAAATGTGAGCGCGAGTAAGCGCTGTCTCAATGACTGTATTCAAATGTACTCAAAAGTGAATGGAAGAGAGAAATCTGGGAATGGAGTTCTAAATGCAGAATATATTAAGTATTCACAGCAGTTGTTCTTTTCGAGGGGGAAATGGGAAGTAAGCTGAAACTCTGTACATTTTGTGGCATCCGAATGTATAAACAAAAGCTCAACTACATCTTTATCTCTTTCCTGGAGAACGTAATGCCATTCACTTACCGTCATCTCAGTGACTAGGTTGTCATGTGCAATATGTGACAGAGACGTGACAGTAGAAAGAGAAAAACATTTGGAAGAGCGTTTAAATCTTTTCAAAATTGCGCTTGTAAGAGGCGCTATTTTGCAGTCGCCTTAATGATATTCTCTCAATGTATATGAGCAATTTTAATGAGCAAACAAATGCCCAATAACTACACAAGAATGCATAGAATGATCAAGGCTAACGTACTTTATATGATGCTGTCATTTTCATACATATATATTCTCCTAATAAATGAAACAAATCAGCATACATACATTTGACCCTGCACACATTTGACATGCAGAGTAAAAGTAAAAATCATGTGTCGAAGCAATTAAAGTAATTTGATGTACTGCCGTGCAATTGCAAAAATTGTGTAAGTTTGAAATTAAGGATTTAGAGAATACTAGAAACGAGTCCAGTGTCTTTTTTTAAGTGTGTATTTGCTCTGACAGATTGAGATGGGGAGGAGTAAGGCGAGGAGGGGAGGAGTGAGGCAAGGAGGGGAGGAGTGAGGCGAGGAGGGGAGGAGTAAGGCGAGGAGGGGAGGAGTGGGGCTGGCAGGAGAAGGCAGTGTGTGGGAGGCGAGTGGTGGAGGGGAGGGGAGAGGAGAAGAGAGGAACGGGGGCGAACGGAGCACTTCATATTCCTGGCAGCTCTTTGCCTCCGTCGCGTCGTCGCTGCCGGGGAAGAGCGGCCCGGGGCTGAGAGTGCGCAACTTTTTGCGGAGGCCGCTCCGCTCCGTGCTGCTCTGCGCCGTACGTGCGAACGAAGCGCCGCGCCCTCGCCTCGCGCTGCGGGCCTCCCCTGGGCCCGCGGCGCCCCGCCTCGCGTACCCCGCTTCCCTCTGGAGTGCGGGGAGGATTTCGTGGAGGGACGAATCGGAGATTTTCACGAAATATCTCACACGTTTAATTGAAGACCTAGGGGCAATAACATGCTATGCCCCAATACGTAAGTTTTGGGAAGACGGAGAGTAAAGGTTTAGACATTCCATTCTACATATTGGGATGAAGAAAGTTATGAATTACACTTCCATCTTCGGCGAATCTTTAAAATAAAAACCCAACATCTAGACTCATCTAAGGGGTGTCAAAATACACTAATATTCCAATTTCATCAGAAATGTGTCATAGCATGTTATTGCCCTAGGGTCTTCAATTGTAGTAGTGCTCGTATTTCTTGAACTAAATATCATAGGAGTGGAGTCGGTTTTATTATTTATTAGAGAATGCAGATTTAATGAACGAAATATATGAGAAATGAAATTGTAAGTACTCGCGAGAACGTGCTTCATATTAACCACCCTGATACGTATTTGCATAAAGGGAAAATGAACAAATTAAACAATTTATGTTCGGCGTCCGGATCTTTTGGAATTAGTGAATGGCCTAAAATCTTCTGTGGATGTGCGCCATATAAAATATGCAAAGAGCAATGTCAGCAATATTTTTACAATAAAACGCTACGACAATAATGTGGGGGAAATCATTAACTTTTATGATAGTCTAAGAAACCCAATCTGAGAATCATTAAAATTTTTATAATTTTTATTTGTATTTGGTACGTTTAATAGATATTAGCCGAAAATATCCCTCTGAAATGGCCGTTGCCTTTTAAACACGATCACATGGAATATGAACCCATTTTTTTATTTAAGGTCGCATCAACTACTCGCTCATTAGCAACCACTATTGGAAGTAACCTTAATACATGATGATGACACGATATGGTGATGATAGGGGGTGAAAGGACGAACACATACAACCATGCCTGAGGCGGGACTCGATTTTAAGTGTTTGGAAAGCTGTGTGTGTGTGCGTACAACCAAGTTTTATGAATTTTTATGAACACCTAGATAAAAATGTTAGAAAACAACCCTACAAATATACATATATTTTTTATTACCTACGTTGTACACTGGGGTCTCGGACCCGAAATATTCTTAGTGTTACAAAATATTCAGAAAATTATGTATGGTTTAAAAAGTGTGTTATTGTATTTTGTTTTCATTGAAGAGTCCATAAAAACAAGAAAAAACGCAAAAATGGAATTTAAAAAGTAAAATTGATCAATTTTATAACGTATATTCTTTCTCCATATTTTCACTAATAATTACAAATATTAAAAAAAACTAAAATTACGTTGAAGAAATCACGCCACGCAACAACGCAGATGAAACGAAAATATTTTAAATTTCCATTGTCACACCGGATGAACATTCTAAGAAGAATGCTATTACTATTTTATTATTGGTGTGCAAAACCATCACACACTACATGGGGGGGGGTCCAGCAGGCCCTAGTTGCACCATTGTCGAATTAACACCTATCTTCGGCAAACTATTGGCTTCAAGTGAGACTCTAAGTAACATGAGGGAAAGTTGTGGTCTTGTAGACCCCAATGTGCAGTTCTAGGGTTAAGAAACAGAAACGTTTGGCTATTGTATTGAAGTAATACGAATATATTTTATTTGAGGAGAGAGCAATTGTAACTATGCACAATATTTCTCTGAATTGTATAGATATTCTTACATGATAGTATTAAACCATTTTATAAATTTAAAATACAAGTAATGGACATCTCGCACAGTTTATTTAGATCATAGATTCCCGAACGATTCGTGATGTTTAAACTGCTTCCATGTGAGCCTGCGGATTTCCGATGCCGTACACAGGGACCAGAAAGGGGTAGCTGGAGCAACTTGCCCAAGCCCCGACTTAATTGGGGCCCCGAATTTCTTTTATTGAAAAGAAATTTAAAAAAATATATATTTTTCTCTAACTCAAATTAAACACTGTAAGTTTTTTCTGTTGCACGGAGAAATTAATTCTGTTTATGAATTAGAGGAGGAGGAAATTTTTGTTCGAAATAACGGGACCCCGTGTATCAACTACCTCAGGGTTTCTTTGCGCTTTTCCTGGTCGTACAACTCTCGGGCAACATTGCTCGGTTCCGATTGCTGTCTGGAATAGCTCGGATATAGTTCACTGAGGTCGACATCTGGCGGGGAAAGTGACAATCAAACCCAGGTGTGTCATGGGAGCGCCTGCGAGGCGCGCCTGCTCGATAAGTTCCCCAGACCCGCGTGGGAGGTAGGCTTCCAAGAAAGCTTGAGTCGAAAACTCGGGGGCGGAACACTTCCTAAAGGCAGTCTCCCCTCTAGAAATCCCGTACGCCAAATAATAAATTGCTGTCTGGGATGTCCCAATTGGTGAACGGGTCTTCCAATCGGGTTGGAGCGGATTGGTCATTAGGAGGATCCATCAATTAGAAGGATGAGGTGGTCTGTTCTGAACTGATCGGAGCGGAGGGGGATGCCGTGCTTATAAGACGCTAGATGAGTCTCCGTGCCCCAGCGGGAACTCTAGCGCGCCGTTCGCGGGCGCGTTTGTCTCCCTCGCAGCCACCCCTTCGCCGCGGGGGAGCTCCGCAATTTTATGCGGAGCGCTGGGCCGTCTCTCCTCCTCCTCCGCCCTCCCCTCCCGCCCCCCGCTCCTGTTCCCTCGCCACCGCGCCGCGCTGCGCCGCGTGTTCTTTGTTCCCAGTCTCGCCCCGGGCGCGCCACGCGCCAGACATCAGCGCGAGTGTCTCGTCCGCCCGCCCCTCCATCTACGCTCCACGCCCCCGCCCTTCCCCCGCACTCCCCTGCGCCCCCTGCCCCCCCCGCGCGGCCCCGGGCGCAATGGCGCGTGCTGCCGGTGCCGCCTCTTCTTTCACGGGCCGTTCGCCGCCGCCGCCGCCGCCGCCGCCAGCCCGTTCCCCGCCGTGTGCAGAATTTAATAAGGTAGGGCCACCGGCGGCGCGGCCCGCGCGGGGCGCCGCGAGGGCAGGGCGGGGCCGGGGGCGGTCCCAGATGGGACGGCGGCGGCGGCGGCGACGGTGGCGACAGCCGATGCGGGCTGCGCGGCGCCAGGGCTGTCCCGACTGCTCGTGGATGGACGGATGTGCAAGCTACTGCTCTGCGTCTCGGCGGAAACTCCTAAGTCGCATTAATCGTTTATTATTAAATGAGCCCACAAGCACGTGCACTTGTTAAGTACTTATGCGACTGTACTCATGATCAAAACGGGGTCTTCACCCAGCCAACCAGTGTTCTGTTGTTTGAATTAAAATTAAGTTTGTTTGAGTTAAAATTAAGTTGACGTATACTGCAACACATAACAAAACAATTTTGTGATGACATTTATTATTATTAAATTGTCATTATCATAATTATTGTTTATATTATAATTGTTATTATTGGTGGTGACATTATTCTTTGTAGTGTAATTATTGCATTTTTATTATTGTAATTAACACCATCTGTGTCATAAGCAGTTCTTCACGCACACCATTGCCAATAGCACGATTTCGACTAGCTTGGTGTTCTATTCACAATATTGAAACAGGAAAAAATATTGTAGTTTAGAAATTATTGCTCAGGATCTCGATGTATAAAATTAAGTTGGCGTATACTGCAACTCTCTCGCCCTGATGTATAGTATTTTCAGTCCATGTAATTTTCTTCTCATATTTTCCGAAGTAAATCAACGTACGTTATTTGCTCTCTTGCAATGTATCCTCATTAAAGACAACACATTTTTAATTCTTAGTATTAAAAAGGCTAGATAAAAATGAGTAAAATTAATTTTCATTCTGGAAACTACACCTAAATTAATTATGTCGCATTGAGAATGTCTAATTTTGTTGTAATGCGCAATTAGTTAAACGGAAATTGGAAATTTGCACAACCTTGTATTAACATTGAATCTGGTGCTTTGGGCTTCTTGGATTTCTTCTTCGCTTTTAGCCAACATGTTAGTCTGAAAGAAGTTGTGAATGTGAAGGCTGTTAATCAGGAATAAATCTTGGCTGAAGTGCAACGGCGGAAGTTGTCCCCTCGCTACCTGGTAGTCGTTTGGCGGCTTTCGCCGCGGTCTTTTCGCTTCCCTCTTTTAACTTTCTAGAAAGTTCTACCTTCTGTAGGACGTTGCTCAAAAGTTGGAAAATTACATTTGGGCTGGGGATTTTTAAAACGTGAAAGGCGTACGTCTCAACAGGCACGGAGCTCGCCTCTCCCCGTGCTTTACCCTTGCGACTTCACCCACCCCGCCCCTTACCATACAAAACTACCCCCTACCGAGAGAGATGGCTCAGTGCATCAACTAATGTCCCTCTGACCGGAAGGTTCTAGGTTCCAGTCCCGACGGCGGGAGGATTTTCGACACTAGCTTCTCAGCCAGGTAGAATTCAGTCTTTCGTCCAATCACGGCTGTCTGGAGAAGAATTCTAGCGGCCGGCTGCTCTGATCGGTAGTTTTCCGTGGTTTCTCCGATCAACACTAGGCGAATGCCGGAGCAGTACCCTAACAAACGGGCCAAGGACCGCGCGCGATCTTTCCTTCCTCTTCCTTGTCCTATCCTCACCTCTTACAAACACACTTACACTAACATGCACTACACTACCACATATGCCGGGAGACCAGTCGGGAGCTTAGAGCTTGTCACGGCTGGGGCGGTGCCTTAATGGTGGGAGATACCTGGTTGAGGGGAAAACCCTTCTAGTCGACGGTAGGTCGGCGCTGGATCTCGCCACCCAGCGGGGAAAAGATCACTGCCACCTCCCTAGTAAAACACGCACCACATTTACGGGACTAATGACCTCTGTAGTTGACGCGCCCGGAATCACGAACAATCGATCAATCAAAACTACCCCCGCTCCGTCTCCATCATTTCCTGACGTGTCCCATTGCGTTCCGCCCAGTGGCGTCCTGCGCTGCCCCGCGCCGATGCCTCGCTCCCTCTATACTGCGATTTTTGTAAGAGCGACCCTCAAGGCCACTCAAATCCCATCTTCGCGATGGAATATGTCACGGCATTTCGCGTCTTTTCTCGGTCTTGCCGGTAGAAGTCGCATGATCGCAAGCACTGCTTCATACGGTCGCGATCGTGCGAAATCTAGCGGAACGACTGAGAAAGACGCGAAATGCCGGGACATATTCCATCGCGAAGATGGAATTTGAGTTGCCTTGAGGGTCGCTCTTAGAAAAATCGCAGTATAGAGGTCGTCCATGTATTACGTAACGCAAATTTCGAGTATTTTCAATATCCCCTCCCCCTTTACGTAACGCATTTCCCTATCTCTATGTAACTCAGCGTAACGCTGCCTCAGACTCCCTCCCTCCCCCTTTATCGTTACGTAATTTATGGATGACCCCCTAGGGCCGTTCCGTCCCGACATGCCTCGTCTCGTCTAATTTTTGGGTCGTTCCGACGTCTCCCATACTGTTCCGTTCTCGTCACATTCCGTTCCGTTCTGTTCCGTTCCGTCCCGTCCCGTCCCGTCCTGACCCAACTCGTCCCGTCCCATCCATCAAGGTCCCACTTCTTTCCCCTCCCTTTCCTTTTCTCTCCTCTCCTTCCCATCCCGTCCCATCTTTTCCTCTCCTTCTACCTCTCTACCCGTCCTTACTCCTCATTCAACCCTATCCCATCCTTTCCATACCTCGTTCGTTCAGTCTTCACCTTCTTTCCTTGCAGTCACGACCCGCCGCATCACGTCACACCTCGCCTTATCCTATTCTTCACTTCTTCCCTCGACGTGGTATAAAGCCGTCTCTTGAAGACTTGCTTCGTATGCACCCAACCTCTTCCCATCTGCATTCCGTCAGCACTCCAGCTGCACCCCCCAAAAGGCGCTCCGTCGCTGTCGCACCCTTATGTCGCACTCACCCCACCATTTCGGCGAGAACCCGCGCCAGATTGGCCTCCTTTCATATTTAGCAGCATCTCCGATACCACTAGCCTCCCGCCTTGTGTTGAATATGACACCCGATTCAGATTCTTCTTCTTTCGAACCCACTTTACTTCTCTCTCTCTCTCTCCTCATATACATTGCCATCCAAACATTCGGATTTAATTCTTTTACTTTTAGAGCAAAAACACTCCGAATTTGTATTGCTTATGTTTGATTTGCTCCCCTATCCATTACATTCCCGTTTTTACTGCAGTGAACTTCACTGTAAGTTCTCAAATAAAGAAGTAAAATTCAAGCTGAGAACAGTTAAATTAATTTCTACTTTCTCGCATTACATCGTAAGAAGAGGAAGCATTATAATCTCTCTTATTGCCGGACCAACTGGCGGTAACGAAAAAGTGGATAAATCTTGTTCATATTTACAGTACATTACTTCCTTTAATACGTTGTGTAGTTATAATCTCGGTTTTGTGGGTCCTTGGTACCGAAAAATCAATTGAAAGAAGAACGACTATCCGTCCATCTGTCTGTCCGTCGCTCCGTCCTCGTCGTCTTGCTTCTCTTACTCCAAGATCTCGAATCATTTATCACAATGTTGTGTCCATCGCTTCTCACGCGTTCATGTTAGATCTCTCTGCACCGAAATCACGAAAGCCTCCGTTGCCGTTTGTTTTCGTAGCGCCCTCGCTCTGGAAGAAGATTATTTTTCTATTTTTCATCGTCTCATCTCGCACCCCGCGCTCGCTTGCCGTCTAACTGATGCGAGTTTCGCGTCTACGAAGTTATCCAATCTTTCCGACGACGCGCCGCCGCCCCAGCGAATGCAGACTTTCGCTTGTCGCCGCTCCATCACTACTCACCTCCGCGCGCTCTTATCGCAACGACCCACCCCCTACGCCGCGTCGCCCCTTCTCCACGCCCGTGGCATCACACCATTCCATCTCCACGCTGGGCCGCATTCGCAGCCTCTTTCGACCGTGGGCGTGCGAAGCCTAAAACAAGAGAGACCAGCTTTGGTGGCCCAGGGCATCAATTGATGTCACTGCCGTACCTCTAACAAAGAGGTCCTAAGGTTCGAGTTCCGACGGTGACAGGATTTTCGAAACTATCTACATAGCTAGGTCGAATTCAGTCGGTCTCTGGAGGAGAATAGCTGCTCTGATCGGTAGTTTTCCGTGTTTTTTGTGATCAATACCAGGCAAATCCCGCAGCAGATCTGTAATGAGCGGGCCACGGACTTCTCGCTATCTTTCATTCCTATTCCTTACCTTATTCTCGCCCATACCTCCACACATACACACACACACACACACTTACACTTACACTTACACTTACATGCACTACACTAACACTGTCCGGAGTCCACTCGGGAGCTTAAAGCTTAAAGTTTCGGCTGGGGCGGTGCCCCACCGGTGGGAGACACCTGTTTGAGGAAAACCCCGCATGTCGACGTGTACGTCGGCTTCGGATCTCACCATGCAGCGGGGGAAGATGACCACCTTCCGCGATAAAAACATTCACTACATGTAAGGGACTAACGACCTTAGCAATTGATGAGCCTGGAAACCCTAATCAATCAATAACCAAAACAAGAGGGGGAATCAATGGACCTCTTTATGCCCCTTTTTCTTTATGCCCCTTCACAAACTATCACTATTGCAATGTCATCCCCAAATGCCTCATCACCCGAAACCTCCACGATTTGTCATATCACAATGTCATTCCACACCATACGTTTCCAGTCCTTCGCGCTGTCCCACCTTCCAAGCCGTCCCACACTTCCATACCGTTACACAATTGCATGCTGTCCCACACATCTACTCTGTATCAGGTTCCATACTTTCAACAGTCTCACACTTTCACGCCGTGCCAGACTTCTACGCTGTGCTACTCTTTCACGCCGTCCCACACTTTTACAGCATCACATATTTCCGTACCATGCAGTACCGTCCGTTCCATATTTCAGTATCATGCAGTCCCACATTTCGTCACTGTATCATGCTCCACACTTCCACGCCTTATCTCACTTCCATGTCCAGCTTCTCTGCCTATTCGACAGCATCCTTTCCCAGCCGTTCAGCCTACTCTCCTCATGCCCCACTGCGAAATACAGTAATGGCAGCGCGGCATCCGTCTGCACCGTCTCATCTCGATCTGTTGCTCGCACTTTCCCATTCTTTCCGCGCGCCGCTTTTTCTCTCTTCCGAACCCGCTCATCGCTCCCCCCCCTCCTTAGTCGCTCGCGCGCGCAGTGGCGGCGGCGGCAAAGCACGCTCGGCCCACTTAGCCACTCACGTTTTCGGTCTTTTGTGCGCGTTCTTTTGCTTTGTGCACCACCGCCGCCGCCCCCGCCGCCGCTGGGTGAGCGGGAGGGAGATGGAAGGAACAGTTGCGAGGAAGGGGTAGGAGTTAAATTCCATCTCTCTTTCCCTTCCCCACGTGGGTTTTCGACCGCGTCACTCTCAATACCCCGCTCCCATCGCCGCCCCTATCCCACCTGCGCCCTCGCCTTCCCCTACCCCATCTCCTCTCTTTCCTCCGACCTTGTCTTCACCGCCACCACTACCGTGCCCACCCCTCGTCTCCCGTCTCCACCGCCTCCGCCGCCGCTCCGTTCGATATTAAGTTACCTTGGGCTTCGGCATTCGGAGCGCCGAGACTCGTTGCGGGGCGGATGGGGTGGCGGCGGCGGCGGATTGGGTCTCGCTAATTCGATGAGGCTCCAATTGGGGGCGCGGGGCATGCCGGGCGACGGCGCCGCCCCCTCCGCCCGCGGGGCGAAGCGGTGGGCTGCGCTCGGGGAGGGATCTGCGCCCGGGAATAATGAGCGAGAGACGCCGCCCCCTCGCTTCACTTGCAGATAAGACGCTCCAGCGCTCTTCTCCTCGGCAGACAGGCACGAAGCATCGGACCCTTCGGGGGGGGGGGCCGCTTTTCCTTTGGGACGGGATAAATGCCCTTTTTGCGTAATGTTGTAGGGGAGCATAGGGGCACGTCTAGGTGCAGCTGCGTTCGATACTCATATTGTACTCCTGGGTACTTTTAAAATGGGTTGGAATCTAAGGTTATTTTTAAAGAAATTTAATACAACGAAAGGATCTTGTAGAAAGATTCTTTGCGTAGCCTTCCCTGGCGAATTATTCAACCCATAAATGTTTTTCGAGTGTCATTCTATTACTTTCAAAATGTTTTAAATAATGTTTTAAGTCATTCATGGTCTTGAACTGCGATGTCTTGGGCCCCTGTGAAATGTGTAAAGTGGGTTTTTCCTTTGAACGAAAATAAATGCTCTTTTTTCGTAATAGTGCGATAGTAGAGGAGCATGTGAAAGTCGACACTCATGCTACACTCCTGGGTACTTTTTAAATGGGTTGGAATCATTGGATACTTAAGAAATTTAATACAAAAATTGATTTTCTACAAAGAATCTTTACATAGACTACCTATCGCATCTGATATTCTTCACAGTAATAATACCAAATTGCCACTGTATCACTTTATAGTGTTTTTAAAATAATGTTTTATATCACTCATCTTCACAAAAAAGTAATTTTGTTTTAGCTTTTATCATCGGCTGGCAGATACGAAACCCTGGAGACCTCTTGAGAGAGAAAAGGAGGGATTTCCCTTTGGAGCGAACTAAGTGCCCTTTTTGGGTAATATTGTAGGGAAGATAAGGACATGTCAAAGTTGAATTGCATTCGGTACTCGTATTACACTCCAGGGTACTTTTAAAGAGGGTTGAAATCTTAGATTATTTTTTAAGAAATTTAATCCATCAAATGGATCGTGTTGAAAAGTTCTTTGCTTAGTTTCTCCCTTGTGATTCTCGATACTTATAGTACACTCCGGGGCCCTTTTAAAATAGGATCGAATAATCGGTTCTTTATTTATGTCATTCAATTCATCGTAGGGATCTTGTTTATTCTTCACAAGTTTGGTCCCTTGTGACCTATTGCACTTTATCCAGACATTATATAAAAGTTCCTGTACCTCTTTACAATTTCTTAAAGACTGTTTTCAATCACTCATGATCTCTAAATATGAATTGCTGTTTTAGATACCATCCGTCATTTGGAGAAAAGTAATCTTACTCCATGTGTCTATGTACATTATTCGTAAATTAATGATGGCGCACAACGTGAAAAAATAATATCGTTAGTATATGTGATAAAAATATTGATTTAAACTAGTTGTGACAGAAAATTTAAGAGATAAAGTATTGTTTTCGTCACAGTATTTTTTTCAATGAAAAAAACTTTAATTAATAAAAAGGGATATATCAATTCATTCAACATACCTTGCATAGCCCGTTAACCCGGCAAAGGATGGGTGAAAAAATGTAACACAAACGGTTGGGCTGAGTCCGAGAGACCCGGGTTCAAAAACAAAAATTACATAGCAAATATTGTGTTTACATCATTGTTTGAAGACTTTATTATGTTAGTTTGATATAAAAGAAAGCATTATTGTTAATACATTATGAATTTATTATTTTTATCAAAATATATTTGGTAAATTTAAGGAGGAGCGCAGTGAGGCCCCCCTAAACCATCTTCGTCATGTCACTGGAAAGGTTAACTCATTTCTGACATTACAGTTCAATTTGACTTTAGTTTTATGTAATATTATACAAAAATAATATGATTATCTATATCACAATAATAAATAATTCTAATAATACGAACACGTACTCTATTACAGTTACACGAACGGATAGGTTGGGTCTGAGAGACCCAAACACGAAACAAAATTACGCATGTAATCACGTATAGAACATATACGGCAATAACTATCACACTGAACGTTTCATTTGAAAATAAAAGAAAGAGAGACAAACAGGCTTCTGATGTTATTTGTGCATTCTTGACTAAAGGTTTTGTTACGTCGTAGGTCTCACAGACCCAACACATCCCTTGCCGGGTTAATACGGGCGTATACAAACACTTCGATCATTGCAAACTTTATTATTTATATAAATTGCTCATCTCTGAAAAATCATCTCTGATTCTCTTTTGACTTACCGTCACACTGCATCCTTTTGGATCCTGCACACTTTAACATGCTTCAATAATTTCACCAGTTAGGGCGCGAAATCTGCCCCAAGCGGAGTCAATTATCGTCGCCCTTTCGGTATCAAGGTGTGGGTGGGCTGCTTTCAACAAAGCTGCGAAGAAAGCGAGTCGATGGGGCCAGCCGCCTCGTGGGGAGCTGCAGCTGTGTCAGGGGAAGGCGTAGTCTAAGGACGTTGTCTGGCGGCGACAGAAGCAGCGATGCGGCGACCTCTTTCATCGTGTAGGAGGCGGCGAGTTTTGATCTTCGCGCCGGGACTCCAGCAACGAAACTTGACATCACCTCCCCAGCCTCAGCCGTCCGTATCGCCATAGCGGTCGTTATGGGTTCAGCTGAAAGTGTCAAGGACAAGGGTGGTTGCAAGATGTCTCTCGAGTAGTTTCTCGCAGCCTACTGACACTGCTCTTTGAAAATAACATCACTAAAATACGTGCTTCCACTCTGGCTATTGATATTCACTCTTTTGCCATCTACAACTTCCCTTAGGCTACTGTTTTTATCATTGTTTCTGTAATTTTAGAGAAAGCTAGCCCTCTGACCACACTATGTTATTTCTGGAAATTTTTTTTCTAATGACTCTTTCCATATACAACGCCTCTTGATGAATTCTGGGAACCAGTATTTACTTCGTGGTTATTCTAAGCTGTCTCAATTCATATTATTCGTTCTGGACTGTAAAATAAATAAAGTCTGGAATACAGAGATTTTAGTACTTTTTGGCTTTGTGTTTTAGCTTATTCTTGCAGAATATGCACACGTTGATATTAGATTACAGTTTAAAAGATGAGAACTTGAAAGAGAAACAATTTGCCGACACGTTTCACCCTCATTTCTAGCAAAGATATTTGTCATGGTCGAGAAATTTCCAGTGCATGTTATCTGCTTCTTCACCTTTATTTTCTGCACATAAATTTACCATCTCCGTCGAAACATCCTTCCCTATTTCTATCGGCCTCTGCTCGCCTGCACATTATCTTCCCCATCATTACCTTCCAAATCTGTACTGCATCATTACCTCATTCGTGTAAGCCATCACAGCTTTGCACATGGGGCGGATCCAGCCGATTTTTTTGAGTGGGGAGGCGGCAACGTAGATTTTTGGTAAACAATAAACATATTTGGTATTATATTCTATATTATATACGTTTTGTAGATATACTACTTAATACTATTGTTTAAATAATTACATAACTCGAACATAAATATTTAAACCAATTTTCAAAATAGGGGAAAGTAAACGAAAACTCTAGGCATGCTGGGGTGAGGCATGTCCCCATGCTCCCCCCCTCCCTGTATCCGCGAGTTGCTTTGCATGCACCTTCATATTTTCTCCACAACCCCGCAGACCCTCACCTTTTCACATATTTTCACTAACTCCGTCTCTCTAATCTACCATCACATCACCTTCGCAGCGTCTCCAACCGCAGCGCGGCGCCCTACCCGAGAGGCCTGCTTAATAAAGGGGAACATGGAAAACGCCCACCGCGCAACCCGCCCGCCATCGATACCGGCGCCGCTTCACCGTAATATGGTAATGAGGAGCCCCGTGGATTTCCAGACGCAGGCATTGGGTGGGGAGGGGCCAATTGATTTATTAATTACCGGTTGCGGGCACGTCAACTACTAAGGTCATTCATACTGTAAGTGTAATTCGGAATTTGCCGGGCATATATTTTCACACGCGGAACTGGTCCGAATGCTTTTACAAAAAGCAATGCCTTATAAAATTATTATGAAAGGATAATGTTTATTAAACATTTCTAAATTAAAAGCAACATGCTCATGATAAATACACTATCATGTATTCAAAGATACCTCAGGCACGTGACCGAATGAGAATGCTGGAGTGTAACCCTAAAATCACTCAATTTATGGTGCTTGTCATATTTTGAACCAGTTGACTTTGGAATTCGTGAAGTGGACACGTGCGTAAAAATTGTCGTTCAAATTCAAAGGAATTAAATTGTTAAACATATTTACGTCCAATACTATCCAACTGATATAAAAAAGAGTAACCACAAGTAATACCTATTTAATCAGAAAAATTTTAATGCATTGAAGGAAAATGCATTAATGTAAAAATTAACGAGAACAAAAATTCTTGACAAGCAACAATCCAAAGAAGATAAAAATTGAAGAAAAAACAATCTATTAAAAAAAGAATAGAATTTGGTTACGGAAAAATCACATGAAAAGTGTTATTAATCTACATAATAAAATAAAATTTAATAGTATTGGAAAGCTATCCAGAACAATTTAAACGTAAAATAATCCTCCAATATTCGCTATAAACAATAGTTGAAACTTTACATAGAAAGGTAATTGTGTCGAAGAATGGGATAATTAGAAAAAATGCTAATTTCTTCCAAAATTAGTAGATTGGGATGAACTGTCAAAAATGTACACATTTCTTTACAACAAATAAAAAATATGAAAACAATGTGACGAATTGCAAAAATTATTATTATGATAGGCATGTCCCATCAAATAGTATTATTTTATTACAATCCAACATTTTGGACGAAACTGTTTACAGAAGCTGTATGCATTTGTTATTACCGATGTGGGGGAACAAGAGAGTCAGAGTGGCCAAATTAATATTTTTACAACAAGCTGTGTGCCTGTGCTACATGAGGCTCGTAACTAAAAGCAATTAATATCTAGAAGATTTGGAATCATTTAAAGTAAAACTAGAAAAAAATATGCAGGGATTATCAACATATTAACTCTTACATCTACAGGCTCTACGACCACGGCGTGACACACTCGTTCATTCTACAAACCATCATCTGGCCCATTTTTTTTCACGTACCCAACCTTCGCTTGTGCCCCCGACAGAGCTTCTGCCTTCGTTGCTGCCGTGTCACTGGACACGGTTCCGGCCCAGTGCGAAGTGCCGGAGTCGTTCCCTCGCCGCCACTCGACTCCTCTCCGCCCAACTTCGTTTTAGTGCGATTTTTCTAACTCTGCCCCTGAAGCCTCTATCACCACGATGGAATTTCACACGGCATTTCACGTCTTTCTTTGTCGTATCGCTATGGGTCGCATGATCGCAAGCACTGCTTGACACTGACGCGATCATGCGAAACCTGGCGGCACGTCTGAGAACGTCACGAAATACCGTTACACATTCTATCGTGAAGACGGGCCTTGAGGTGCAAAGTTAGAAAAATCGCATTATAGGTTCGAGCCCTGCGGCGGCGCAGATGTATGGCAGTTTTCGCTTCCTGCGTACGGGGATGTACTCTATTCGATGGGGGTGCCTATCGTCGCTACGCACCGGCCGCGTTCTGTTGCTGGACGAGGTCATTGTCAACGTTGTCATTGTTAGTGCTCACTTGAAAATCGAGTGTAAAATCTCGATTTTTATGTTACACTCACACAAGCACGTTTATTTTTAAAGTATTTTGCAACTAATCCAGGTGCTATTTAGTAAACAACCAGAGATATAGAAAAAATATATGTTTTATTTTACCTGCCATGAGTTAAAATCCACAATTTCTTAGTTTTTAGAAATTGAGTTGCCATTACAAATTGTTGCTGTTCTCTTTGTTAACTGATTACTTTGTGCATGTGTTAATCGGAGGCAATAAAAAAATCAAAATTTGGTAAAATAATGATGAAAAGTAGAAAAACATATTCTGTGATTTAAATAAGTGTTTTAAAAAGTGGATTGATTTTAAACGAATTATTTAAATAAATTTATTTAAATCATCTCTACCCCTAGCACGTAGGGGAGAAATTGAGAGCGAAGTCCACACACTCCACCTGTGTCCACTGTTTTTTGCTGCTAGCAGCAATTGCAATGAGAGTTCACCTTTTGAACAATTACGAATTTTGTCACTTGTGACACCTAGTATACCGGCCAGCGCGCTAGATTTCAACCACTGAGTGGGGTGACTCAAATCCGAATCACTCCCTCTGGATGTGAGTCACTTCGTTTTGTTGAATGTTCTATTAAATAAAGAGCCAATTTATACAGGTAGTTCGTATGGTCACTATGAGAGCGCACAAGTCTCCTGATATTACTAACTCTGAAGAGCTTGTATTGCATTGTATTGCTTAAGCTTTGGCATGATGATACCAGCAGGAGCGACTGCAGTGATGCTATGGCGCACCCGAAAGGTTCTCACGGGTACTGGTAAAAAGTTGGAAGTATGAAGAGCATTGATGTACAACATGTATTATAGTCCCAGTTATCTGTGTAAAGTTGTTGCTGGTTTGGGGTTTCTTTCCAAAATAATTAGCAATTTATTTCAATTCACTCACAATATTCTATTTGAATGTAAATGGATTTGGAAAACAACTATCTTTCTTATCACAACTATATTTGATCTAGTTTAGATTTGAATAATCAATCTCTCTTTCATGAGAATAGTTTGAAATAATTCTAGATGCGGGAAATCGAAATTCTAAGAAATTGTATCGCATGAATGTTCTCTTGACTAGGGTAAATATCAGTTGTTAGGATAATGATTTTTCTCATTACAAATGAAATGGATTCAGATATATCCAACATTGAAGCTAAATGCCCATTAACTATGGAAACAATTCATTTTAATTTGAGTTATTTGTAACAATATTATGAATGGGGATTTTTCATTTTCAATTAAGATTAATGGCATTTGAAAAAACCTTGATGTAATTTCAGTTGCTTCATTTAGAGTTTGAAATGCCTTATTTTAATGTAGATCTGCATTTATATACTCGTATTCATGTGTTGATAATACTTTTTTAACCGGGCCCTTAATTATGCACAGAATATTCGGACAATTTACTTTCAATGTAATGAATCTGTATATATTATGTGGATTGGAACTATGGGGTTCGAGTGCGTCAGGGGATTGGACATAGAGGGCACAAGATGTTGGAGAATAGGTGATATGGCGGACCAAGTTATCAAGTACACATGTTTGCTAACTTTTTTTAAAAGTAGATCTGCTTTTATCGGATGTAGAGAAAGAGCACCACTGATACCCAAGCAAAAGTAATGTGCAATACTATTAGTTCATTTTTCGCAATATACGAGTAGTTAATTTGTTTCATCCACAGTACAACAAAAGTTTGAAGTTAATTGAGGACTTCTTGGCTCCCTTATTATGATTTGATTTCATTTAGTTTTTTTTATTGCTTATGTGAAATAATTATACCTTGTGAGAATTGGGGAATGAACATATCAGGTGTTAGTAGCTTTAGTTGCGGACCATGATTTGCTTATGGAAAGGTACTGACCTACATGTTTTTTTGTGAAAAAATGATGCAATTATCATTAAGGTACAATATCATAGAAATCTGACGATACCACCAAATGAATTTTGCTTAACATATTTTATACGCAGTATTATTGGGCTTCCAATAGGTTCACAGAAAATCCTGCATATTAATACATTGTTTTCTGATGTTAAGAGCAATTTTGTCCTGGCAACTTCTTTTTTGATGGAATTGTGAACAATACGCAGTCGTAGAAGAATCATTTTATCTGTGAATATCATTGCAATTTCTGACGAATGCAAAAATAAATTTTATATTCAAGAAATCATTTTTAGTATAAATATCCTCAGAAATTGTTGGCACCATTTATTTCATAAATTAAGATGATATTAAAAGACCTGAGCCAAAACCAAAATGTTGCAAAACCACGCTACTTCAACAAAATTCTCAAAATAACAAATGCCGATCCACGAGTGTACCGTATACTTACATGTATTTACTCTGCCGATAAAAACAGTGCACACATTTCCGAGATATCGAGAAACGAAAGAACCCTCTGTCAAGACATTGATTTATCGGCACGGAGACAACGAGCACGTGCTACTGGGGAACGAGGCAGCAGCTCCGTGCACCTGGGCAGCCCTGCGGCGGCGCACCTCAAAAGGGGCGTGTGCCGAGGGCGGGACGGGGGCGGCGCCTCCTCCGCCCGCGCCCGCACCTCACCGCCCGCGCCGCCGGCCGGAATGAATCGCTCCGGCCCAGCGGACAGAAAAAAAGCCGAGAAAAGAGAATGAAAAAATCTGTTGCCACTCGGGGAGAAAGGAGACAAAGCGGAAAAAAATATCGCTCTCCTTGCTCTCGCTACCCTTCCCTGCCCCGGCCAGCCCGGCCCCTGCTCGACTCCGTCTGCCGGGAGCCGCTCCGCCCCTCCGCAACCGCTCCGCCCCTTCCGCTTTTTTCACTTTCTCCGGGCGAAATTGAATACAAAAAAGGTTCGCGAGTTCTCGCACGCCATTGTCTCCCGGGCGACAGCGGGGTACTCGGCTCGCCTCTCGCCTCGCAGTCCTCTCGCCCCTCCTTGTCAGTCTGTCTCTCCTTTCCCCTCGCCGCCTCATCATTCTGTGTCGGTTTGACCCGCTCCTCCCGACGCCCAGCGCCCACCTCTATGCTTACATCGACTCTCCTCCTCGCCGCTCCGCCTCTCCTCGCTCCCTCACGTTACCATACTGCCCGTCCCCGCCCCATCTGTCTCCGCCGCACCCCTCTCCATCTCGCTTCTTTCCTCCCAGCGCTCCGCCCCACTTCTCACCGCCCCACTCTTCTCCCGCTTCACTTCTATGCCCATCACAGCCGCGCCCAACTCCGCGCCGCTCCACTCTCCCCGCCCTTCTCCATCCCGACCACCTCCGCCCCGTCCCCCCTTTCTCCGCCCCTTTCTCCGCCCCTTTCTCCGCCCCCTTCCTCCGACCCCTTTCTCCACCCCCTTTTTCACTCCCTTTTCCCACCCCTTCTCCACTCCCTTTCTCCATCCTCCTCTCCGCCCCACTTCTCCGTTCCGCCCATCTCCGACCCGCCGAACTCCACTCCCTTTTCTCCGCTCCCCTTCTCCATCTCCTTTCTCCGCCCCGTTCTCTGCCTCCACTTCTCTGCCCCGCGCATCTCCGCCTCACCCATCTCCTCCCCCTTCTCCGGCCCGCCCATCACCACCCCGTCCATCGCCTCCATGTTCATTTCCACTCCGCCCCTTCCCAACCCACATCCCCACCTTTTTCCTTTCTTCCCGCTCTTCTTTCCTTCCCTCTCGCCTGTTTCCTCTCTTACTCCCATTGATCCCTACCTCTCTCCTCCCCTTCCATCTCCTCTTCACACCTCCTCTTACTTTACGTTGCCCGACGCACGTCTCCTGCGCACCGCCTCCCCGCCCCGCGACTTCCGCGAACCCTCTCCCCTCGCCCGTGGATTGGCATTCGCCCCGCGCCCCTGTCCCGCCTGCGCTGTTCGCCGCTCTGCAGCCGCTGCGTCGCCTGCGCGTGGGATATATATCGCCCCGTGCCCGATATGCTGAAGGAATTTCAATCTTGATGTCTTCATTTCTCCATTATCGGACGGAGCAATCTTTCGAGGCAATGGAGCCCTCTCTCGTCCATTTCGTAGAACGTGTTTTCCGGGAAGGTCCCGAGACGCTCCGCTAGAAAACATCCTTTTGCTTCTCTTTCCGGAGCTACTGCTGTCCGATTCCTGTCTGTCATGCTCTTTGGCCATTTGAATCATATTTGGTGTCTGTATATTTCTGGCGGAAAAATCATCGTTTCGTTCTTCTGTATCTTTCTCGTTGTTTAATTTTTTTTTCATTTTTCCATCTCTCACTTTGAGTAAGCTTTCACTTCCACAAATTCTCGCGTGTGTTTTTATATTAATTATTGCTTTTAGCCTATTTACTTCTTTTAATGTTTTTCTTATAGCAGGCATTCTATCTACCACTAGCGGGACTCCGCCGGAACAAGCTCTAAGCTTGCGACTGGTCTCTCGACATGTGTAGTAGTGTAGTGCGTGTAAGTGTATGTGTGTGTAAGTAAGGGATGAGGATAGGTCAAGAAAGAGGAAGGAAAGATCGTGCGCGGTCATGTCCCGTTTATTAGGGTACTGCTCTGGCATTCCCCTGGAGTTGATAGGAGAAACCACGGAAAGATTACCGATCTGAGCAGACTAGCTAGAATTCTCCTCTAGACGGCGGCTGAATTCGACTTAGCTATGTAGCCAGTGTGAAAAATCCTGCCACTGTTCAAGAATCCTGCGCTCGAAATGTCGAAATCCTGCGCTCCGGCCCGTCATCCCTCAGTCACCAGCCCCACAGCTCATATCTTGACTCCACCACTCCCTGCTCCGACCCGCAAGACCCAAGCTTCTCTCTTCGCCTTTCCCATTCTCGCCCCTGCCTTCCTTGGCAAAACCCCTCGTCCACTCTTACAATTCTCGCCCCTCCTCAACCCTCTCCTCCATGTCAAGTCCTCACTTGTGCCTCTCTATACTGGTCGTGCATGTTAAGCGCAATATTCGCCGTACCGACCCGTTCCCCTACACCCATCCCCATATTCCTTTATTTCGCTCCACGCACCTCCTCCCATTTCTGAGGGCAAGGTGGAGGAAGGTCGTGATGGGAGGTCACATCAAAAGTCACCAGTGTCTGAAGGCCCGGCGGAATGAAAATAAGAATAGCTGAAGTCGGGCTGGGAGAGTGGAAGAAGTCCGTGAAGGATTTGAGAGAGCTGTACATAACTTGAACATTCTTCATTTCAATGAAGCGGCTTAGGTGGTTCAGGGCATCAATTGACGTCACTGCAGTGCCTCTGGTCGGGAGACCCTAGGGTTCGAGTCCCGACAGTGGCAGGATTTTTGACACTGGTGACACTGGAGAAGGTGCGTGGTGTGAGGGGAGTGGGGGCGGGGATGAGGCAGAGCGAAGCGGGGGCCTTGTGTGACGCAGCGAGAAGGGGAGGGGCGGCGGCAGGACGGACAGGAGCGGGGCGGGGCGGGACGAGACTTGACGTGGAGATTACAGTGGAAGAGGGACGAGGAAGGGTAAAGATGCAGACGGGGTGTGGATGAAGGAAAGGACAGGGAGTGGAAGTGGAGTGGTATGAAGGAAGGAGGGGTCGGGGATGCGGATGGGGCAGGAGGGAGCGGGGCCCTCGCGGGTCAGAGCCGGGGAGGGCGGGGCGATGGCCTCCTGGGCCCCATCGACGCGCGACGTGCCAACGGCCCGCGCCGCGCCTTCGCCCACTCGAGACGTATAGAGATTGATGAGGCCTAGGCGAATGTTTTCGCTCCGGGATAGAACCACTTTCATCCGGTCGTTCCTTTCAGAGCTTTTCATTGCTTTTTATGCCGCGTTCGCCCGCCATTGTGGCGCGACCGTTCAATTTCGACTTTGCCATGAGCGCAGTGAGTGCAAACATGCTTCGCTATCATTCACGTGTCAACATGAAGGGCGAGTCGGGATCAAAGCGTTTTGCACAGCAATTCACTCTACGATGCTTTTCGAACTAGACAGAGTTTTAGGCGACTCTCGTCCTCTATTTTTCTTCACATTTCGGTGTTGGAAGTACTGTGTGATAGATTCTCTTGTCTGGGGAATAAATGAAAACTTGTGTGGCTCAAATCATTATATTTTTGATCGTTTAGGCGCCTTGCTGATATATGAATCTGAAACTTCCTGCTTGTGACTTTCGAATTTGTAGTTCACTATCTTATTTTTTCGTATGTTTCATAAATGCCAAATAATGATTTTTCAAAACACAAACATTTCTACACTCCAATGTACAGTAATCTTTGTGGCAAATATTATTCATCCCGGGTGTAAAATGTATTTTTTATTTAGAAGGGGAGAAAATCCTTTTTTTATACGCGAGGGAAACGAATACCGCATTCAATATACTTTCTTACATTTGATAGACATTGGCTTATAATCATCATTATTGTCAATAATTTCTTGTATTTGTGAAATCACTGATGGCTATTTGCGTCTGATTTTAAAAATAAAAAATAAAATATTTTGTATTTCTCATTCCATTAATATGTACTCATTTTAATTTTTTTCAGTCAGAATGATCTGCATTCCATTATAACAAAAGGTTGTTTAGTTACGTTCCAATCTTGAGTAAACATTTTACTTTTAAACGTACGTCAAATATCTTCTTTCATTATCTGCGCGTTTCCACTGATGAGTGATTCTCTCCTTTACGATATTCAATATTCTGCGGGTTGCCAGACCAGGGATTCTTATCGCTGAAACGCTAGTGTTGGCAGAGCATCATCTCCCATCGATTCCTGATCTACGACGCCCGTGTCTTCCTCCACGTCACCAGCCATGCCTCTGCTCTGCCACTCCGTCTCTCCCCCCCCCCTGACACCCTCTGACTCCTCCCGCCACCCGCATTGGCGCTGTTCGACGCCGCCCCGCGTCGCGCCGCGTCGGAGTTGGGCGCGAGGGCGTCCGTCGTAGCCGTTATCGCCGCCGAGTTTAACACCGTCGTAAACCGGGACGGCGCAGTGACGACCCCGGCGGCGACGACGAGGGCGACGGCGTGACGTGACGGCGGTGGACGGTGCGAAGGTAGCGGCGAGCGGGTGCGGGGCAAGATATGCAGGAGGCAGGGTCTGGAATGGTGCTAGTGGCGAGGAAACTATGAAGATAGAGGCAGATGGCGCCGGTGGGTTGGTGTGGAAAAGGAACGGGGTAGAAAGTACGAGCAGGGATGAAGTTGACAGGAGCGGGGGTGGGGGGGTGAGCATGCTATAGTGGGGATATTTTCGAACGCTTTGTCGTGTTAGTTGCATTCAGGTTTTTGAGATAGTGGCGGGGACAAGGAAGGAGTTCTAAGGCGAGGGTAGAATGGAGATCAACGGTGCAAATGTGGGTGTGGAAGTGGGGTAGAGGAGATATTTTTTAGAGAGGACAATCAGAAAACATGCAGTAAAATAGGTGTGTGAAATGGAATTCTGGGTGTAAGGGTATGGATTTGGTTGCAGGATGATAGGGAATCAACACAAACAATGGCAGAGATTTTGTGGAAGAGGAGGAAATCTGAGTTGTGTAAAGGAATAGTGAGAATATTTTAGGGAAGATAATGTAAAGGGATGAAAATGTGTTGGCATGTTGAATGGAGGATATTGAATGGGGTGGAGATGAAAATGACAAGAGCGGAGCGTAACAGCGGAGATGATAACGGAGGAGGAAATAAAACGACCGAACGTGCATCGAGGACGATGGCGCCTTGCCTGTCATATTGGCGGTGGGGGAAGCGAACGACGGGCGTTGAGTGAGGCAGCAACGGCAGTTAGGGAGCGGGGCGGGCAAACTCGAACTCGGGCCCACGCCGTAAAAGAACCCCGTCGTTGCCGCCGCCACCACTACTCGCCTCCACCTCCACCTCATTCTCTGCCGCCATAGCCGCCGTCACCCTCTCTGTCACAGTCGCCCCCGCCTCCCCCATTGCCTCTGCCTCCACCTTCACTTCCACATCCGCCTCCTCCAAGCCCTCCGCCGTCGCCTCCCGCTCTCTTCCTCCTTTCCTTTCCTTTCACGCCCTTCTTTCTCCTTCCACGCTTTCTCCACCTTCCTCCCCTTCCCCTACCTTTCTATCCCCTTCCCCTGCCATCCTTATGCCTACCCCTTTCGCTCCGTTCTTGCCATCTTCTCCTCCTCCTGTTGCCACCACCGTCACCGCCACTTCCCACAGCCACTAGCTGTTGCTGCTCCGTCTCCGCCTTCGCCTCCACTACCTCCACCAGCTCCGCCACCATCGCCGCTGGCGCTGCACGTGCAGTGCACTTTACGACCGCTTGCGCAGGGTCGACGCGCTGCCGCAGCGCCCTAAGTGGCAGCGATTTGCAATGCCCGCGCTGCCTCCCTGCGAGGCCGACAGGCTAATCTCCGCTTGTGCTTGCAGGCGACGGTGATTTCTTGAAATTCTTTGTCACTTCGTATTACTTTATATCTCTATATTCATTAACATTGTGTTGTTAATAAATATCCATTATCATTGTGTTGTTAATGAATATTGCGTTAATAAGTACACTTGTTTTGTGACACGTTTAATAGACGAACGCTTCTATTTTCTTGTTCTCTTTTTTAGTGAAGCTTCTTGGAAGGTTAATACATATTTAAAAAAACAATATTGTAAAGTGGATTCCTCTTTTCACTAACATCAGTGCTTTGTTTTTGCAAATTTCGTGCCATCGTCTCTTTTATTTACGTAGGTAGATATTTTATGTATCTTCTTCTTATACTCAAGCAAAACTGTAAAGAAAAGAGGGGTCAATTTTCAGAAAATTTTGAAAATGTTACGAGACATTATGTAAAGTGTCGCCAAAAATTAAAATATCTTGATTTAGCTCGGATAGGAACAACTAGATCTTATCCTTGTTTACCAAGTGTCAACTGAAAAGTTTCGAATTTGACAGTTACGTGTGGCACATACGTCTGTCCATCCATTCATGTACACCCACAGAAAACATCCCAATATTTGGGCACAAAATCTCCTCCTCTCCTGAACCAATTTTAATCATCTATGCAACAGTACTAGTACACTTTTCTAACATGTGTGTGAAGTTACAGCTCAAAAGACGTTTAAACGCGGATTTTACTGCCCAAAATTCGAGATCGAATTCTCTTCCTACCTAAGTTGTGGTATATGGAGGAAATGTAATGACTTCAGAAGGAATCAATCTTTGGTTTGAAAGTACAAAAAATATTAAATGAGACATATTCAATGATACTTTAGCACTTGGATTATCGTGGCCTGCTTATTCATTTGGTCCTGAATGTTATAGAAGAGGCAGTATTCTGTCTCGCTTCGTGAAGTAATCTGCAACTGTAGGGGTTATTTATATTGGCTTTGTAATGAGGCAAGAGACAGAGAAAGACAATTTGAAAAATAACGTAAGTTGAACATAAGAAGCTTACTATGGAATGGAACAAAAGCGCAACTAACGACAGGTTTAGGAGTGACATGAAAACAATCTGAATTACTAAGATAACTAAATATGGATTGCGACTTCCAGGAAGTCTCATATTTCGAAATAAGGACACAATGTTCGCTTCCTCGAAAATTAATTAGTTTTCTATTATACGTCATCAACGGTCTACAATGATCTGCAACCGTCACATTGCAAGTTTCCCATTAGATTCATTCGCTGAGCAGACCATGTTGACAAGACAACGCATAATTACACCTTTTAGTGTACCCGACCTTTTCAAACACTCTTCAGGACAATACGTTCGTAACAAATTCATTTGCTTCGCATTAATTACACCACTACATCCACAACTAGAAAACATTACCAAGCTGGCCTTGGAATGGAATGGAATCTCGGGGCCCGGCAGCTCGTCCGCCGCCGTCGTCGACAGCAGTCGTCCGCGGTGATTTCAACGCCCGGCTGGCGCCGAGGAACTCGTCCGCAGCCATTCAGAGACGCCTGCGCTGCGCTGCGCTGCTCGGCAACCTGTTCCGCGCGCGTTTACCGTAAACGGCGCTTTTGTCCGGCGGGGCCGCGCCAGCGCTCTACGCCTTAATCGTGACAGATGCGTATTTCATGACGCGCCGTGGCGAGCCGGCTGCGCTGGGCGGACGCGTGCGTGATTCATTATCCGACGGAGACGTCGCGGCGGCGCGGCGTGGCGTTCTGGATTTGCACGTAAGTTATGTTCTTCGTTACGGGCCCCCATGCAGTCGTGCGGCGAGCAAAGACGGCCGCGCAGTGCCGTGCCGGACCGTGTAGCTGCTCGTTTGGTAATACCTTTTCACAAGGGGCTTCACGACACGGACAGGGGCCTTGTGATGAGAAGGCGGCGGCTCCGATCGCTGTCACGTGATGTAACGTTGTACCCTTGTTGGCCATGTATGGGCTTAGCAGGTGAGCGGCGTATGACGCTGAGGCAGTGTACAAGGAAATTCAGTTTTTGCTTTGTGATCTCGATGAAACACGTCAATCGTCCGTTTACTGCAATGAGCATCCTTATATCTTTTACAAGTATTGAACCTGCGCTCAAATCATTACTAAAGATAATTAAGTAATAATAGATCTATTATTTATGATAAAACCTTGATTTTATTTTAAAAATATTTTTTCCAGTGGCATGTCCATAAAAGAATAGTTGAGATTAAGTATGAGAAATCTGAACCACGCAAATCGTCTTTACTATTTAGGACGACGAAATAAAGTACATTGCGTACAGTTAATAGTCATGGCTACGTTTGTTTGTTTTTTTAAGGAAAAACAGTGACAATTTACATTACTTAACATTATTTTTGTTAGTTCTGCCCTCCGGCACTGTCTCAACCACGCACACCCTTCCGTTACTACACATCATCTCCACCATGCCCACCACCTTCACATCTATCTTCTTTCGCATCTTCACTACTGCCACAATCATAAGCTGCAACACAACTCCCATCACTTTCACTCCCATATCAACAATATCCACTACTTTTACCACTGCCAACCGCTTTAGCATCTCCCTTATCTCCTCCTCTTCCTACCTCCGCCATCTATGCCACATCCGCCACCTACATTATTTTCTCCACTTCCATCACATCCACCACCTTGACCATAGCCCCCACATCCTACATGGCTATCACCACCACTGCCTTCTCCTCCTCCTCTATTATCAGTATTGCCTCCACCGCCTTCACCACCACCATCTTCCTTGCTTTCACGTTCTCTGTCTTTCACCACCCCTACCACTCTTTCTCCTCCACCATCAAAACACAATCTCTCACATTCATCCCCTCAAGCGCAGTAGCCCCCACCACTACCCCAATGGACGCATCCTCCACCATTAGCGCAGTGGGGACCGCGCACTGCGCTCCCTCTCTGCATCCGCCCTTCCCCCCGCTCACCCCTGTCGCGCCCACGGCGATCGCACGCCTCCAGGCGGAGCGGGGTCGGGACCGAGCGGGATGGAGCGACGCAGGGCAGGGCAGGGCAGGGCAGGGCAGGGCAGGACGGAACGGGGAGGGTGGGGCGTGGCGGCGCGGGGCGACGCGGGGCGGCGCGGGGCGGCGCGGGGCGGCGCGGGGCGGCGCACGACCGCTAAACAAACAGGGCGGGAGGGGCGCTGCCCCAGCCCCGCGATGCGTACGCTAGGGGCACGGAGCAGGGTGTTATTTAACAAGGGGTAGAAGAACCCGTCCTTGCATGCGATGGATACAAATACGCGCCCGTTCCATCTGCCTGCCCGCAAAGGAGGGCGTTGGGATTGTGTTCTTTGTATTTGCCTACTAGAGGATCTCGCTCTAGCATTTGGTATTGGTTGTAAGAAAAAATTAAAACATAAACAAGTCTTGATGAAAAATTAGTCATTGGAAGCGATGGTTTAAGATAATTACCCATAATACCTACGTAAAGAAGGTTATTGCATTTCTTTTCTAGAAATCAGTTTGCACGGTTGTTTCGTTTGTTTGAGCGTTTTTTATCCTCACTTGGTTGGTGTTTAATCATCTGTCGTGTATTAATCATGTATGTGAACAGTGAAGTACCATAAATAAGTTTATTTAAGTGTACTCTTTAACGTACTAAGATTCCTTTCATTAAAGTCCTCTATGTCATCGCTCCTAATTTTCACAAACTATCTACAGCAATTACTCCCTTTTACTTTTCTTTCCTCATATTATTGAAATAAACGTGAAGTTATTTCAGACTGTACGTTTACAGAAGTAGTGTGAATTCCAATTTTCTCGAATTGAAATGTGAATATTACTTTCTCTAATAGAATTTATAAATGTGAATTCCAATTTTGGAATAGATTTTACAAAGGAGGTTTCATTATAAATGTTACTGGCACTCAGGGTATGATGAGAGTCTCATTTGATCACTTTTTGCCAGTGAACTTGGGAAATCTCAAAAAATGAAGTAATACATGTGAGAATTATCACATGCATTCTTCTGATTGGAAGGCCCCCATCGTGTACTGGTATTTGACATGCACGCTCAAACACGCAGTCAAAGATTTTTGTGTTGGACTAGGAATAGAAAATTGCAATAGTTCAATTTTTTATAAATCGAGAGCATTAGATATACTTAACCAGTGTCGGGGAAGACAATTATTGGCCAAGCCAATCTGCTCGTGTTGAAAGCTCAAGCCGGACAAATACTTTTACGAGTTGGAAGCACTTTCATGGGTTCAAGTACAGTAGAACTCCAATTATCCGAATTAATGGGGACCGGGACCCATTCGGATAATCAAATATTCGGATAATCGGATTTTTTTTAAAAAAATTGCCATTGGAGAGAATAAAAGCTACGTTTTGATATTGCACTATTTTTTTATTGAATTAAATGAAAGAAACATGAAATTTTCACATGTTTTAAATATAAATAAAATGTACTTATGTACAAGTTTAGAAATAAAAATCATTGTTTTTTAAACATCTCCGTTAATGTGAGCTGTTTTGCGGTCTTCAACCGTTTTCGGGCAGCCAGGTCACGCATTCGCTTGACGGTGAGCAGTTGCAAGTGGTCACACTCGGGCTGACGCTCCATCCACTTCAAAGCAGTCTCGAGGCCGGCAAATGCTTCACTAGCTGATGGTCCAGCGTCTACTTCAACATCAGCAGAAAGTTCTTCTTCCACTTCCACTTCAACATCTTCTCTCACACTTACAACAATTTCATCGTCATTGAGAATTTGAAAACCAGGGTCAGACGTGTCACAAGCCATCCACTCTCCTACATCTTTAGCACTTACTTCTGTACAACCAGGAATTTTTACAATCATTTTTCTTATTTCCTCTAGTGACAACGCATCTTCATCATCATCATCCTCCTCTCCATATTCTTGTTTCTCATTTTCTTCAGATTCTTTTTTTTTTGTTCTTCTCAGACGGTAGGCCTTTCAGTTTATTCCACGCACGTCTTAGCGTCACTGCCGTAACCAAACTCCAAGCTTCCGCTACCATGTAACAGCAGTCCTTTAAATTTATTTTGCTATGATTTGCCAAAACCAATTCTTCATCTTCAGTACCATCGATCAGCAGTTTTCTCAGCAGTTGCCTTCTGTAATGGCGCTTCATTGTTTCAATAACAGACTGGTCCATGGGTTGCAGCAAACTTGTAACATTGGGAGGCAAAAACGTCGTTTTAAACTGCCCATTCTCTCTTTCCAACAGTTCTGCTGTATGATGAGTGGGTGCGTTATCAACAATTAAAAGCAACTTACTGCCTTCTTTTCCCACCGATTTTTGGTGCTTTTTCACTTCAGGAATAAACACTTCATCATACCATTCGGTAAACAAAGCTGCAGTCATCCAGGCCTTGGGTTGACTTTTGTGGAAGAGTGGAAGTTTTTTTACGTTTTTAAATGCTCTTGGATTTCTTGATTTTCCTATCAAAAGAAGTGGCAGTTTATGATTTCCAGTGGAGTTGGCACAGTTAAGCGCTGTAACACGTTCTTTACTGACCTTATGTCCAGGGGCACTAGATTCCCTTTTAGAAGCCAAAGTGGTTTTTGGTAATGCTTTCCAAACAAGGCCAGTTTCATCGGCATTATAAACAAACTCCGGATCATAGGATTCTGATGCAGTTTTAAATTTTTCAATAAAATTTTCAGCAGCTGCAGAGTCTGCTGAAAGCTTCTCACCAGCCAAATCTAACTCGCGTACACCATGCCTGAATTTAAAATTCCTTAGCCAGCCGTTACTAGCCTTTAAAGATGAATAACCAAGCTTTTCTGCTAAGATTTTGGCTTTTTCACAAAGGATTGGACCTGAAATCGGATTTCCCATAGAACGTTGCTGCAAAAACCATTTAAACACGGCATCTTCCAAATTTTTGTTGGTTGCTGTCTTCATTGTTTTCCTGGAGGAACTTCCATCTTCATTTTCAAGCACCGAAACAAAGTTTAAAAGTGTTGACTTACTGTTTTTAATGTGAGAAATTGTTGCTTGTCCAACACCATAAATCTCAGACAACTTCTTACCCGTTACACCTTTATCGAGTTGCTCTATAATTTTCAGTTTGTCCGCTAACGATAGCACAACACGTTTTCTTTTCGAAGCCATGGTATAAAAACAATACAGTATTGTACACGCACAAACAAAAGTAAGCCGTAGCGAAAGAGTAGCGTCCTCGAGCAAGGTCAATAGCACACTGGCTAATCAAAACAAACAATGACAGGTGCGCCGTGACTGCAATGCGCCGGAACTTGTCTTAACTTGCCGTTGTGCCTACACTGACTTCGCGGGGGGAAGTCAGTGTAGGCACAACGGCAAGTTAAGACAAGTCAAGTCAAAACTTGACGCGCAAACACTGGCTTCGCGGGGGGAAGAATAATAGCGCACTTAGACTTTTTTTGGACAATTTTTTTGTGATTCGGATAATCGGCGATTCGGATAGTCGGAGTTCGGATAATTGGAGTTCTACTGTAGTGTTATATTATTATACGACCGATGCGGAAAAGTGTTTTTTTTTACTGCAGCACTAATTTTATCTATAGTTTTTTGTCTTACTCTCCAGGAGAAATCTACAGATGGTGCCTCCAGAATCTCGCAGCGTTCATCTGCGACTTGAACGCTTGTCAGGGAATTTTCCTTGATCAATGGGAGAAGGGTAATTTGCGGATGGAAAATGAGCTAATTGCTAGGGATGAGAGTGTAGACGTAATGGGGAAAAACGCATCGTACGCGGTTCGTGACACGTTGTGTAACGTGATGTTTCGACATTTGCATGGACATGATCTGGGATACAGCTGATCAGAACAATCGACCTACGATCTAGACCTTAGCCAGGATACAAAAGTTCACTTCTTGTGGTAACAATATTGAATGAATGAAAAGACTAGAGTAAGATAACGATTGTAATAATGAAAAATGGCATATATTTCAATATTGGAATCTTTAATCATCCTGACAATTCGAATTCTGGAATTCAAGTATAAAATACGTATTTTGCCTTATGCAAGAGCAAGAGATTTCAATTTTATTTTCTATCTCTTTCTGAATGTGTTAAATTTGTCTTGTGTATATTGAGTTTGTCAAACAATCCAGGATATTTCATTGGCAGAAGAGGAAGAATGGTGAAAAAATGTGTTGATTTACAGATTTATATATTAATATCTATTGATAAAGATATTACCTGCGCTATCTCATTTCTTTGTAGATACTCCTCTTAAAACGTCTCTCTTCGATTTCGTGTCTAAAGAGTGCTTCAGTAACCAAAGTGCACTCATGAATGTTAATGTTGTTGCCAAGACGAGTTAACTTTGTTGCTAGTGTGGAAGATATGTAATCATCGTTCATCATTCCAACAACTGACCCATAGGTGCGTGGCAAATGAAAAAATGTTAATATCTCTCTCATCAAACAAGTCGTTCGTGTCGGTCAGTTTGTCTCTGCAGAAAAATCAAATTGAAACATGAAAACCTTTGCAACAACTAACACAAGAAATCCACCACTCTTTCCGCTTCCCTTAGATAATGATTTGATAGACCCGTTCGATAGTGATCAGTAGGGAGTGGATTTTTATGCCCTAAAATATCTTGAAATATGCTTTTAAATATGTGCATTTATGATCTAAAAATTCTAATTTCATTCTTGGATAAGCCTTTCTTGATAAAATGCAGGAGAAGCATGCTTGAAATGAAAATATATTCTTTTGTGCAAACATAATACAGCTCATTTTTACATAACATTTACAGCTCATTTTCTACATAATAATAGCTCACTTTCCGGAAGAAGTGCACCTTAGTGAAGTCCATTACATGTCTTGTTTCATTTTTCTGTCTGGTTTAACAAATACATCAAGAAATATCCTACATTTGCACAATTATTTTTTTCATCTTTGGAAAAGAAAAAACTCAAGGAAAAAAATATGAAAGTCTCTATTTTAGCGAAATATGCAAAATATGCCCCTGTAATTACACGAATACACACCAACAGAAAAAATCGGCCAAACATGCACAAATGCGCACCAACATATTAATCTACATAGCATTCAATTCTAATCAAATGTCAAGAAATTTCACTTGCTCTGAAGCAGCGTACCATAGAAATCCGCTCCCTAGTGATCAGTGAGCTAACTTTCTCTGCACGAATTCAAACATTAAAAAATTTAGCAAACCATTTGAAATTTGTGAGGAATCAGATTTGTGGAAAATTTTCCTTGGAGGTGTTCCCCAGCATCTCATTTCATTATTGCTCCAACACCACCGGGCTATTCACTTCGCCAGAGAATGCACCATCCCTGATATGATGCACAACCACGGCACAGGAAATAAATACATTCTTCATCTCCCAAACCCCATAACATTCTCCAGCAATGTTCCCACTCCTGCCACATTTCACAGCCTTACCACCGACGAGAACACAATGTAGCCGCCTCACGCGCAATCATTCCTTATGAATTTGCCTGAGGACAAGCAGAGTTACTATACTACAGGACCTGCCACTACCGGCACCTCCTAACTTCCAGTAACCGTATCTGCTGCCACAATGCCGCCATGGCCACCGGCCGCCTGCAGCACCCCGGCCATACGTCGCGTGCGGCCACCGTGATTCATCTGTTAGTCTGCACCCCTCCCCCACGTAGGGGCCCGCTAGCGCCCCGATCTCCCCTCATCGCCCCATCGCCCCTATCGCCCCCCAACGCTGCTACCGCGGTTTGTTCTGGTCTCGCCCTCGCGCCCGGCCCCTCACCGCGCGCCCCCCGCGCCGGCCACCGCCACGGGCGACACGCAGTGGGCACAAACTACTCTAAAAGCGCCACTAAGAACACTGCCATTTGCAAAGAAGTCTTTCAATCAAAACTGTAAAACAACAACAACCGCTAATAAATAAAAATTCAAACAATTCAATTGTGTAAATATGGTCCTGTATGTAGTTACTGTCAAATTATTGTGGGTAAAAAATTATTTGATTTTCCCAATTTTGTTACCCACAATAATTCGGCTTGCTATACATATACAAGACCATATTTATAAAATTAAACTTAAATAATGAGACAGTCATAACCTAAGAAAGTCAACAAAATTCAGCTGTTTTACTTTGTTATGTTTCTGCACGTATTTAATCTTATATTAAAAATGAATTTAGTTGGGGAGACACAAGTGACATTTGTAATTCTGCTTTCCTCTGCTATATATTTAGAAATATATATCAAAATATTTTATTTGTCGTCTTTTTTATCGCCTTCCAATTTCATGCTTCCATGTAGATTTAAAATTTTTCACTTGTTTTTCGTAATATTTATATCTCATCGGCTCAAAAATGCGATCAGTTGGCCTTCATTGTATCATTCTTAAAAAATCCAATTTATTAAACATCTCACTCTTTATTTCCAACCTAATTTGAAGGTAAATTTGAGGTGCAGTGGAAGTCTTCTGGGCTGTTGAGGGTGTTGGGCCCAGTGTGCGCGTCGGGGACGCGCCGCCCGCTCCCTGTGGGGCGCGGATGATTTCGCTTTCATAAGGTCTTTGTGCAGCTAATAGCCCCGGGCGCCAGCGACTGTGTCGGCCCAAGCACTCGCTCGCCGCCCCACGCCCCGCCCCCTCCCGCTCTCAAGCACCCCTCGCGCCCAGCGCCCAGCGCCCGGCACGCCGCCGCCGCGCACAAAGCGGCGCAAAAGAACAACACTCGACTCGCCCTCTCCGCCTCCACCCATCCCGCCCACCCCGCCCCTCTTCGCCTCATTCCATACCGCCCTCCCCTCACCCCTCCGCTGCACTGTGTTCACCGGGAAGGGGGGCTGAGATCATCGACGTCACTGCAGTGGCTCTGACCGGGAGGTCCTAGGTTCCAGTGGTAGGATTTTCGACACTAGCTTGTCAGCTAGGTCGAGTTCCGTAGTTCTCTGGAGCAGAATTGCAGCAGCCGGCTGTTCTGATCTGTTCTGATCGGTAATTTTACTGCATTTCTCCTTTCAATTCTAGGTGAATACCGGGACAGTACCCTAACAAACGGGCCACGGAGCGCGCGCGATCTTTCGTTCATCTTCCTTGTCCTACCCGCACCCCTTACTTACACACACTTACACTAACACGCACTACACTACCACGTATGTCGGGAGCCTAGAGCTTGTCCCGTCTAGGGCGGTGCCCCGCTGCTCTGAGATACCTGATTGGGAAAATTTCATTAGCTGATGGTAGGTCGGCGCCTGATTTCGCCATCCAGCCGAGAAAGATCTCCGCCGCCTCCCGAGAAAAAAAAGTCCACCACACTTTCGGAACTACGACCTTAGCAGTTGACGCGCCCAGAATCACCAATCAATCAATCTAAACCCATCGTGTTCCGCAACGCTCCCCCCCCCCATTCCTCCCGATCCCCCCATCCTCTCCGCCCTCACGTCCTCCGCTCTCCGACACGCCTTTTGCCGCGCCTTGACAAGCCACATCCCACTACCACTGCTTTGACAAACGACGCTCCTCCCCGTCACGCCTCGCCACGTCCCCCCCGTCAAGCCCCCACCACACTCTATTCTCCCCTCTGTGACACATCTCCCCGTGAACGCCGGACACCGGTACCCGCAGCCGCAGCCGAACCCACGCGTTGGGAGCAGATTGCACCCGCTTGTGATCCTCTGAGCACATGCGTCCTGACGCCCTTTCGAGAGGGCTTGTTCACATCAAAACAATGGACTCTTATAAGTTCGAACTTCATAGGGATTCGAACCGTTCTCTCAGATTCGAGAACTTTAACTCGAAAAATAGTCTAATAGTCTAAAATTCGTGTTAACCAATAAACGTTGTTAGGCAAAGTTTTTTTAGTCGATGCCACAAACCGAAGATTTAATTATCTCCCAGAAATTTAATTACGTTGTTTCCTCAATTCTTGGAATCGTGTGGTGAGATTTACTTCTATCGCCACAATTTTATGTAGTAAAAAAGATCTTGGTTTAGATTCGTAACATAAACTTGATAATTTTCATATCGAAAACCTAGGACATGGGCAACGAGTTGCACCTCTCTGCCAAAAGTACACCTCTAAGAAGTTCTTAAAAGTTCCTTGAACATTCAGAGCTTTAACAGTTCCAATCTGCGAACTGACCGACACTCGCTCAGCGCAAACAAAGCATTGCAAAAGAACAACACTCAATTAGCCAGCCCCGCCAGCTCCGTCCCGCCTAGCTCCGCCTCGCTCTGCCCCGCCCCCCTCCGCTTGTGGTTTTCTTGCCTTGAAGCCACCATGCCCCGCGGAGGATATATTTTCGCTTAATTACAATGAATTATTCTCAGTTCAAAATCTAATACGACTAGAAATGTTCGCAGACACTAGTGGTTTTAACTCGAAATTAATTCTCGTGGTCCTATTCGAATTAAATGTACGTGGTTGTAGTGTCATATTTCACTGCCTAGATTAAGGGTCGGCAACCTTCTGCGCTTCACATTGTGAAACTCCCAATAGCTCGCGGGCCGCACATACCTCGAACTTAATATTTTAAATTTGTTAAATAAAAAGTAAGTTACGATTCAATAATTGTATTAATACTATTTCATAACGAGTTTGGGATCCAGGTGCATACAAAGCATATATAATATAATAATTAATACAGCGTAATATAATAATTCGTATACCGAAGAAACACTTTAAAGGTTCTTTAACACAAATTTGTTTTCGAAGAGAATAAATAAAAATACAACAGAAAGACAATAAATACGAATACAAGACCAATTCAAGAAAGTCCAGTCAGTGCGATGCTTGGTCTTGAACGCCACTTTCACAATATCAACTTTGGAGTAGGTTGTTCACGTTCTTCGTAGTTCGTGTAAATGTTTAGCTGTAAGTCTCGATCGCTTCGTAGACTTAATCCTATTCGTAAGGGAAAACGTTTTCCAACATACGAAAGTGCTCCCGAAGACAGTCGTCATGCCAGTCGCAAAAGTTCTGAGTTCGGGAAAGCATTCTAGAAGGCTGGCGTAAAACACAATTATATCATTATTCTTGAATGAATATTTCAATGAATCTTTTGGTTGTAGGTCAATCATCTCTATTTCTAAATGATCTGGAACTTTCAGAACATTTACTTCAAAAAGATTTTGAAACGGTCGTATTTCGTTGCCGCAGTCATAAAGTTCGACAAATCGCCCTTTAAACTCTTTCAATAAGTTCTATTGTCTGAACACATTTTCCTAGGAAAGCCATGGCCCATTTCCATAAATATATTCTTACAACACGAAAATTGAGAAAAAGTGCGAGTAATGCGAATAAGATGAAAAATGAACAAAATGCCGAATAAACACAATTGTTTATTTTCAGTAGACCAATTCAGTAGGGGCCCTTCGTGCCACATGAGATGGCGCAAGCGGTTCGGTGGCCGCAGGTTGCCGACCCCTGATTTACTGTGTTAATGACCTTTCATTTAGCCATTAATTTGATTACGTTCGTTTCGCAGTTCTTGGAACCGCGTGCGGGGAGTCACACCAATCGCGACAATTAGTCCAGTCAAATGATACTCAAAAAGTGCAAATAGCGGGAAGTTTGGCGACACTTGGTTCCTATGTGTTTTTTGGGTCGCTGAACACGAATATCAAGTCTGCCAACAAAAAGTTTGCCCGGAAACACGTTTTTAAGCAAAATATGTGTAAAAATCACGCTTTTTTCAGGTTTTTTTCCAAAATAGCTCAAAGGTACCCCTTTTTCGTAATAATTTTTTCTGTATAAAATAAAATAAGATAATATTACCTATATTTAATGTCCTTAAGATTTCTTTGTCCAATTAACGGTTTAGCTGTTATACTACAGCGAAATGCGGTGATAGAAGCAAAGAAAACGAGAATTATCCCAATTTAACTCAAACTAACTTAAAAACTATCAATTTCTCGTAGATATTAACTTGATATGAAATGAAAAAAGAAAAAAATTGCCTACATTTTGTGTGTAAAAAGTTGTCTTCTACGATCAATGATACAGCCGTTAGTGTGCACAATACGCCTGGATGTTACTGTGAAAAGGGCACTCCCCTTAACCTCTCTCCCTGACTAACGTAATTTACATCCAATGATGTTGTATACAAATAAATACGGCGCCTTGTGAGTTAGTTTACATTGGAAAAAGGAAAGTTGGTACCTTAGTGAAACGGATAACGTGAAAGAGAAAATTAAATTTTGGAAGACGATCGTGCCTTCAGCGACGCGTAGGTTTTGATGGCCCTCGTATTTATAACCATCTACATGTAGATAGCATTAGCGTTTTTTATTGAATGACATGGAAGTTATTTTCAAACTTCCGAAGAAAGTCCTAGTTTTTGCCTATTTTACTTTCCCGTATACGTGCGGGGCCATCAAGCTGTCTGTATCGATGCCGCCGTGAAGACAGCGACCATTGGGAAGCTTGAAGAGAAGTATGCAGAAAAGGCCGCCAAATATCAAGAAGAAGTGCGCCCCGTCCTATTAGCCAGAAACTTCAGGGAGGTCGAGTTCCTACCACTTGTGGTAGGAGCCCTGGGTGAGTGGTGCCCAAATAGCATGGCGGTACTAAATAAATTACTAAAGACCAGCGCGATCAAACACACAAGAGAGCGCATTATCGCCGAAGCGATCAATGGTAGTGCCGCCTGCTATTACAAGCACACCGCCCAAGTAGACCTGGTCCCTGCCGAGTACCGCCGTGTGTGTAAATAAATAAAGCGGTACCCGGCGGGGGCCGCCTCGGCCGATGCCCGATCATCTGGCGGAGTCCAATCCTCACCTGAAGACTCCCGCGCCACCACCCGGAGCCCCTCGATGCCCCTACACCCTGTCAAAGAAGATAGTGAAGTGATTGTTCAGATAAAATGTAAATAGTGTAAATAGTAATCAGTGCACAACAAGGACGTGACAGTGACACCTGTGCGAGTTAGGCCATTTCAGCTACAATTTCGCGAAGATAAAAGCAATAAGGACGTGACAGAGTCGCCTATGAAGTAAGTTTAATTAGATGTAGGTTGTTGAAGTAAAAGAGAGGAAAATCCTCAGACTACTATAAATAACGCAAGAAAGGTCAAAACAATCCTGAACTCTCCAACCAACCAATGTATAAATACTATGTAGTGCAAAACTACCACCATTTATAAAAGTTGTTCTGTCGACAATAAACGCTACTTAAACACAGAGTGATATAAGTCATGTAATGCTGCGCGAAAAAATGGCCAATTTTCGGCGGAAAAAAATTAATTGCCGGGCCGTGAAAAGGGAAAAGTGGATAAAACCAGTTGCTAAATTAAGAAAAAAAATCCCCTAACACGAGCTGTAGCCAGAAATCCTGTTTTCTAGGTTCTTGATACCGAAAACCCAATTGAAAGGAAAACATCCGTCTGTCCGTCCGTCTGTCCGTCTGCGAACACTGCTAGCGCCTAAACCATACGTACGATTTCTTTCAAAATGGATATTCCCCGGTCGATCTGGTTCTAGTCGAAGCTTTGAGGTTTTGAAAAAGATTCTTCAAAATTTGGGGGTACTTTATATGAAGCCCCCCGGGGATTTTCAAAATTTTCTCGAAAACGGCTCCAAATTTTTTCTTTAAATTTCTTGTATGAATAGAGTAAAATACACTTATTTACATGGCATTGGTCCGATTTTCAGGGATAACTCTGAATTTTTGAAAATTGCAAAAGTTTAAAATTTTTATGGCGTCTTTTTGGAACTACAAATTTGAAGATAGAGATTTTTCCTTCAAATAAAATTGTTTCTTCATAGTGAGTTCTTTCTTTAAGGTCATGCAAATATTCTTCAAAATTTTAGTAGTTTTCGCGAAATATTGCGTGCAATATGTGCAATTTTAAAAAATTACCAAAACAAGGTTTGCTCAAAAACGGCTCAAAATTTTTTCTTTAAACTTTTGATAGGGATAGTGGTAAATTTACTCTATCAGATGACATAAAAGCCATATTGCTCTACAGGTTGGTTTTTTCAAAAATTACAAAAATGTGAATTTTTTCACACCTTTCTCACGTCGATATTTGCATTAGCGGCGATTTGTTCACATTATTTACGAGTACATGTGCTTTAAATAATGTCAAGTAAAGTTTCTCGAAAACATAACCGTTTTGTGTGAAAAGTAGCTCAAAATTTCGCATTTTCAGAAACGCTCAAACGCCATTTTCTCATATATGGCTGCAATATGTTTCTTGAAACTTTTGTAACGGATAGTGCTAATTACACTCTTTAATATGACGTAAAGTTTATTTTGAGTTATTTTTTTGTTTTTTCCAAATTTTCATAATTGTAATTTTTTGAAAGATCTCTCACATCTTTAATATGCACATTACCAGCAATTTGTAAACATTATTATATTTGTGAGTGTAAGTGCTTCAAATAACTTCAAATAAAGTATTTTGAAAACTCAAAAATTTTCTGTGAAAATGAGCTTCAAATTTCGCATTTTTTGTAGCGCTAAAACGCCATTTTCTCTTAAACAGCACATAATTTTTAAAAGAAAATTGCCATTTATGACTAGGATTTTGTGTTCTTTAATATTCTAAAATTAATGTTTCCGTTCTACCAATAGAAAACCGAAAAATTAAGAAAATGACAAAAAATGTACTTTTGGCGGTGATAGATGACAGCTGGCAAGAAAGTGTTTGTAGCAATTCCGAATAGCTAGCGAAGACCCAAGGAAATAGAAAACTAATACGGGAAAGTCTGTGCCATTCTGTAGCACCACTAGTTGGCTTTAAGACCGTCCCTTGCCAGTCGTTCTCTGGCACCCTTATTAGGGCCGCATCCACACATGGAAGAGCTGGCCATGTTGAGAGGATAGTGTGTCTTTGGTCCCATGCCCCCAAAGCCTCGCGGTCGCGCCCACTCGTTAATTGCAATTGGTTCCTCTGCGAACTCTAACACGAAAGAATTCGAATAAACATACTCTTGTTACGTTGTATTCTAAAAGTATATCTGAGACTGTTTACAAAGGGAGCTTTACTAATCTTCCTTGTGATTATGGCTATACTGTTGTTTCTTTTGCCGTCGAAGTGGAAGAGATAGTTATTAAACTGAATCGTCCTCAAAATACAGCTTCTCAGTGAAGGATATGAAAATAAACAAACTATAGACGATCGACTTGTATATGTGACAAGGGACAGATCTGTTGGCTTGATATCACTGAGTAATGAATCATTTAACTGACAGGTGTCATTTAAGGGTGATTTTGTAAATAAATGCACAGATATGTGACAACCGGCTTTATTTTCCTTCTGGAGACAAGCCTACAGTGGATTGTTTTGCTTTTGTATACGTTTCACCAAATCACGACTTTAAACTAACAATCACTAACAATCAATCAACCAATCGAAACGATCGCCTGGAAAACTTCTGATCCTCTCTTCTCATTTTTTGTCCATTCTTGTTGATATATTTACGATTGTCTGGGTGTGGATTTTCAGCTTCTCCCATTAGTCACGTACGCTCAATATTTGGTCTTCAAATACTGCTATATCCTACAGCAGCTTTCTCCCTCCCTTCCCAGTGCCTATTTCGCAGGTATTCAACCCTTCTCACTAACCGTTAACTCGTCTCACCTTCACCAATTCTCCCGCCACACCTTTATTAGTCGTAACAGTACAGTTCACTGATCAATAGGCCATCGTGTACAATAGTTTGGTTTCCAAGTAGATGTTTCTTTAACAAAAAAAATAACATCTGAAGTAGTTACTTACGATATTGTGAAACGAATTTGAGAACCACTGACATTATGCTCAGTAATGCAACATTGTATTTGTTGTTTTATTTAGGCGATTATAAATACATTACATGTAGTTGTTTTCGCAGTTCAATTTTTTTCTGAATTATTGTTCATCTCTCAAAATTATCATACCGGGAGAGGTGGATCAGTGCATCAACTGATGTCATTGCAATGCCTCTGACCGGGATCTTCTAGTCCCGACACCGGCAGGATTTTCGACACTAGCTTGTCAGCTGGGTCGACTTCACTGTTTGGAGGAGAATTCTAGTGGTCGGTTGCTCTGATCGGTAGTTTTCCCTGGTTTCTCTGATCAACACCAGGCGAATGCCGCGCGTGATCTTTCCTTTCTCTTCCTTATCCTATTCTCACTCCTTACACAGTTAAGCTAACATGCACTACACTACCACACATGCCGGGTAACTGTTCGGGGGCTTAGAGGTTGACCCTGCTGGGCCGATGCCCGCTGGTGGGTGACACCTGGTTGGGGAAAACCACGCTAGTCATGGGTAGGTAGGCAATGGATCTCGCCATCCAGCGGAAGATCACTGCCGCCGCCGCCGCCGCCACCACCACCACCAACAACAACAACAATAACAACCACCACCACCACCACCACCAATAATAATAATGAAAAACATACACTACACTTACGGTACTAAAGACCTCGTTAGTTGACGCGCTCGGAATCACTAACAATCAATCAATCAATTAAAACGATCGTCTCGAACAGTTCTGATCCTCTTCTCATTTTTCTATCCATTCTTGTTGATATATTTACGATTGTCTGGGTGTGGATTTTCAGCTTCTCCCATTCGTCACGCTCAGTATTTGGTCTTCAAATACTGCTATATACTACCGCAGCATTCTCCCTCTCTTTACAGTGCCTATTTTGAACGTATTCAACCCTTCTCACTAACCGTTAACTCGTCTCAACTTCACCAATTCTCCCACCACACCTTTCTTTTCCCCGCAAGCCCACGTACTCTTTCCATCACCGGCCGCCGTGTCGCCCGAGCATTGTGTTGGCCGCAAAAAGTCTCACCAGGTGGCACTGTTCTCAGAGGGAACTAAGCGGTCCTCCCCCTAGCACAGACCACCCTCTGTCTTGTCTCCCGCCCGCCCCACCTTACCCCATCACATCCTGCCCCAACTCATGCGCCCGGCCGCGCCCCAGCCCACATCATTCCATCCCATCCAATGATCCAGTATTGTGCCACCCCGCCCAGCCCCCACCCCCACCTCACACCCCACAACCCCACTCCTCCCCACCGCCCTCACCACACCTTCCCCAACCATCCCTACCGGCCCTGCCCCAACTTAGTCGGCCCACCCCACCCCACACGCCCCACCCCGCTCCAACTCATCAGCCCCGACTCATTCTACCCCCTCTGCCTTCCCCCCGCACACGCTCAGTCGATCAGAACGCGAGAGTAATTGGGGCCAGTCGCACAACGAAAGAGGCGGGACACGGCGGGTTATGCAGATAAGATTTCCACCTCACGCGCCGCCACTCTCTCTCTTAGTTCCCTCCGAATTCCGCTCCCTCCCTCTGCCCCTCTCCCGTCCCTCTCTTACTCTCTCACTCTTACTCCCCATCTCTCGTCCTCCGGTTGCTCGGGTCCCCTCCCGCGCGAGCGGCGCGAGATATGATGAATAAAAATTAGTGATAATTACCATGACAAAAGCCGTGACTGAGGATTGGGGGGAGGGCGGCTATTCAACTGCAGACAGCCCGCGGCCGCTGCCTCCTCGCGCGCTCAGCTCTTCCCCTCCCCTTCCTTCTCCCCTGAACGCCCGTCCTCCAGCCTCCGCCCCCGCCCCCGCTCCCTCTTCCGCTCCTTCCGCAGGGGCGCCCCCGCCCGAAGCAATCGGGATCAGATTCTCGCTTCCCTTACTTATCTACCCTTATTTAGTGGTTGATTTCTCCAGAGAGGGCGGCGCGGACGGGCGAGCGATGGAGGAGGAGGGAGAGGAGGGGTTGGGGGCGACAACGAGCCCTTCAGAAGGGCCCGGCGTAACGGAACTAGACAGCCCTAACGATTGGATGAGCAGCGGTTATTGAATACGGCGCGCGGGGCCGTAGGGCTCGAGGGCTGGGGCCGGAGGGCCCGAGTCGCGGTCGCGGCCGCCGCCGCCGCGGGGGCCCCGCGTGTTTGGGGAGATGAATAATAAGGGCGCGGGCGCGTGCGAGGGCTGCGAAGGGCCAGGGGAGCGAAGGAAGGACCCTCGTAGGACGTCGAGGGTGCGTGAAGAAGGGCGGAGGGGCTCGCGAGGGCAGATGACGGAGGGGTTGCGTGTACGGTGTTAGAGGGATGGGAGTTGAAACGGACGTAAATGTAAGTGCTATAGTTACAGATTTACTCTTCCGTGTAAATAGATTTTTTTACATTTATTCATTAAAAAGGAATCGGTAAAAAATGTTTTACCGGACTAGTTTGGTAAAAGTTCACAGATGTGGTACGCAGTAATACTTACAAAACAAAAATATTTAGAGATAACTATCTCTGATAACCAATGAACATGGCAACAATGATCACTAGACGAACAAATTTTATATTTTGTACTAAAAATGAAAAGTACGAACGTCGACAGAAAATTTTTGTACTCTCTTTATTACAGAACAGAAATGGCTACACTAGGAGGTAAAAAGTTCGTAAACATCTCTGTCGAAATGTGAATATTTATGAACTCGACCATTTGTCGGTCACGTCAAAAATGTTTACATTTCAGCTTGGGAACATAAACTATTTTGTGAAGATATGATGTTTTATGGCGGAAGTGCAGATTTTGGGCGACGGTTGCAAATTTCATCAAAGCAGAAACTTCTAACATGATCAACTTTCTATATTTTATTCTAGTTGAACAATAATTTTGTACTTTAGACTCTTATTCTCAAAAAACGTAGTGTAGCAATTATTCTAGGCCTGCATTTTTTAGCGCTCTATCATATGAACATAAGTATTCCAGAGAATTCCATAGAATTTTCTATTATCTGTTTGCAGTAAGTTCTCAATAGAGATCCACAAATTCTACTTTGAATAGTGGTATTCATCCTAAATAAACGCACTGAGAAGCTAACTGTAATTTTAATGACTAACTTTAACCGAGAAAAATAAACCTCAAGGCATTGACCTTTCCCTTTAAGAAACTGTAGAAATCTCCGTATAATTCTACAAAATATATTTACTTTTTAAAAGCGTGTTTTGGAATGTTGCAGATTTCACAGCTTATGGCTACATTCTTTTTTTAGCTATTTAACTTTAGTGTTTCATTTCAGGTTTCAATCATTCACATTATACACTGCTTTCAGGGGAACGAACGGCTGCAGATCAATAAAAAGGTTAACTTGTACAAACTTTTCACTGGTTTAAGCATTCATCCATTCATTTGCAAAGCAACTCCATATAATGCGCATCTTTGTGTCGGAAAATATACGTGGGGCACGAATAACAGCGTCAGGGGGAAGCTGCAAGGGAGGCAGCGGCGGCGGCGGCGGCGGCGGCGGCAGTGGCTTTGTTGGGGCCGAGGCGACAACTGTCCCGGCGTGGGGCAGCGAAGCGCTCCAGCTGCTAAGCCGCTGCATCCAGCGCGACGCAACGTGACGCCGCGCGGCGAGAAACCGGGTGTGCGCCCGAGGAAGTGTGAAGAGGGGGAGGCCCGGGGATAGCGCTCTGCGGCGACGCCGGCAGCTGCTCGCCAGCTCGCCGCGACACACGTCGCGCCCGGGTAACCTCGCCCCCTCCGCCTCCAATCCCCCGGCACCTCAGTCTCCCTGTCCACCACCCTCCCAGCTCTCGGTCCCTCCAATCCCTCACCCTCAGCCCTGCAGTCTCCCAACCCTGCAGCCCTCCAGTCCCTCAACTCCCCAACCCTACAGTCCCCCAGCTTCCGAGACCCCATCCTCCCAGGCCTCAGCCCCCAGCTCCCCAGCCCCCTAGCCCTCCAGCTCCCCAGCCCCCAACCCCCAGCCCCTCAGTCCCCCAGTCCCGAAGTACCCCAGTCACCCACCTCCCAGCCCCCCAGACTCCCAGTCCGCCAATCCGCAATCTTCCACCCCAGCCCCCCCCCCATTCCTCCAACTCCAGTGTCCAGCGCCCAGCCTCCATGTCCCCAGCCCCCCATCCCTCCAGACCCTTCCCGCCACACAACCTTCCCAGCCCCTCCTCCAGCCCTCAGCCTCCTGAGTCTCTTACCATTCCCAAGCCTCCTTGCCCCCTAGGCCACCTGTCCCTAGCTCCTTTGTCCTCGACCCGCCAACCACCCGGCCTTCTAGCCCCTTCTTCAACTCCAATCGAGCCTGTCCCTTTCCCATTTGAGTTCAATGCGAGCCCCGACCTGCGTGTGTGATGCGGTTGACACACCCCACCGTCTGTTGTCCCCTCGCCCCGATGCTCTGATACTCCGCGGCGGCGCTGCCATCTCGCCCAGGGTGGCTGGGGCCGGGCGGCGTGATAAACGGGGAATGAAAGGAATATAAATCAAGCGGAAATATGAGAACGTTTACGATGGGGACGTTATTCTCCATCAAACCCTATTGTAACTTTCGGGTACATTATTTGTTTCGAACTGTTAATCAGATTGTAAAGCATAAATGTAACATAAGGGAAATGTTTGTGATGGAGTATTGGAGTGGAAGTGTGCTCCTCAGTAACATGAACTTTAAATTACGTCTATAGTAGTCATCTACCTTCAATACATACATATCGAATGAATAATAACGAAAAATATTATAGAATAGAATAGTAATAATGTAGAAGAGAATTTCTTAAATAAGTAGTTTCACAAACTAATTGTACTTTTCAAAACAAAGTATTGACAATGGATATAAGGATATTGAACTTAGAAATCATCCGTTATAAAAGCCCTTAACTCATTTGCACGCAGATACATTTTCAAACAAAAACTGCTTTTCAATATCAGGTGTTCATAGAAACCACCAAAAGCACGAAGGATAACGAGAGAAGGAAAAAACGATTACATTTTCTCAGTAGATGGAATGGATTATTGAAGCAAATTTCCACGGAACTACAGCTATCACTCGCGCTTTCCTTCACTTCCGGAGTACACGGCGTCAGCTGCGCACCTCTCTGACCCCTCCATTGATATACGCGCTTCCATTCGTCCGTTAATTAAATCAGCAGCCAGTCCCAACTCAATTAGCGGAACCCTTATGTCGTACGCAGACGTAAATTCCCCCGCGTCCTATTGCGGAAGCGCCGTACCTCCCCGCTCTTTCACCCCGCCTCCCCCTCCCCTACCCCTCCTCCCTCCCACCCTCCCCCGCACCCCCTGCGCGCCGCGCGGACCGGCGCGCGTATCCTGACCGCGCCGTCTCGGAGCGCGCGCGCGCTTAACGAACAAACATTACGCGAAAGTAAACGCGGCGTGTGGAAGCGCCCGAGTTAAATTTTCATCGCCCCCTTCCCGCCGGCGCCCTTCCCCCCTCCCGAGGGGCGGCCTTCGCCCCGCGCGCGCATTCCGCCGTCAAGTTCCCCGGTTATCGCGGGAAAACCCTGGGTAACGCGCCCCGACAACTCGGCGAAGGGCGCCGAGGACGCGAAGGAACCGCGCGGATCCGCATCCCTCCTCCAGCCCTTCGCCCGAGTTACTGCCCCACCCCCACCCTCACACCTTCCAAGCAACCCTCCGACGACGACGACGACGACGTCTCCTGCCGCACCCCTCGCGCTAAGTAATACCGTAGTACCGAGCGCCTCCGCTAGGAGCGTGGGTCTCGCCATAAACTCGGATATATTTATAAGCCCATCACCCCCGGCGCTTACACTTATACTGCGCACCGCGGAAGAAAGAAAGGGAGGGAGGGAGGGTGGGAGGGAGAGGGGGAGGGTGGCGCGGAGCTGCTGCTTGGTAATGAAAGACGTGCTCACTCACGGCAATTTATGGCGCAGTATTTTTTAATTTGACAGTCGAAGAAAGAGCGCGACGTGCTGAAATACGAGGAGGGGACGTGAGAGAGCGACAAGGGCGCGAAGAGCGACGGCCCCGCCCCCCGCGCGCCTTCCGCTCCTCCACTCGCGATAATGACGCTGCCCCCCTCCCGTGCCTCCCGATGCCCGCCCCTGCCCCGCTGCTGCTGCTGCTGCTCTCGACATCGAACATGACATCGCGAGCGGCGCGCTTGTTATTTGAAAAGTTGGGCGAAAGGAATGTGCGTGTTTGCCAGCTTGAGAAAACTTAGTTAAGTCCCTAGGAAACTCTGAATAATGTCCTGTGTGGATTATGATGTATTTTTGAGCTGGCAAAGGGAATGTGCCTCGTTAATAAAATGATAAGTTTGGTAATTAACCATGCGGCATTTGTGGAACGAGTCTGTGTTTGCAATTTTATATTAGGAAGAAAACGATACTAAAAGTATAATGTTTGATGATTGGTTCAATGCATAGTTATTTGTGGAGTATTTTCCTTCTCGAATCTCTTGTGGACGGAATGATATTACCGTGTCTTACACTTGTGACAAATTATAATTAAATCAAACCTTCTAATCGAATATTTATTTCTGATCCCGATTTTGATAATTCATGTTTGCTTCAATTATTTGGACATTTTCGATACTTCGTAACCCCACTCTTTGGCAATCTCCAATCTTCTACCAATTGTATGAAATTTTTCAGTCATGCTGAAAAATAACATTTCAGCGTTGAGATTAAAATTGAAAAACAACATTTCAGCGTTTCTACTGAGATGCATGTTGATCTCGAATCACTGGAGCCGAATTCCCCTTTCTTCCGATAAAGAAATGCTGAGCCGCCACAGTCATTTACAATGTATAACATTACCATATTAGAAATTCCTACCTGACCCTTCCCACTTGAACCTCTGTCATCTTATTACCATAACTTTTCAGTCTTCCGTCTCTCTTCTATCACATCCACCTCTTAAAACCCCCCGTCTTGATTCTCCCAGCCATTGCCGTTGCCGCACCCGCCCTCGATCGTGGAGCCGCGAGAAATTTCCGGGGGCTAGTCTGCACCCGCTACTAATATCCCGGAGGCCGCGGCGGCGGCGGCGGCGGAGGCGGCGGCGGCGGCGGCGGCGGCGGAGGCTATTCAAGCGGCGACGTTAAAACGTGACGCGGTCGCCGTCAAGCGCTTCTATGGGCGCATTTAAGCGTAATGGACTCGGAGGTGCTCAATAGGTGAAAATACCTCGCCCCTCTAATGCCCCATTGTTGTGTAAATGCTCCCCGCCCCCTGCACACGGTCGCGGAACGCCCTCCCCTCTCCCCTCCCCTCCCTCCCTCCCTACCTTCCCCCTCTTTGCTCCCCGTTATTTCCCACTCCTTTCCTCCTCGCCCACCCCCACGTCCCCCATCATTTTTCGAGATTTTCCGGCTCTCCTCGCCACTTCTGTCTTCTTACCAGTTCTCACCTCTCTCTACGTCACCCTTGATTCCTGCCTCACCCCAGGTATCTCAACCTATCTACGTGTATTCTCGCATTTGCTTTCTCTCTCTGACCTCCCCACCTCTCCATACTCTCCCTACTTCTCCGAGGTTTTTAATTTCTTTCGTAACTCTACACCTCTTCGTAACTCTCCCCACACTGTGCGTTTCTTTCGAACTCTGCCCGCGTCTCTCTCTCTCCATATCTTCCAACCTCTCCCAACGCTTTCCACTCCTTCCCGCCACTTTCTCCCCTTTCTACCTCTCCCCGGCCATTTAATTCCTCCCCGTCCTTCCGTTTCTTCGTCCTCTTTATTTCACCTTGCATATTGCATATGCACCCTGCATTGTTGCATATTTCCGCTTCTTTCCTCACAACACACCTCGCTTCTCCTCCCTTCCCACTATTTCCCAAATCTCACTAACTCTTGTAACCTTCCCCGCCTCTCTTCACTTCTCCCCACTCTCTTTCCGCCTTCCGCGCCAGCCCCGCCTGCGCTGCCTTTCTCGACTTCAACGCTACCGAAAAGCGTTCCCCTGCCTAGGAGAATCAGGCGCGTATTTACATAATGCATCGCCGAAATATTTCAAACGTCGACCTTCTCTTGGCAGTTCCTCGTTCATCTGCATATGAAGATTAATGAAACCCGCGCAATGAGCAACGCTTCAGATACGAATTTACGATTTTGAAATGCTTTCGTATAATTCAAATCGGTTCCGAAATGATATCCGATGACGTGTTGTAAAAATGTAATAATCAGAAATTCCTCTTCGTGGAAAAGCTAGATATATCAAGGTATTTACTTTCATGAATATGCAGTGCGTTCTTACCGCTCATTTATAAGCCCAGTCGGGGCCATTCATGTTTTTTTTTCAACCTGGCTCTTGATTCGACTCCTTTCAACGATATCTTTGTGTAAGCATCAATGCGTCGGAGAACATCAATTATAGGGTCTGAAAGCCTTGAGGTTCTGTCCTTTCGGCGTCCTGTTGAGTTATGTACGTGTGTTAAGCGGTACTTAGATGCTCTTATCATTCAGAAATGTACTCTTCTCTTCGTGAGAGATCTCCACGTGTACAGAGATTCCAAGAATTCCATCGCGACTTTCAGAATGAACCTGAATGAGCCAATATATCGATTAAATTGTGAATTTAATTCTCGACTTTGATGTTTGCTATGCGCTAAATCTCATTTCTAGCTAAACATGACAATCACTGGACACGCTTCTAAGAATATTCATATAATGAAACATAGTACGAGCGAAGAATAGTAGAGGAAAGTACCCAAACCCGGACCCGGTTCCTAATGCGAGCCCCTTGATTTACAGCTCTGTAGAGTGTTGTTGCTTGTTGGAAACGTAATGAAATAATAGTTCTTTGCAAGACTGCAGTCCAGTCAAGTGGTAATGTCATCATTTTAACTTGTCGCCGGACAGTTGGTCATCAGTGCGAACAGTGAATGGCAAAGTTTTTTTATCTTCTTATTCTCAGCTGCCTGATTCTGTTTCTTCATCGCCAAGTCTTTTAATCATTACATTATTTTGACAATACAAGCTATTGATGTAGGATAATGTAATTTATTTTACTTGCCTCGTAAAAAAGTTACTGGCATTTGAAATATAAACTCGCTGGTGCCTAACCCGAGTCCCCTGAAGATACCTAGCGCGAGCGACCAATTTTTCGTCTTGTAAAATAAAAGCTTTGCTTTTTGCTTTTATTTATTTATTTGACAAATAAATAAATAAATAAAATAAAAGCAAAAATATATTTTTCACTTTGGTACCGTAGGAGTCTAATGAAAAGCAAGATCTTACTTTGAAGCCTATTAGTTCGAGAGGACAGGAAGAAGAAAGAGGTGAAGAGACAATTTTGGAATTTAATTTCAGAGAAGTCGAAAAGAGATTTTTAAACGAATTCTGAAGTTAAAGGAAAGCAAAAGTAAGATTCGTCCTTCCGCGAGGAATCGAACGACATGTCCTCTGGGCCTTCCGCATTGGAAGTTCTGCCAGGAATATCTTCCCTCCTAGGTAAAGAGGATGCGGAGAACATGTTTTGCGGTGTAAATTTTCACCCTCGACTCATGTATAACATGTGTGGAAACAGTTGCTTATGTACGTGACGTTTATCCCACTTGAAAGTATAAACTATGTGCAAGACATATAAGACAATTTCTTATGTAGAAGGTGTTATACTTGATTTTTGTGAAATTATACCAAGTTCAATCTATTGGGAGTTTTTTCAATTAGTTTTACCCATTTCTTAAAACGTTTGCGGGGACGCATATTAGAAGACCATTTTTATAAATCCACAAATTGTAATGTTTACGAAAAAAGTACTTTATTCTTAAACTACGTGTTAAAAATACTAATTCGTAAACTACCAATTTTTTTTTAAGTTGAATGTAAGACGTATATATCTAAATAAGGTATGCATTGTAAATATTTTTTATTTAATTGTACGGAAAATTGAATTTAAAAATATTAGAAAACAAAATGGAGCTCCGGGTTTGGGTAGTTTCGTCTTTTAAATCATCAGGACTTCTATTCAGTGACATCAAATCTTCTGAAACACATTTTGGATGCACTGACGTGTCAAAATTTTTGTACTGAGTCTTTTTTCTTAGATGAAGAGGAACCGTTTTCATATTAGCTGATTTTTAATGTGATAAAAACAGTATTATTAATAGCGGTAACATCAAGTCTTCTTTGACATGAATCAGAAGATAAGTCCATTGATCTTTGTATATCCTCTTTTCAACCCAGAGAGCTCACAAACAATTTAAATGTAGTAGGAAACCTATGAATTGAGTTTTTTCAATGAGAATTGAGAAGAATAATCCATCTAGCATTGGCTCTAAGTGAGCCAATAGTTAAAGTACTTGTGAGATACTTAGTTCCCTTTGAACGCTAAGTATAAAGAGTCATAAACTTCGCAGCACGAACCACTTAATTTCAGTTCTTAAATATTGGCAGTGCTCTATTTATGTATATTCTTACCTAACACTACTTTACTGGCACATTTTGAGTGGCGGAATGAGCGAAATAGAAATTATATTTCAGTTACCACTAAAAATTAATAACGAACGACTAAGTTACATAATTTTGACTATGTCAAATCTGTAATGGAATGACAGAGTCGATAAGCAGTCTATCAAATCGAGCACGCTATTATATACCTAAAGAATCCTACAGTTCATTGAATACGCACACCACTAGGTGTCACGTATTTGGAGTAAGTACATTATCGCTTGATACATGGCATAATATTACTGAACATTCTTCTCGTAGAGTGTAAACTTTTAGATTAAAAAATAATTGTTACTGTAACTAGTGAAAATGATACTTGTGAGCATCTATTTGCTTAGTTAAATTTGTAAAAACTAATTTATTAACTGATATTAAAAGCTTTCACGTAATGCAGATATTTATAAGAATAATTTATTCATCTTTAAAACACATATTTATATAAATATACTGATGTATGTGATTATAATTCCTTTACATCACCCGCAATTGCGTCGTCAGGATTAGATGAGTTAACGGATCGGAGATCGATACCTCTTCTGTACCCCATGTTTTAATTATTTTGAGTGCCATATGCGTTTTTTCCTTCCTGATGTAAAATGTATTCCTTCGTTCACGCGCTGCCATAACTCGACCTCAGAAGGAAACATCGATACATTGAAGATCACTCAGTGGGAACACACGACACTCGCACCTTGATGAGAGAGTGGGGGAGGGATTAGGGGCCGTAACGAAGAGAGATGGGCCCAGATGCGCGTTCCACACCGCCCTCATTAATCTGCACTCATTTACAAAGCAAAGCACTCGGGGCTCCACGAAGCAGACGTAGGTAGGGCAGGAGAGAGAGAGAGAGAGAGAGAGAGGGAGAGGGAGAGACAGAGAGGGAGAAAAGGAAAGGGAAATTCAGGGGGAGCTGATAAAATGAGATAATAGAATAAAATAGAAAAGGAAAGGGAAAGGAAACAGATAGAGAAAAAATACAAAGAGAAAGAAATAGAAAATGGGAACAAAACCGGAAATGTATGCGGAAGAAGATTGTTCATTAGAAGAAGGTGCTAGTTGTAGTCATAAATAGCCATATAAAATTTCCGTTATTGCTATTGTCGCGTCATACGGGTGTAATCAAAACACAGTCGAGAGTGGGTTGTAAGAACAGAGAGTTTATTCATAAACTAGACCGTAGTCACAAATAACAAATTTCACTGCTTACAATTAACTATCTAAATAGATCCCACTACTAGGAGGGATTTAATCGAACGTCTACCACAACGCTCTACATCTGAGACCTAATTCATGTCTCGCTCTCACGACAATGAATTGTCGGCCCCTTGCCCACGTGCGCCACTCACACAAACTTACGCACAACCGCACGCCGACACTGCTGAGAAACAAGAAGACGAAGGCATTGTTCTCGTGCCGTTAAATAGGCCCTTCGGCGCTACCCGCCGCCCCCATTGCCTCCGCCGTACCACGCCTTATCCGCACTAGGCAGAAATTCCCAATGCGTCATCTTCTGCGCCCTTTGTTTAACATCCTGCCATCTTCCGCGTGTAGTCGCCGTTTCAGCGCGCCACGACGCCACACTATTATTACTGGCGTGCTTTCGAGGTAGGCCTTCCCGGGAATGTAGCTACTGAAACGCGCGATGCGGGGCGAGGTAGGACGTCGTCCAGTGTATTTAAAGGGCTGCGGAATCAGAGCCACAGACACTGGTATTTGGTGAGCGAAAGCCGAAGTACAGTGGTACTGAGCGACAAGTGTTTAGTAGCGTGAACTGGATAGGTCCTTGGTTATTCTTCGGCCGAATTGTACCTTATGTGCTGTATCTTTGGACGTCTCCTATTCTGGTAACTGTTTTGAACAAGGCTTTCTCTCCTGAATATTCGGCATCTTTGAAAAGTGTTTGGTGTAAAATTGGATATGGAAAAAAATTGGCAGACTAAAATTTGTTATTGTTGCTACTTGTAATTCATTTGGAACATTTCAATTATTATTATTATTATTATTATTATTATTATTATTATTATTATTATTATTATTGAGGTAGTGTTTTATCTGGTCCTAGACAAACGGAGCAAGAGATGGTATTCATCATCTCTAGATCAAATCAGAGCATGACCATAAAACTTCATTGTTGTAATAGTATTTGTCTCATTCTGATTATTATTGCACATTGTATATTAGGAATGTAAAGGATTAACACCTGCAATTCAGTGTGATAAAACGTCTTTTGAACTTGCTTTACACTTCCAATACTGGGAACAATATCTCCCAAACTCTATTTATATATAAGCCCTCGAGGGTGGTTCATTGGTCAGTGCTTGCTTTTAATGACGCGACCCCGGGTTCGATTCCTGGTCGAGCAAAATTGTAGTGTGCGTTTTTCTTGCAATGTCCCAGTATGTATTGCAACGTGACGGTGAGAAAACACTTCTCAGCTTGAGAAGACCAGAATACGGCGTAGGGTTGTTTTTGTGCTAACCACACGTACCCTTTAACACATTGTCGCGAGGCCGGGGCGCTGCTGGTAGGCCCTGGCCTGTAACGGGCTGTCACGCAAAATACGAGTACATACCTTTATATTATATAACATTGGAACCGTCATTTTCCATTTCTAGCAATATTTCTTTTGTAAATAACATATAATAAATTATTTTATGGTCACGTGACTGCTCACAAAAATAATTAACCAATGACTGATAAAAGATCAAAACCACAGCATTAAAAACTCGAGTACTTTCTGGCCAGGTGAAATGGCTTGAATGTTGAACTTCATGAAGTATACCAACACCTTGGACGTTATTGGATAACTTTTTAAAATGTAAACGAGATTGATATATATTTTTTAGGCAGCCTTTAGTAAAAGCGATTATCTTTAGCGCATTCACAGCGCGCTAAAACTTTAATTTTTAGCACTAGTACTAAAAGCTATATTTAAATATTCAAATGAAACTATGAATACAACAAATAAAACAAATCCATGTGACCACATCAGCTGCTATTGACCTTAATAGAACGTAGTAGCCTTTTAAGCGATTGGTATACTTGAATTAAAAGAAAAAGAAAGTTAGTGTGGATGTCGAAAAGACAGTGTATGACAAGTGATAAAAGTTATTTTATTTTGCTCGTGGGATTCCGCCATTCGGCCTATTAACCTCGTGTCGCAACCTATTTTACATTCCAAATAAAATGTCACTTTACTACTCGTATCATTAATATCTATTCTCGCAATTTTGTTAGTGATTTGTGGTAAATTACACGCGCGTGCTCAATCTGCATAAAAGTGCAATTTTTGCAAAAAGACGCATTCGGAAGTTCATTTTCATAGCTACTTTATTGGAGACATACCCGTTTATTTTTGACATCTGATGTTAGATTGTCAAAAAATAAAACCGTGAATCATCAATTTGACTTTTCAAGAATATAATTTATTCATACTAGTAGTGCCTATGCAAATGATTCGCACTAAGTTTACTATATTTCTGAGATCTAAAGCAAATTACTAACAATTTTTTCTTTCTTAATGATTCGATCACTTCCCTCTAGGAACCTTCAATACTGGAAATGGAATGAAAATATAGTTCTCAGAGAGATTGTGGATTTCGGTGGCTCCACAATAGACGAGATTGGAGTATTTTTTGCACGAGATGTATTCTTGTTCCATATTTTTACAACTAAATAACATTTTTATGATGGTATAATAACAAAAACTGATGGAAATTACGAGAATAGGGAATTCTCAACTTTGTGATGACATCGTGATCTTTGGAATTCAACCAGCGGTTGTCAATTAATCAGATCTAAATTTTATATTATTTTTACTCGTAAATGTTAGGAAATCATCAGCAAATGCGCACATTTGTGTCTCCTCTCGTACTATTCCCTTGGTACCTTTCAACTACGAATATTTTGCATCAAAATGTGCCAGTACTGACTCATTCTCATTGTTGGTTATACTTTACTGGTCACATTTTTCATATATGAGAGAGTAAAATCTCAAATAGGTACCCATGTCTATGATACAAACCTTGATTTTCTTTTAATTCCTATGGGGATGAAATTTCCTTCTCGCTATTCATGGTATCCTGTCACCCCAAATGAAGCTTCCCCTCGAAGTGCGACGTCACATATGGCACATCGATGCCGCACGATCCACTAAAACGACACCCCAAGAGGGCATCGCTCTTCCTCCACCGCTGCACGAACAGGGGGAGAGAAACAAAGAGCGTCTCGCTCAAGGGAACTCATCAACCCCGATTCAGCAGTGACAGGTTTGGGGAGCTTTACATCGGTTCACCCGCAACCCGCACTCCCGTTACCGCCCCAGTGTCCTCCGCCCCAGTGTCCTCCGCACCAGTCTCTTCTTCTCCAGTCTCGTCCGAACCAGTCTCTTCCGCACCAGTCTCTTCCGCACCAGTCTCTTCCGCACCAGTCTCTTCCGCACCCGTCTCTTCCGCACCAGTCTCTTCCGCACCAGATTCTTCCGTACCAATCTCTTCCGCACCAGTCTCCTTCGCACCAGTCTCCACACTAGTCTCTTCCGCACCAGTCTCTTCCGCACCAGTCTCTTCCCCACCAGTCTCTTCCCCACCAGTCTCTTCCTCACTAGTCTCATCCACATAAGCTTTCACCGCACCGGCTTTTTATTCCACACTAATGTCTTATACGCCAGTGTCCTCTACATCAGTCGAATCTCACTTGCTCCTTTCCCGCTGCCACCTATACCATAGACTAAGGATGTATACATCTTTACTCTATGCCTATACTGTTGTCTCTACCGCATTCATCGCGCCACATTGCTGCCATCCTCGCAGTCTTCTTCTCGCAGCCGTCCTCATCCTTTGGACATATACATATACTTCCAAAACCGCTGCATTCGATATTATTCTGTTGTCTCAGTTTTTACTTCTTATTTTCGATTATTTTTACTCACGTGTTCCACCATGCGGCCACGTCGTCCTTACCACTGCAGACTTTTAACGTAGCCTCTGCCATAATTCCTTCTCATCGCAAGCAGCAATTGCGCACCTCGTTGAGAGTCAAACAACTCAATTTGCAAACTGATAATGAACTCCAGTGCGCCTGGAGTGAATAAACAAATCAATGTGGCAATTAGAGAAGTAACATCACGGGTTCTTTAACAAGGCGAAAATAAAGAGTCGTGTTTTGCATGGGAGGTATAAGGTATTTGCGTTCTCTGTAGGGAACTGTGAAGACAGCAGGCAAGTCATGAGTCACATGTGATAGCACACGATCTAAATTGTGATGTTAACTTACAAAACATCTCTTAACTATTTAGACAAGAATCAAGGAAGAATATTTGAACACGTCCAAATCTTGAATTGACCTCTCTTGTTTGCCGATGTGATTTGATTTTAGTTACATGTTTTTCGGATGCATTAAGCCGCAATAATGGAACAATTTGAAAAACTGTTCCTGTATAACTGATCTTCTCTTCACAAAACATATTTCGTTCTCAATGTTGTGCAGCTCTTTGACACGGATGCCCAGTAACTTCTGCCGCGAGAAACCTGGGGCAGCATGACGCCAGCCGTCGGTGTCCCTAGCTGCTCCCCTAGCCAACCCCCCACAGAGGGCCGCTATTTACTGCAATGAATTGTAAAACACACGAAGCAATGTCGCGCGGGGGAAGGGGCACCGCTTTTCACAGCCGCCTGTAATCCCGCGGGCGCAGGCGGCGACAGACCTCGCGGGCGAGGGGGCGGTGCCGGAGGCGGCGGCGGTGGGGGGGGGGGCAGGGCGACGTGCCTCGCGCCTCCCGCCTCCCGCCCCTTCCCCTCCACGCCACGCCGCGCCGCGCCGACGGCCCATGCTCGCGGCCCCTCGTCCGCAGTAAACAGATTATCGTGGCAAATGGCGTAATTCTGTTAGTGCACCCGGTACACACAGTCGCCGCACTGAAGATACGGGCTAATGCCGTAATAGTATTTTATGTGGATGCTGGATGGAATTAATACAGAAGCCGTAATTGTATCGACTTTATGGGCCCGGCCCCTCGTCCCGCGCGACGGCTAGGCGGCCAGGCGGGCCTTTCCAGTTCCGTCACTCCGGGAGCCCCCTGGCCTCGCAGCCACCAGCCCCAGGGGACGCCCTCAAAGCAAGGCGAGGCAAAGCACAGGTCGTGCACTCTGCGTAATGCTCTCTGTGTATGAGCAGATTGTTTTTTAGATAAGGAAAATATTTTGTCTACAATTGCATGTGGTGGAAGTGAGTGAAACTGATATATTTTGTTTCAGTACTTTGTTCCAACATGACGCTACCCCCGGTTTGATTCCCGGTCGGGAAACATTACAGTGTGCGTTTTCCTTGCAATGTCCCAGTACATGTTGCCGTGTGACGAGAAAATTCACTTCTCAGATTGAAAAGACTAGAATGCGGCGTGGGGATGTCTTCGTGCTAACCACCCGTACCCCCTTAGCCCATGGCCGCGAGGCAGGAACGCTGCTGGTTGGCCATGGCCCGTACATGGGCCGACGCGCCAAGTACAAACAAACAAACAAACAAACTTTGCTCCAATAATAATCTTTAGTTTAATTCCATATGTCTTGTACGTTTAAATTAAATAATCCTACTACTAAGCTAGTTATAAATTAATATTAAGTATATTTGTAAAGCTAAATAGCATTGCCTCTTTGCCATTGCATGGTCAATCGTTTATCTGGTTCTCAGTCAATTCTCTGTACTTAATGTTTCTACGTAGACTTGGAAATTCAAATTTTCTTTCGGGTCGTTTAGATATTCTTTCATTAAACTTTATCCAAAAAGATAAGAAAACTTGTGCCTAAGGAAGTAGACGAAGAAATTAATATTTCTTAAAAATATACCTACATATATATAGTATCTATTTTCGTTGTAAGACATTGGGTGAAATATAAAGGAAACATTGTAATTGAAATTAAAACCCAAATTGATGACAAATATTGGTTCGTTATTGTAAAAAAATATTAAGTTTCATTTGAGAAAATCTCAATAGTATCTCCCCAAAGAAAATTCTATGTCAGGAAAATATTATGATGTTTCTCTTTTATAAGTGGTCAATTTGGGTATCAGTGCCCTTAATATTACTTGATACCAACTGCAGTTTCAAAATTGAAAAGAGTAGATTACCCGAATATTACAAATCGATTATTCGAATCACATTTTAGAAGCGTTAATACATTCTTCGGAAACATCGACTATTTTATTGGTAGTAATGCCAAATTTGGGCATATTTTAACATTAAATGTTCTGCAATATGAAAAATGTACCAAAGAACGTATCGATTCTTTGCTTATATTGTTATCGACACAACTTATAACATCGGGTCAAGGATTAAAACTTTTGTAAGTGTGCGCAACCGGCTTATGTGGCTCATGGTGTTAACTGTGATCCCTCTCTGCCGCCTCTGACCGGAAGTGCCTCTCCAGTGCCTCTGACTGGAAGGTCCTAGGGTTCGAGACCTGACGGTGGCTGGATTTTCGACACTAGTTAGATAGCTAGGTCAAATTCAGCCACTGTCTGGAGGAGAATTCTTGCATTCGGCTGCTCTGATCGGTAGTTTTCCTTGGTTACTCCAATCAACACCAGGCGAACAGCGAAGTATCGTAACAAACGGGGTACGGACCGCGCGCTATCCTCACCGCTTACTTACACTTACACATGCATTACAATACCACATCTGTCGGTAGACCGGTCGGGAGCTTAGAGGGACTGGCTGGGAGAACTGGTTGGGGAAATTCCCGCAAGTTGACGTGCAGGGGCAGATCACAGCCACCTTCCGCAACAAAAGCTACACTTACGGGACCAATAATTGTAGTACTTGACACGCCCGGAAACACTAATCAATCAACCTAAGGGTACAGCATCAGCAAACGTGCCCCGCTAGGTTCTAGTGTGGTCGGCAAACGACCGTTCTGTCGCTGTCCCGGCGCGGTGTCCGCCGTCGCGGCCGCCTGTGTTTGGGCTGTTGTCGCTCCTCTCCCTGCCGCGCGCTGCCTGCGCTTGCAAATGATGATTTACGGGCACGGTGCTTAGGGGAACCGGGTTCAAATTGCGGCGGGGTGTGTTTTAATAAGCCTCCGGATTAAATAAATGCGCCATTCGTTTATCAATATTACAATTGCAAAATTTGTGTCGCTGCATAATATTTTATAGTGTTTAACTCCCGACCCCGTCCGTTGGCGGTCTCGATTCGCTGGGGGTGGCGGTGCGAAAGGCAACTAACGAGTGATAGAAATCCCTCGGGCTTTGAAATACTTTGTCAAGTGCTGTATTTATCGCAATTCATTTTGTTCATATAATTTGAATATTTGTTTATATTTCATACGAGTTGTGTTTGTCAGAGCAGATAAAAGGCGCGTTTTAAATGTGCGACGAAGCTAAAAATGTAATGCGGAACGTTAAATCTTCTGTATAGCACTGTGTACGGCTGCCACCTCTTGAATATTTAATAGGAATTTTATTATTAAAAGAATATGTTGTTGTTATTATTATTATTATTATTATAAAAAGTTTTCATTATTGAATTTACTAATGCAATTCCAAAAATTTGTATAGATAACTTATAGTGCTGTATTAACAGTTACAAATACCTGGCCTTTATTTGTGCAGTTTAATACTGTGTTATTGGTTCTGAAATAAGGAACTGGTACAAAGAAGAAACAAAAATAATATCTTACTCTTTTTATTTAACAGAATATATACAACGCTAAAACAATTGAACAATTTGTATATGCAGTTATAATTCTTTGTTCATAGCCAAATATCAACTCGTGAGGGTTTTAATGGCTGTTGTGCTTAAAGTCTTATATTAAGGCCCTTTTTGTATTTATGTATCTACTTGTTTGCATATATTTTGTTGTTCCTTAAGCTGCTTCTAAAGTACAGAATAGAATATTTTGATTGAAATAATTTTTAAATAATCATGGAATCCTCACAGTATCAAGAAAAGAGTCAAGTATTCCAAGGCTATAAATGTAATTAATGAAATGCAAATTATATTGATTGTACCTTTTGATTTAACAATGATTTGCTAACTCATCTAATCCACTTCCATTATAAGTAATTGCAATCCAACAATGTTCTGTTGTAATGCAATGCATTGTTTTTTGTATCAAATTCTTGTGGTGTAATGTAATGTGTGTTTTCTTGCAAGGAAACGCAATATCTTTTCATTGTAACATGTCGCTAAGAACCTTAGAAATCGATTCCACTCAAAATAAATTTTACAAAACTTCAGGGTAACATAGAATCGTAGATTTTTAATTGACTTTGTAACAATTTTGTTGAATTGACCTCAGCTTTCAGTTTAGCCTAAGGATGCGTAGAGATTTGGATTGAGTATGTTTCGTTTTTGACTGACCTTCTCTTGTTCCGGGTTAACAATATTTAAAATTGCTTCTGAGTATCTTACGTAATTCAATTAATTCTTCAATGCAGAATGATAAAAAACGAAAATAAGTTAAAAGAGTAGTATATATGTAAATTTCCGATCCTTGCTGTTCACTTGTATTAGAGTATTTGAAATCGCAAATTGCAATTTTTAAAATATTGTCTCTGAATATTCTGAACAATTTTTAAATATTCTAAACAATTTCCTTCATTTTTCAAAAATACAGAATACTTATTTTTGTGCAACCTATTACCATTTATTCCTTGTCATGCTTCACTGAAATGCAAGTACAGTCATTTGCTATCCATTTTTACTCATATTAAAACTGGCCCTCCTTCCTCTGTCCCTTCGTTAGATATTTTGTTCTTTCATCTTTTGCATTTTTATGTACCTTTCTTGCACCATCTCCCCATCTCATGCCACGCTCTTCCACCCCGCCCTCTGTCCTTATCCCTGCGGAACACCTACTGTAAGTCTGCGCGAGCGGGGCGGGGAGTGTGGGGTGGAGCCCGAGGGTGGTGTTATCGCCGCATCGCCGCGCGACCCGCCCTCCCCCGGCCCGTCCCGTGCGCCGGTGCACGCACAGCTGCACGCACTCACGCACACGCACGCATGACGGGTGCTGCCGCCGCCGCGCGCCGTGCGTGCGCCGATGCGCTTCGCCGCCGCCGCCAACGGGCGCACGGCGTTGGACGCACGCGCTCGCGACACGCGCGCTGAGACAGTTGCAACGGGCGCAGGAAGCACGCGGTTAGTCACAGGGGCATAATTGTGCGGAGGGTTACCCCAGTATTTTGTAACAGTTCATGCGACTTACTGCATTTAGGGTGGTAGTCAGGATCGAAAGCCATGGCATTGTTTAAGGCGGAGTAAATAGACTAGAAAAACACCAAAATAGACCTATACAAAAAAAACGAGCATGTTGGGCAAAATTATAATTTATACAGCTTTGCATGCAGAGAAATCTGAATTACGAAACGGCAAAACCTATTATTAAAATACGCGTGAGAAGATTCATTTATGTGATTCTTTAGTGTTTCGGAGTGATTTCCACATAATGGGATCGTTTACTTAGGTAAGCTACTGGTAATTGAATTGGTACTGGTAATTCTTTGCAAATTACAACGTCCGAGTTGCTGTACCTAACTAGCTAGCGAAACACAAATCCGAACTCTTTCCTTCCCTCCTTCTCTCTCTCTCTCTCTCTTGTTGCCCTTTCTGCCAAGTAAATCTTTCCGTAGTCACCCAATCGGTTCTCAGTGATTCTTTTTGCCTCTGTGAAAACTCCTTCTGTGCACCGTCATACTATTTGTATTCATACGAATCAATGTAACAAAATTTTGAAACACTGTCGACTCTTTATAAATTAGAACGCAGTTAATTCGAGTTATTGTGGAATTCTAATAGATTCTTATTTCCACTCAAAATTCCTATTCACAACAATAAAAATTCCTTAATAAATAAAATAAGATAATTAAAATAATTTTTAATACCTTTTACTGAATAACTAGAACGGCAAGATTTGATTTACTTGAAGATTCATGGAAACTCATTAGTGAAAACACGTTTCACTCCATATACGAAATTCTATAAAATGTTAGCATAAAAATAAACAAATCCAAACCAATACACAAACTTCTTCAATAACAGTGTACTATTGCTTACATGTCTGACTTTTGCACAAATGAGAATTTGCATATTAGTGTTCCATACGTTGCAATATGTTAACTTAACTCCAATAGTATGTAAAAACTGTATTATTAGAACATACCTATAAATGGCTGTCATCCTTTAACTGTGTGTTAAGTTGTCCTTCTTAGATCCAAATGTACGCGAGGATGGTGTAGTGACGGGGCGGTGGGGTGGAAGGGGCGGGGGGGGATGAGGGTGCGGAGGGGTGGAGGAGGAAAAAGGGCATAGGGAGAGACGGGGAAGACGAGTGGCGAAGGAGAGGAAGAGTAGGGGAGTGGGGGTGTAAGGGGTGTGGGGGCGTAGGGGGAAAGGGGCGTAGGAGGAGAGGGGACGTAGGGGGAGAGGGGGCTTAGGGGGAGAGGGGGCGTAGGGTGAGAGGGAGCGTAGGGAGAGAGGGGTGTAGAGGTAGAAGGGGCGTAAGGGAAGAGGGGGCGTAGGGGAAGAGGTGGCGGGGGCGTAGGGGAGAGGGGGCGTAGGTGGAGAGGGAGCGTAAGGGGAGAGGGGGCGTAGGGGTTGAGGGGGCGTAGGGGGAGTGGGGTGTAAGGGGAGAGTGGTCGGTGGGACGTGGTGGAGAGAGGGGTGGTGGTGGCATAGGGGGTGAGGGAGGGGGCGGCTGCCCTCCCGCGGCGGCGGTCGCGCGCGTGGCGTGTTGCACTCCGGCGCCTACACGCCCTCATCGCCCGCCGACACGCGCGCAGGGGCGGAGGGCGGGAGGGCGGGAGGGCGGGAGGGCGGGAGGGCGGGGCGGGCGATTTACGAGCGCAGCGAGAAGCAGGGGCGAAGGCGAATCGCGCAAACGGCCAGGGGAGAGATGAGGGGGAAATGAGGATTGTCTGGCGCAAGAAGACTCAAGTTAGTGCAGCGTCGACGCGACGTTAGGTGTCCATAAAACTCGATGGTCGTAAATATGGAACAATGAGCCATTGATACCGCAGCGTAGAAGAAGAGGCAGTGAGAAGAGCATGTTAAGAGACTTTTTCTGTTAAGAAATATAATTAGGGATATAAGCAAAATATTTTATTTATTTTCATTAAAGAAATTGGCAGGTGAAAATTCACAATTGTCCTCGAAATGCAAAATATAAGAAAATGTTTTCAATATTAAAGTAGAGATGCTCCAACAGCACATACGTTCTCGCATTATTTCAAAATTTTCTAAAATTTAGAGTTAAACAAAAATGAGACTCACGTCATTCTTTTAAACTGTCCTTCCTCTATCTGTGAAAAAAAGAAAAGAAAAATGGAGTGGTTTTTGAGGAAATACTTTTTTTGAAATTGCGTTAATTTCAAGTACAAATCACATGAAAACAACTGTTTTTTAATTGTAAATAACAATTTTTAAAGAGCCGATTTTTTACAACAGACTTTGTCTGAGGCAGAAACCTGTCTTCAATTTTGTAGTTTTTAAATGTTAAATTTTTGTTGTTTTTTTCAAAAAATTGAGAAGTCGCCGAAAATGAGACTACCAAAGTACATTTTACAGTCCTTTCTTATGTTGAAAAGAAAGTTTAAAGAAAAAATTGGTACGGTTTTGCAGAAAAAATGTTAAAAATATTTTAAAAATTGCCTTTATTTCGTGCAGAATTACATGAAAACTACTCCTATTTTTGAAAAATTGAACGTTATCTTATTTCAACATCTATTTTTGAAGAAGTGATTTCATTAAGGAAAAAATTCTATGTTCAATATTACAGTTGTGGGAACACGCCCAAAAACAAATTGTACTTTTAAAATTTTTCAAAAGTCTGGGATATCAACGAACATGAGATCTGCACCTTTCTCTTAAGCTTCCTTGCACCTTAAGCTTCAGGTAAAGTACCCTCAAAAAGCAAAAATCTCTTGAAAGTCCCAGAACCTCGAGCTCGTTCAGTCCAATCGGTGAATCTCAATTTTGGAGAAAATCGCCTGAACGGTTCAGTTAAGAAAATAGGCGCTAGCGTTGAGCACAGACGGACATACAGACAGACGTCATGCCGTCAGTCTATTTTTCTTTATGAATAACTCACATGACATGGATTCTGACTATCCCATATGTTAGAGGAAGTAATTTACTATATTCAGCAACAGGATTAATCCACTTTTTCGTAATCAGAGCCCGGCAATAAGATTTTTTTGGACGAAAAATCACCGTTTTCCGGAGCATGATTACATAACATTCTCTTCTTACGAAGTAAAAGCGAAAAAGTAAAAAGTAAATATTTGAAGTTCAATGTACGAACATTTAAATGGAACATCTTAGGCATCACTTTTCGATTCTTACGAATTATATGAATCGCATTAGGGAGAAATAAAGGTAGAATTCAAGTCGAATTCGGCAAAATAATTTGTGAGATGAATAAATAATGGATGTGTAATTGTCTACAAAGTTCCTCAAAATTCGTAAATTAGGTGTCAAACTAAAAACGAAATTGAAAGTCGACGCTAATTAACAGCAACGAATAAACCTGATCATCTAAACACTTAGGAAAATCAAAAGGCGGTTTCTTTGAGTTAACCAAAAAGGCGACTGGTTGAAGTCCCGGCTCACGTGGATCACTGGCCCCGATAAACAAAATTAGGCGCAGCGAAGCAGCGCGCGCGATGGCTACTCGCCCGGGAGGTAAATAAATCCCCCGCCAGCGGCGCCTGTCAACAGGGCGGCGCGCCCTCCGCATAAACCGTCGCACGTGTGCTCCGGACGCGGCGGCAAGGGCACCGGGCGCGCGGGCGAGCGGGCGCGCGGGGCGGGCGGGGCTGCGGGATCTTTATCTATCAATTACGGGCAGGGGCCCCTGCGGTCGCGTCGTCCGGTTAACCCCAGGCGCCCCTCGCCCCGTCAACCCCCCCCGCCGGTGGCCGGCCGCTCCTCCCGCTGCGCGCCGCCGCAGACCGGCGCGGGCGTGGGCGGGGCGATAGGGGTGAGATGGTGGCGGCAGTGGTGGCGTGGGCGGCAACGGGGTGGAGGGAGGTCGGAGAGCGGGGTTCTATGCGGTGATGGTAGAGTGGACGGGGAACGGCGCGGGGGTGGTGGCGGTAGCGGTGACCGGGTGGAGGCGGCGACGGTGGGGGTTTGGCAGCGGTGTCGGTGGCGGGTGGCTGCGGGGGCGGCGGTAGTTGCGGCAGCGGCGGCGATAGTAACGTTGGTAATGGTGGCGTACGCACGCGGCGGCGGGCGGGAGTGCGGGGGCTTTGGCGGAGGTCGCGGTGGCGGTGGCGGTGGTGGCGGCGGCAGGGGTCGAACCGGGGCGCGCGGTCGCGGGCCGTCTGCGGTTCGCCGCCGCCCGACCGCAGCCGTCCCTGGCCCCTTCCCTGCCGCCGCCGCCGCCGCCGCCCGGCATCGAACGTGGCACCCTGCGACGCACCGGCCGCCGCGCCCGCAGTGCGTGAGGGGACGCGCCCTCCGGAGATGTGGACCGCAACGCCCAGCCGCATTAAAATGCAGCGGATGTGACACTTTCATTTCTGCTATGAGCAGCTCATTCATATTGTGTGGTTTCTCTTGTAACTGGACGATAGTATTATACATTTTTATCCAATTAATGTAATTATTTTCTCATTTAATAACATTCTTATTTTTATTTTAGGAAACGATAACTAAAATCTCATGAGAAGGGGAGATTTGAAGGGAAAGGTATATTTTTTATTACGAGTGCGCTGTTCATTATTTTCAGTGACTTAGCAGTTTTGTTGTTACACAATTTGGAATACTAAAATTACTGACTAACTCCTCCTTAGTATCAAGAACATTGTGAAAAATAGTATTAGATTAAAAGAATGTTTTAAAGTATAATAGATGTCATAAACTTATTTTAACAATTTTATGACATCTATTTTTTCACTTTATTTATTTAAAGATACATATATTATAAAATTTAAATCATTTTCGTAATAATAATAATAATAATAATAATTATTATTATTATTGTGGATGCCATATTATAGAAGTATTCTAATGATCTATGTTCTCCTTTTAACTAATAAATATCAGCCGGTCACTCTTCACAGGATGAATAATCAAATGTTTACAAAAATTATAGATCATGTGTAATTTTACAATACGCAGGTTATTTCTAGTTTCATATTCATTTTTTATTAAACTAGTCCTCAACGCCTCGTTGTTAGTTATTCAATTTCTTATTGTAATTAAATATCTTACGACAATTTTTCGTAAATAACTTATTTTATCAAGAATGTTGATTTTTATTACCTATTTAAATATTTAGATTTAGGTTTATTATCAAAATATTAAATTGTTTGCTGCATTGAAGTTGCGTTGGAACTTTCTTCGAGGATGCTAAAAGAAATAGTAAATTACTTCGACATCAACGTCTATTGAGAACTGACTCGTTTTACTGACTCTTTCGAATAATAGTTAAAAATGTACATACGCTTATTTATGATGAATATTTTCTTTTTATTTACGATTATAATAATAAATCGATACATGATCCTCTTACATGACAGTATCTAGAACGATAAGTTTGTCATACAGAGACGTATCCTTATTTAAAAAGTAGCCTCACCCGTACAACATCATTCCACACTTTCAGAATAATAAAGGGCTTACTGTAATAAAACTTTTAATATGCTGCAGTTTATGGTTGTCTGTACCAGCGTCCGCGACGAAATTGTTTTGTGGATATGATTCGAAATGCCTGTAAAAGGTCCATTCTCATAAAAGGTCATTTCTCTTGGGTCATATCTTTTTTGTTTAAATAATTTCAAAATCAATTGACATATCGGCGCAAAATATCCTTGACAGTAAGATTACATAGTCCCCGTAAACTTCGACGTCCCACTTGGAGAGAGATATACCTAGTTTACCGAATTCTTGAAATTAAGCCAAGTAAGATAAAAAAGAAAAAGGGAGAAATTTGATTGCAAATAGATTCGCAAAATAATTTTGAAGTTTTGCATTATTTTCTGAGACATCTGTATTTACCTTTCATATCGACTTTTATGTAAATTATGTTTTGATTTTATTTATTTATCGATGAAAACAGAATCTCTCTCGGTCACCTATTCATTTCGATGTTTTCGTGGTCATCTCTGACCTTTTGTTCCCACATTCTCACCCCTCTGCTCATCCTGCACTCCTCTTCTTCCCATCCAGCCTCCAATCCCATCTATCCTCCAATCGTCATATGTTATAGGCTCTAACGTACCAAATCCCCCTACCTATTCAGCTACCCAATAAACCTCCCTTCTCTTCTAGTTTCTGATTACTTCCTACCCAACCTCCAAACTACCCACCCTCTCGCTTACATACCCCATCCTCCTACCCACTCATGCCACTCCTACCCCCCATCCCCACCCTCTCACAAGCTCATCCTCCTACCAACCCGTTCATCGTCCTATTCATCGTCTCATCCCCACACCACTCGTATTTTCTACACACCCTCCTATCCATTGACTCTCCTACCTCCCATTCATCCTCCACTCTCACACACCCTCTTACTCACTCATTCTCCCACATACCCTTCCACCCATTCAACTCGTCCCTTCCTCCGCTTCGTGGCGGTGCTGGCTTCTGCTGTGGCGCCATTTGTCTGTGTCGCGAAACTGAAGCTGCCGCCCCCGCCATCCGTCTTCTATTCTGGGCTTCATTGCGCTTTGCCGCCAGCCACCACCTTTGCGCAAACAACACGAGCGGATGATGGCGGTCTGCGCCTCGCTTTCCACGCGGTTGTGGGATGCGAATCCCTCTGAGAATTCCATTGCATTTCTACATTTTTAATTGCTTGTCTGAAAAATTATTTCATTTATATATTCGTCTTTATCGTACTCGTATTTAGAGAAATATAATATTTCTTATCCATGACATGAAAATAAATATATTTTAAAAATATTATAAAATAAATAAAATAATTATTTTACATTTCACCACCTGGTCACAGTTGTAAGCTTAATAACTGGGAAGGAATATGTTACCCGTTTCTCAACTGCCAACTACTATAGTAACACCATAGCAGAAGTAGCCATGGTGACATCTCATCTGGTGACCCAAATCAGAGACAGAGTGGTCAGATACGAGCAGAATCTAAAATTCTATGTAAAATTAAATTGACGCGATATTAGACCCGTTACGTCAGCCTGATAAGATTTTTTTCAAAAGTTGTTGGTTAAAAAGCGATGCTTCAACCAACGGAAATTTATGATTTTCTCAGTAAAAGTCTTCAGTTTTAATTTAACTTTCCAAAACATTGCTTAAGACACCAATTTGCATAAACGATTTTTGGCATCAAACTTGTAAAAATTAAAGAAGGATACAGGAAGGTACAGAGATGATTCGCGAGAGAAGATACACTATTCGTTTCTCTCTGGAGTCTGCGTAGGCGACACGGTTTCTGTTGATGATCGGCCTATGCAATTTGGAGCCAGGCAACAGTCGGATGGGTATCATGAACTCGAATGGTAATTACTTTCGGATTATCTAACGCGCGCCAGAGAAACTATGGAGCTTATCTTCCGTTTGCGTTAAATACGAGAGATGTGGCGAGTGTTAGTACTCTACACAAACAAACCAAGTGTACTTAATGTTCGCTTCCTATTATCGCACCACTTCACTTCTATTCATCGTCGTCTGGCCATCATTATCACGTTCATTAATTGAGAACATTTGCGCACCGTTGTTGTTCTATCCAGTATCAGGGTACATTCCGTCATACTAGAAGAAAGTGCATATTTCTAATAAATGTGTGAGATCTAATGTTGTGATATCGAATTTATTATAAATATAAATCACCATGAATAGTATATACCGTGGCATTTGATAAATAATACCAATTAATGATTCCTCAAATGTAAGAAACGAATTCATTGTATTTCATGACACCAATTAGAACCACTAGAGATATTGTTTTAAGCTGATTCTCTTTAATGTGAGAATTGTTATATTTTTTTGTTATTTAAGGTCACATCAACTACTAGGTTATTAGCGATCACTATTGGATTTAACGTTATGGTATGAGGATGAAACAATATGGTGATGATAGGGGTGAAAGGACGAACGCATACAACCACGCCGAGGCGGGACTCGAACCCAAGACCCAATGGTCCTACATTACTACCGTACTACTGCTTAGCAATCGCGGTCACGGAGCCGACAATTGTTATTTCTTTCGAGAGTAATCATTATAATGTTTGTGTAGAGCTCTTGAAATTATGTAATATTTTTTAATAAAATAATAAAATTAATTCCGTACTATTCTGAATCATTTCACAACATCATTAATTTCAATTGAGTAAAAACATGATAATTTGTGTGATAACTATGCGCTCCCAGATACATGTGAATTACAAACATTATGTCGGTCAAGTAAATTTCATGGATGAATAATATTGATACATTTGTCAATAAATTATTACGGAAATATTACGGCAAAAATTAATAAAATACCAACACATTAAAAGAGGGAAATGTACTTGGTAATTCATTTTAATTTTATTTTTACGTAATTGAACTACTACTGCATTATTCTAAAGTAAAAATAATATCATTAGGATGAGGTAACAATTAAGATGAACACCAATAGCTGCATTCACGGTGGTATTCGAACTTTTAATTAAAGGTTTATTTACCTTAAAGAAAATCACACCGAATGTAAGTTTTTCATTCTTCCCTAAAGTTATAATTGTATAATGTGAAGATCATAAATAATGTGAATTTGGAATAATATTCTTATAAAAGAAAATCAGAAACAATTAAATGAAAATACCGTACTATTTATTTTCGAGATGTTGAATTTCAGGGCAAAAATATATAATTGAGAATACATTATTATCGAGTATCATTACTAGCACATTCACTACTTTAATCGAAACAATGAGCTTGATACCACTTGAGGTACATTTTTTTAGAGATTTAAATGCAATAAAAGTCCAAAGTTTTGTCATTAAACAAGGTTGATCAAGTAAGCGACTCACGTGACTTTCCCTGGCCCAGAACTCGCCTGCTCGCAACCATTGTGACCTTGTAGAGACAGCTCGACAGGAGGGTGGGGGCGCCACTCTGGCGCGATCAGTTCGAGTGTAGTGAAACCGACACGCGGGTCACTATGGGCCACGCGCAGCAACCACGAGAAGTGTGACTTCAATTCTTATTTCTAACACTTGAAATGACTCATTCTCTATGTGTAGCAACAAATCAAATTATTAACTGAGAAGGCGTAAAGCGTTTTGAAGAGGTCTTATCACAGGATTAGAAATTATCTTATATAATAGTTATATTTTATCATTTATTTAAATTAACTTAATATTCTTTGATTCAGCATATATTTGATGTCAACATTCAGAACGTTTAAAATAGATTAAGTATTCAAAGTAAATTGAAAAGGAAAACAATAATATACTTGTATTATTCTACATGTAATCACATAGTCATTCTAGTTTATAACCTGTTTTGAAAAGTTTGACTTTATGAGTGATGACATTTTTCTACGTGACACGCGATATGTTAAAACAAATTAAGACGGATGCGAGAGGCGTAGTCATTGTGCTGTATGTTCCCCCACCCTCCAGCGGTCACGAAAGAAAGCGAGCGAGAGCTCACGGGCAACGCGTTCGCGGTTACACGTACAAACACGAGGCCGCGGAGGGCGCGCCGCGCGCGGGGGCGTGCGGAGTGGGCGGGGCGGGGCGGCGGCGGCGGCGGGGCGCGAGAGGAGATCGTATCGGCGTGGGGCGACCTCCCGGACACGGCGGGCGATAAGCGGCCGCGATGCCTATCGCCAGGCCCGTTTACGGGGGCAGCGCTCCTCGCGTGACGTGGGGGAACGACGACGCCCTCCTCGCGCCCGCGCCCGCCGCCCTCCCACGCTCCGCCCCGATACGGCACGGAAGTTGCCGCACGCGCTGCAGGGAAAAGGGGAGAAAACGAGTGGACGGGCTGCGGGAGTGTTGCTTTCCGGGCTGATGAGACGCGGCTTAATGGAAAAGGTTGGTCCTCGCTGGCGACTGGTCAGTTTATCATATTGACCCTTGGTGATGAAAGCCTATACTGCTTTAGTCGTTGTACTTGGTTCGTCATCAAATGTTTGTAACTGTAATTAAGTAAATATAAATTGATTGAAGTAGTTTGACGGAACAGCACACCTCATGACATGAGCATCGCCATCAATAACTTAATTTTTATGATAATAACAATAACAACAATAATAATAATAATAATAATAATAATAATAATAATAATAATAACAACTAGCTCAAGAATATCAGATATTTTATTTTAGGTATTATTTATCACTCACGTATTAGATTGTTGACCTGCATTGCGTTGCTCCGGTTTTGTATAAAGTTGCTTCGTACTGCCACCATTCCTGCACTTCCTTCCCGTGTTTTAGTGAAAAGTATAATCAAATTTACAATGTTTATCGTAGATATATATTAATTTGTTGACATCAAACCGACGTATTCCACGTTGGCCCGGTATTCATGTTACTTTCTCGCTGCGGAGTAGAGAGAGAAAGTTATATAAAGCTGCGCGAAAAAACGGAGAATTTTCGGCAGAAAAACTCTTATTACTGGATCCAGGAAGTGGATAAATCCAGTCAATGCCAATCAATGCGTCTATCAATGCGTACATTTGTGACACCAAACCATACGCTTTCCATCATCGAAACTTCTTTTTTGCTGCAATGTCTTTTGCGTTTGAAAAAACCTTTTCCATCCACCACGTCTAATTCCCACATTTGTTCCTGTAAAAGTATCTGGCTTCACTTAAGTTGCCGTTGAGGTTGTTCATATTTCGTGCTTGATGTACTTTAATCTCGGGCAAACCCTCACCAAATTCTTACAGCATCTGCCTGCCTATACTGGTTCAACAGCTCGTGACGGAACCGAGGCCTACCAATGAGCTTTCTAATCGTCACACGCAACAGATACTGGGGTATTGCAAAGAAAGCGCTAATCTGCCCAGACCGGGAATGGAACCCGGGATCGTGTCATGGAAAGTGAGCACGCTGACCAGTCAGCTATCCATGGGGGCAAATACTTACAGTGATTTCCAAGAAGTATTATCCGTTTACCATTTAACGAGCAACAGGATAGCGGCAACGAGCAACAGAACAGTTTTTTACAGTCTTATTATTCAGATCAGGACCTATAACAGGGAAGTATGGATGCAGCGGAGGGACATTTACGTTCTTGAATGTCACCTCACTAATTTATATTTAAAGAAACGCACATCAAGAAGTGATCACAGTTAACGGAAAGTCTGAGGGCGTAGGAAGTTTCAGCTCTTCATTGGCTGATTGATTGGTTGATTGATTAGCGATTCCAGGCGCGTCAACAATTAAGCTCAGTAGTCCCGTAAGTGTAATGCATGTTTTCCCCGGGAGGTGGCGGTGGTCTTCCCCGGTGGGATGGTGGGATCCGACGCCGACCTATCGTCGGCTAGCGGAGTTTCCCCAACCAGTTATTTCCCACCAGTGGGGTACCAACGCAGCCGGGACAAGCTCTAAGCTCCCGGCCGACCTCCCGGCATGTGTGGTAGTGTAGTACACGTGCGTTTAAGTGTACTAAGGGGTGATTTTAGGATAAGGACGAGGAAGAGGAAGGAAAGATCGCGCGCGGTCCTTAGTCCATTTGATAGAGTACTGCTCAGTCATTCGTCGGGTGTTGTTCGGAGTAACCACGGAAAACTACCAATCTGAGCAGCCGGCCGCTAGAATTCTCCTCCAGTCAGTGACGGAACTCGACCTATCTCTTCATTGGCTGCGGAGACGGTGTGTGAGCGACTCCATATTTATGCGTTTCAGTCTTTGTCGGTATAAACATCAGCCGCGCCGCGTGGGTGGCAGGGGAGAGACCAACGAGGGAGAAATGCGCGGAGAAGTTTACGGGGCTCCGTGTACCAATTGAGTCTTAAAATGTGTTTTATGGTAATGCGCCCCGCGCTGCAGACGGCGCGGACGGAATGTATAAAGTTAGAACTCGCGGAAAGGAAACGAAAGGAGCCGGCTGGAGGAAGAAGTGGGAGGGGCAGGGAAGGAGGAGGAAAGGGCGCGGGTGGAGCGGAGCGGAGTGGGTCAGGGACGGGAGAGGAAGCCGAGTTGGGTTGTGAGGACTCGAGCGGGGCGGGGAGGAACAGGGAGAACCGCAGCGAGGGGGTGGAGAGCGGAGGTGGGAACGGATTGGGGAGGGAGACGCCCGAATAAGTAAAATACAAGGTGGTGAGATTGAAAGCGGAAGGGGAGATTCGGGGCGCCTTCAGGAATTAATGTCACAACGTAGACGCGCGTTGTGAAAAATCTCAGCAATCTTCACAAAATGGCTTTTGGAGGCGGTTGCTACTGGAGGAATGTACAGCTAGCAGTCCATAATTTTTCATATTTCAAACACAGGTACCACTGAACTAAATATGTCCTTTTGTTAATTGAATTTTCAAATATTATCTTCAATTTTAATGTGATAAAATGTTGCGTGCAGGGAGACTGGGTCATTGCATGGTTGCAACAATTAAACTGCAGGAGTAGGAAGAGTGGCTAAAATGAGAAATATTTGCACATTAATGAAAATTTCCTTGAACTAATTTCACTGTACAAGAATATCTTAAAACTATAGCACATATTCTTTACGTAACTTATGGATTAGTTACAAGTATATTACATGAACAAATTTTTGAATAATTTCTTGTCTTACATCGAACGTTGCTTCGATTAGTTCATTTGGCAAGTTGTTAGAATTATGCTTTAAATTGTATTCTTTGATTATTGCTTATCACTTCAACAATTAATATGTGATTGTCACTTGCATTGCTGATTTGATATATGCTAACGACAATATTGTGGCAGTTTTACTGCTTCTTACAGTGTATAGGGTGTGCGTGCTCTCCCTACTGCTTACTTATTCAGGTTGTATATACAGATACAAATATATATATATATACATATATATATATATATATGCATAAGGTATACAATACATATACTCCGCACCTCGCTGAGGCCAAAGCCTGTGCGCGAACCCGCAAAACGCATTATGTATATAATATCGTAAAACGTAGTACACTTGTAAAGAAATAAAATAAATTGAAAAAAAAGGAAACAATTCTTATAAAGATAACACACAATATAACTTATTACATAAAAGAAAAGAAAGAAACTTTATAGAACTATACTCGATGAAACACAAATGAAAAAAGACAAATTAAAATATCTAACATATTTTCTATTACGATACATACATAAAAGCCAAAATATAATTTACAATAGGTATAGTATTAATTCGATGGAGGATTTCAATGTAAAAAGGGGATTACTCAATTATGGTCTTCAGAACAGTCTCAGATGAGTTTATCAGCCAGTATTTTATCATAGTTTTAGTTGATATTCTATTCACATTCAAAATTTTCAGATTATGTGGAAGCAAATTGTAAACTCTATAACTGATATAATTAAACTTTCTTCTACTAATATCTTTTTTAACGTCTGGAGGTTGCAAATATAGAGTTCTTTTATAGGCCTTTACTTTTACATCATACATATTTTGTAAATAAGAGTAATTCTCCAAGATTGACTTCAACAGAAAATATTTCCTAATATCAATTATTTTATTTTCTCTATATAGGATTTCTGAAGAGTATCTTCTATTCTTTCCAAATATCAGTTTAATGATTCGTTTTTGAATATCACTCAAAGGTTTCAAGGAATTAGCATAAGCTCCTCCCCACGCAATTATACCATACGTAGCGATAGACCAATAAAATGCATTATATATCATTAGAAGTTGTTTTGTATTAAATATCTTAGTAATTTTATAAAAAATATAAATGAGATATCTTAACCTATTTGCAATCTTTGATATATGGTGTCCCCATTTTAAATTGCAATCTATAAGAATATCCAGATATTTTGTATGATATTCTCTTTTTATCTCCGGATAAGTACAGTTTTGTCTATTGCAAGAATTTATATGTATTCTCAAAGCACACCGATCCGGAACACTGTCCATATAGCTGCTATAAGTAGAGTATACTGTTTTTGTTATATTAAGGTTAAGATGGTTTGCACATAACCAATTAGCTAACTGATTTAAATTGACTTCAGCTCTTTGAAGAACATCAGTCCATGATGTATCTTTGACAAAAACACAAGTATCGTCAGCAAAAGATATCAAATTTCCTATTGGATAGGTTAGAAACATATCATTTATGTATAGAATAAAGAATAGTGGTCCCAATATTGTTCCTTGTGGAACCCCACTAGGAACTTTATTTTACTTTCAATTAATTAATACTAACTGATAATTTTCTCAAGCGTCCTAAAATTCTGATACTATTTCCATAAATTCGCCGAAATTCGAATGTACCTCCTCGTAATTCGTAGTACGGCACCATTCATTAGTTTTAATTGAAATTCTTCAAAATATTAACTTGATTCATGAATGACGTCAGGACTTATGATGTGCATTTTACGAAAATTGTTATATTAACGCAACCCATGGTTCGATTTTGATGAAATAAACACTAAAACCCTTTTTTATTTAAGAGCTATCTCATCTTGATGCACAATTACGTTTTTATTCGGGCCTTTCATTAAACGAAAAGTATTGTTTTTGCGAAATACGGCCATCGTTTGTTTTTCTATACTCCGTTCTAAAAACGTAGTCCCCGTTTCGGTACAATCTATTCCACTTTATTTGGTACTTTTTTTTATTAAATATTCTAAAACTGCTTTAAATAACCCAGGAATGATCTTGGATCATTACACAATGTATTTCGAAAAGATTGGTGTGATAAAATGACTCAGAGGTTCTTAAGAACAAAACAATGTGATGCTTTAATACCTTTTTTTGTTGATTTAAAAAAAATACGTTACTTGGTCCATGAGCTGCTACTTTACTTGGGTTATTTGGGATTTTTGTCAAGACCAAACGACGAAATATGTTTACCACTAGCACAATACCACACACAGTGAAGGCGAGATTCTGTAACAGCGTTTTATAACATTTACGTTGCTTGGAATACTCAAGAAAAAATATAAGTATATGTGTTCAGTGTATAATGGGATGTTGGTCATGGTGAATTAAAACCATTTCAACAAACCAACGTTACAGAAAATATTTTTCCTTACTCAGGGCAAAGAAAGTGGAAACACGTTTTACAATTTCAATATTTTCTCATAAACGGAACGACAAAAATAATAATTATACAATTTCCTGGAATATCGTAACGGAAACATAATTATAGTTAAACATACCGTTTAAGAACCTTTTTTCATTAGGATCATCATTGATGTCAAAGTAAAGTAATGACATTTCTTCATTTCATTGCAAGAATGTTAGGATGGCAATCATGCGATGGCCTTTTTTCTTCAGGAGAAAAATAGAAGAAAATAAAGTTCCCGAGTGACTTGTTTCCAGATAAGGCTTTGCACGCAGCGTCACTTGAGGCTGGCGTGCAAAGTGGAGACTGGAACATCCGGTCACGTGATGACTGAGAATTACCGAGGTGACGAAGTGCAAGCGAGGAGGTATAGTGAAGGGAATGTGGACATTTGCGAAATTATTTTTTTAGTATCTACAACCTCCAAAATTCTGCAATGATAGTTTGCAATTGGGACCGAACGACGTATTATGAAACAACTGCATGCAAAGTTTTATTCAATAGGAAATTGACATTTTAATTGATATTTTTTTGTTATGAGGAAGATAAAGATCCCCAGTATACATTAAAAGATAAGGATATGAAGATATTATTTTTTAATTTATAAGAAACCATCGACACAAAACCACGTAAGTTTGCTACTGCTGTAATGGGAATTAACTCCCAGGCCTACATCAAACAAATATGTCGCAGGTTATGATTAGGGCCCGGATAATTATGTACTAAAAATAGGAAAATATGTACATATATATGTACTAAAATGTGGAGAAATATGTACTAAAAAGTAAGAAATATGTAACACTTTAATTATTATATCAATTCGTTTTAATAAAATACTTCTGCTTAAATGTTGATCTGTGTAGACTTAATATACTCGTAAAGAACAAAATTAAAACATAATTCTACTCACAATTCTGTATTTACAATGGTCCCCGTAAAATATGAGAAACAAATATTTGTTTCAAATACTTAGAAAATAGCTGAATGTGACGTCACCGATACTTTAAATTACTTTCGGTTGTTTGACTTGTTTTTTTTTCTTCGACTTTTTTCGTCTTCCTCGTCTTCATCTTCTTTGTCGTCGTCTTCTTCGTCGTCGTTTCCTTCTTCGTCGTCTCCTCCTCCTTCTTCGTCGTCTCCTCCTCCTTCTTCGTCGTCGTCTCCTCCTCCTCCTTTTTCTTCGTCGTCGTCTTCTCCTCCTCCTCCTTCTTCGTCGTCGTCTCCTCCTTTTTCGTCGTCATCTCCTCCTTTTTCGTCGTCGTCTCCTCCTCCTTCTACGTCGTCTCCTTCTTCTTCGTCGTTTTCTTCTTCTTAGTTGTCCTCGTTTCTCAGTCTTTCTCTTCGTCGGTATTGTACTGGAGTTTAATCAACACCACCTACATCTAGTTAGGTGGCGTTGATTTAGTTCCCGGCATACTACCATGATCACAGCGCCAAAACACGAAAAAACACGTTTTTGGAAATTTCTTAGAATTTTATAGCCATTTCTGGAAACAAATTATCAGTTCCCCATTAGGACGCTGAGACGCGTCGAATGACACCTCGTTTGTCTCCACTAGTGCACGGGAAGTGGTCTACCCGTGAGAGACGGAACGGCTCATCCGCAATCATGCACACGAGGAGTTTACTCAGATAGTCTATAGGGATGAAATTTTTCCTATTATATGTTCGAAGGCCTTGTACCGACCAAGTGTTCCACATCGCATGAAGTTACTGGTGTATGTTCAAACTTTGTCCCAACATGTCACTGTTCAATGCTATTCACGGATTAGGGAATAAAAACAATGCTGGTTTATATTTAATCAATTGACTCTTAGCACAAATTCAGCTTTCTTTAATAATGTTCTTACCCAAGACGCTATTGCTTGACTTCTCTGAAAAGATAAACCAAACTTTGCCTATGGCAAATTCTCAAATTCTCTCTCTGCGTTACCACAAGATTTAAGCCAATCGCCGTGAATTATTTTCTGTCATTTTCTTATCCAAAAGCTATAGTGCCACATCATGATTTTACTTTAGATTTTTATCTCATAGAGATACTTTACAAACAAGGGTTTACAAACAAGGCTCCATTGCAACAAACGGGGAAAGAAAACTGTCAATGGCGCTTTCTGAGCTGCGTTGGTGCGTGTAATTTTTGGCGAAGGGCATTAAGGTCAAGAGAGACCTCTGAAAAATACGTTGTGGGCGCGAGTTATCGCTTGCTAGACGTACCATTTTTCATATACAAAATTTATTTCTGAGTAATATTTTGTTCTCTGCTTTACTCGCGCTGAAATCTACACACTGGAAGCTTTGGAGTGCAACACCTTGCCCTTTTGTAGGATTCTGCGTGCTGCAATATCAACATTTTTACGCAATGCAACAGAGCCAATTTGGAGAGGAGACTGCCGAAAAATTGTTTGACAATGCTGAATTGTTTGTCTTGGTTATTCCTTATCAAAAACATGTAGGATAAATGAAGAATTATACAAAAAGAATGCAGAAAAACGAAAATATTAAGAAATATTTAAAAATATGTACTTTTGTGAAAAATATGTAAATATATGTACTTTCGGGTAAAATATGTAAATATATGTACTAAAAAGTCATCGGTTTTAGGCCCTAATCGACATGAAACGTAAATATATTGTGGTTTTGACTTGATAGAGTTAACATACGGAAATATGTAATTACATTACATATTACTTTACTTTACATGAGCGACTTCCCTAATAAATTCTGCCTTTTAAATAAATGCCTAATAAAATCTTCCCTTTTATTCTGCCACCGGGCAACATCAGCCCAATTGTAGAATAAACCTTATATCTGTATCTAAATGGACCTTTATAAGTAATCACGTATTTTAAGCATAACTTTTTACATAAAGAATTCCTTAACTCTCAAGTGTCAACTATTAATTTGACCAGTTCTATCCTACGGTGTCTTAGACCGAAAAGGTATTTGTATATTATTTTTTATGATGAGAGGGATAACAACTATGACCTTACCTGGAATGGATGAATGATTTGTTGGATTGGTGATTACGACATGATTGACAGCCATGATAACGGTGTTGGAGCAATCGTGTAACGAAAACTAGAGGAAACGGAATGTCCCTAATGATACTACATTGTTCTGTGCACATTCCTCGTGGATCGACCGGGATTGGATTCTCATTCCTTGCCATGGAAGGCCCCGTCCTACCATTATACCACGCGTCGCTCCCGCCCATTTGTATAGAGTGCTGAGTTCGATATTCGCGTGGACAAGAAACTACGAAAACCACATTTAAAAAGAATGCGATCCCGGAATCCGCTGATATTCAACACCAGCAAATTTTTGATACCCTCTACGTGGTCGAACTCGTGATCTTCCAGTCATTGGCAGCCTCCATTGCTAGACGTTGCCTTAAAGGTCTGAACTACAGATGTGGGTCGGTTTCTCTTTGAGCTCATTTTGTTATGTCTTCTTACTACCTACTTACGTAGTAAAGAGAAAGTATTTTTTAATCCATCGGCGAAAAGTGCCGATTTTTCATCAGAAAAATTCTTATTGAGAGATCTAATATCGAAAAAGTGGATAAATCATGTTCCTATATGGAGTAAATCACTATCTCTAACTCTTGTGCAGTCAGAATCCACGTTTTGTGGGTCCTTGACAACGAAATATATTTTTACTTTTCCGTATACGTTGACGGACGTATATACGGAGTATTGAGTTCTATCATTAAAGTCATGTACATTTTTTGAAAATTATAGTAGTTTTCGCGCAATATTGCGTGCAATATGTACAATTTAAAAAAAATACAAAAACAAGATTTGCTGAAAAACGGCTCTAAATTTTTTCTTTAAACTTTGGGTAGGCATTTTTTTCTTTCTTCAAAAATTACTCAAATGTATTTTTTTAAAAGATCTCTCACATCTTGAATATGCACATTACCAGCAAATTGTAAACATTATTATATTTGTGAGTGTACGTGCTTCAAGTGACTTCAAATGTAGTTTTTTGAAGACTCAAAAATGTTCTGTGAAAAAGAGATTTAAATTTCGCATTTCTAGTTGCGCTTAAACGCCACATTCTTAAAAACGGCTAAAATATTTTCAAGAAAATTGCCATTTAGGACGAGGTTTTTAATATTCTAAAATTAATACTTCCGTTCTACCATTAGGAAACCGAAAAATTGAGAAAATGTCAACGGGCGGCGATAGATGGTAGCTGGCAAGAGTATATAGCAATTCCGAATAGCGAGCCCAGACCTAAGGAAAGAGAAAACTAATACGGGAAAGTCTGTGCCATTCTGTAGGACCACTAGTTTACTTTTTACTTTCCCGAATACTATACGTGTAGGGAAAGTTATGTAATGTTGCGCGAAAAAGCGACGGATTTTCGGCAGTAAAAACTCATTTAAGAAAATGCACTTTGGACGGCGATAGATGGCGATGATGGTTTTCTCAATGAAATGTATTTATCAAGAACACATCTTCAAATAAGGTCAGTTTTTTTTTTTTGAAAATACGAGTAGTTTTTCTATAATTTCGTGACAAACATAATAGCCCGCTTCAAATTACTCTGTTTCAGACAGCCCAATGCGTCGTAAATTAGAATTTGCAATTTTGTATATTATTTCTTTATTCGTTGTTACATTCGACCTTTCTTTATACATAGACACATTCATCTGTAAAGAAATTATTTATTTTCAAATATTTGAAATAAAAATTGCAATCTCTTTAAGGGAGTATCGACAATGCAAGGAATGCAACAATTGAATTCCGTTCCGCTGTCGCGAATTTCTGTGAATTACGTGTCATTGTTGTGACTTGATATAGCCGTATCGTATCAGGCTTCTTTTTCCAATACAAGTTTACAAAATATTTGTATTGTATTTTTATGCAATTGTAGAATTTATATAGTTTTGACTGCGATGGAAACAGTGAGTTGTTCCCTTCTTGGTTGAATTGGACGTTTTCGAATAATAGCTCAGATGTTAGTAGGGCAGAAAGTGCAATATTTCAATCCTACGTAGCTGTTTCCTATAATAGGGGAAAGTATATGCTGTTGTAGCTAATATGCACAACACTAGTTTACTAATATGCACAATAATACATGGAGATCGCCTGTAAGCTGTTCTTTTGGGTTATTCTCTAATCCTAAATCCTAATACAAGATCATTCTCAATTAGTTCCGCAAATTTGTAACTGTCGCAAAATCATCTACTACTCTATTTTGATTATTCCCCAGATTTGCTTATCACTTCCATATTTTTCTGCCCATTTTTGAAGGTATTTAAACTCGACAAACTCAGCCTATTTTATGTTCATTTCCACTTCTGCAATTGCTCTATTAATCATTGTGTATGCGAATCTATATAAACATTAAAAGGCTACTGTGTTGTATTTTTATGAGAATAAGGTGTTAGTTAAGTTTAATAAGAATATGTTCTGGGTCACATTCATATGAAAATAGATATTTGTACACTAAGGAACGCGAGAAGTCGATCGTAAGAACGTTCATTCATTCTCTAATATTACTCACAGTTTGGTTTTCTCCATATTCACTAGAAATTCTTCACATTTAACACGTTCCAAGGCAGTCCTGTTCGTAGGTATTTGCAAATTTATTTTTTTTAAATGGTAATATGCCTACGGATAAAAATTAAAATGAAATATGTCGCGCGGTTTAGTCAGTAGTAGTTTAGTAGTATTAGTTCGTTGCGTCCACGTCTGTGTCATTTTCGGTAGCAAATAGTTGTTAGCAACTAATATACGATTGTTGCACGTGTCTATTGACTGTAAAATGCACGTAGATCAATTATACAGATGTCAATGGTTGCTTCTCTCTCAGCAATGTAAGAAAAATGTTCTTTTTCTATGCCTTCAAATGCAATAAAATTCATGAAAATTAAGAAAAAAAGTTTTCCGCATCTATTTAGTGAGTACTAGTGCCTCATTTATCGATAATACAGCAGTTCTAGTAAGGAAACTCTAGTTCATATATACCGGCCTTTTATCTACGAGTATATAATCATAGGCGCACGCAGCATAAAATAAGACAGGGTCCAACTACATTTCTGCGCCCATTTCATTATTTTATTTTTAAATTTGCATATGACATTTTACCTGAATATGTATAAAACCTACTACAAGGAGTATTAAATTATATATTTATCGATAGAATTAATAAATAAAATTAATTTTATGTTTAACCATTTACTTCCATTCCAATTTTATGTTTAAACATTTACAACCGATAGAATTAATAAATAAAATTAATTTTATGTTTAACCATTTACTTCCATTCCAAATTTATGTTTAAACATTTACAAACATTTATCAGTTCTCCAAACTGTTAGCATAAAAAGGAGAAAATATGGAATTAATAGTTCTTTACATAAATAAAGTTATGGTTTACTAGTTCATTGCTGTGTATTTACGGACATGAAACAAAATACGTAACGATATACGAGTACTTAATACCCTTGCGGGCCTTTCTGATTCTTTATGCTCTCGGATATTTTGAATACTTCATTACCCGCTCTAATACCAACACAATACATGAAAACATTTTATGAATCCTATTTTTGAAACTTGAGATATAAGAAAATACAATAAACAAATGGCATAATGCTGAAATAAGTAAAATAACTCGTTATAAACCTTATTTTGCTTAATTGATATAAAAATTGCAATTTTGAATGTTCCCGTGAATTTATAATTATCATCAGTCACTCACATTTCACTGTTACGTATTACCTTTTTTAGAGACATAATTATATTCTTCTTGAGAAGCAGTACTAATAGAAGTAATAAGATATATATGACACATCGGATAACATCCTCGAAATGTTATTTTTTGGTGTTATAACATATTCTAAATAACGTTTGGAAATAGAGACTAATAACCTAAGAGTACCGCTTCTTCAGCGCAATTTACATTGTTATTCACAATGGTAACTCTCAAATACACCATAAACAGTTTCATATATTTCTTGAGATTTTAATGGAAACCACTGTTACCGGAACTACTGTTTTAATGGAAACCACTTGTTAGCTTTTGCGAGAATTTTCGCAGGAACTTCACAATATTCTTTCATTTTTTACGAATTAATCAGTCCAGTAACGATTATTCAATTGTAATTAGATATTTACATTAGATATTATACACCCATTAGATATATGTTTTGTTTATCTGACGTCATATTGACTTTATTCACGACATATTTCACTCTAGACGCAAAAAATATAAAATTTTTATAATTCTCGTTTTATTTAGCAACGAACTAGTAAACCATAAAGTTTTGTATGCACCACGGACGTTACTATATGTTTTTGCCTTTCAGGCGACTTCCAACCCCTTGGGCCAGAGGCCCTCGGGCATGGAAGTCGCACTCAGAGCAAAAACATCTACTTAACGCCATTAATACATAAATAAGTATTATGACTCAGGACTCTATTGGCCGTGCCTCCCTTGGTAGCTCATTGTTTAGCGTGCTCTCTTTCCACGTCGCAACCACGGCTCGATTCCCGACCGAGGCAAATTATACTCGTGCGCTTTCCGTACGAATGTTCCATTATCTATTGCTGTATGGCGATGAGAAAGCCCATCGTAAGGTTATAAAGACCAATATATATGGTGAAGGGATGCCTTCTTGCAAACCACACGATCCCCTTATCCCATGGCCGAGAGGCTGGGTCACCGCTGTTTGGCCAAGGCCCGTAGCGGGCTGTCGAGCCAAAGAACAGGAACAGAACTCTAGGGCCTCTTCCAAAATTTCCAGGAGAGTCATGATCCTCCTGTTCTTCCTCCTGTGCGTTCACATATGTACAGTAGACTCCGGTTATAATGGACTTCTGGGGACTAATATGTTTGGTTCACTATATCAGAGGTTAACTATATCCAATGACAAAATTAAATAGAATTCCTCCACAATGATTTATTTTATTAATATCAAGATACAGCTAAATACATTAACGGCACCAACTGAAAATTTCAATATCTTTATTTCACCTTTAAAAAATCAATTATTTTAAATTGTTTGCTTCCCACATTTTTCATTAATAATTTCTTTAGATCCTTTTCCAGAGTTCATGCTCTCTCAGTATTCGATTCTGTATTGTCGTTTGTCTCTAAGTGCCGTAATGCAGTTTTAACACTCTTCTATGCCTCTTGCACTTCTGGAAACCCGTCACACTCCGCACGCCCTTATACTCTCCTGATAACTCGTGGGATCCTTTCGGTAGCGGCGTGGTGCAAGCGGCTAATGAAACTGGTCGCTTTCCGCGCGTACGTGAGCTGTGGCAGTCGCGCGCTTCCTGTCACCTACGTAGAAGACCATGCAATTTGTCCTGCGGGATCTCAAGTTACATCAAGAAACGCCGCCCACGCAGGACACGGCCTTTGTTTCCGCAGTGAACCTGAGTGACGTAAGGTCATCTGTAAGATCCCCATTCCGGGCCCGCTATCTCTGCCTCAGGGAAGATTACATTGATTATGATCTTTGGCCGACCATATTTCTCCACGCTGCCCTGTGCCGGGATTTGTAGCACTGAAACGACGTACTTTTTCCAGGAGGGAATTAATTTCCAGGACATTGTATTTCCTACGTTGACTATAGCCGAGGTTCCGAGCTCACTATTATAGAAACTTCTTATAAGTTATTTGTAATCTAAGTGAAACGGGACCAGTGACTTAAGTTCACTATAACCGAGAATTCACTAAAACCGGAGTCGACTTATATAACCAAATATTTTTTTGATCCCAATAATCACTTTTTAAACTCACATAATAAATCAATTCTCCATCTCCATCAAGCTACTTCGTTTTCAAAATCTATGAAATAATCTTGAGTGATTCCAAAGCGCAATATCTTGGAGCAAAGTCTAAGAATGAGGAGACTGAAGTAGCGAATTTGTTTCTCGTGTAATGTTGGATGTTGTCATCAGGCATGAGCGTAGGTTGATGGCTTCTCATACATACATCTATGTACCACATTTAAACTATCATTCCATCCATACACAATGTCTCAAGAGTCAACACATATCCATTATCACATATAACATTATCCAACCAGTGGAAGGCAAAGACAAAACACCGTTGTAATAATGAGTCTGGGAAAGCGCAGGTGGACCCATCTCTCTTTCATCAACGCTCGGCAATCGATCTTGACATTCATCCTCATCATCAATTCATCAACATGCAATCGCCATACAAATTTTCTTCCCATCCCGGCAAATGTAAGTGTACATGGTTAAGCGGTGACCAGTACGTTGGGTTCTCATCGCTGTGAGATCAGGAAGAACCTCGCACAAGGTGCGCTGCTCCTCCGTTGCAAATCACGGCCTTCCATCATCCTGTGCTCCGACTCCGCTAAATCGACCGTTGAACGCGCCGCCGCAGGGCGCCGTCCGAGCGGAATCGATGCATAACCGAGCGCGATTCGATAACAAGCCATCGATTTACGAGCAGGCGACTCCGAGCCGGGAGGCGGCGGGGAGGGTGTGTAGTACGCGATGCTGGGAGGACCGACCGCCCGGCCGACCGCCCGACCGCCCGGCCGGCCGGCCGGCGGCGGTGGCACGCGGTCCTAACGAGGCGGCCAGGCCGTGGTAATTAGCGCTGTAGCCGCGTGACCGCGCCACCGTTGCTTACCCCACCCCCACCTCAGTATCCCGCAGAGCACCGCCCGCCCCCCTCGTCTCTGCCGTGCGTGTCCTGCACCTCCCGCCGCCGCAAGCGGGTGAGCAATCAGCGTGTAGACACGGCTCGTCGGCACGACATGCCGTGCCGGACCGCATTTAAGGCTCTGCCGCTGCCAGTCTCGAGGCGGCGGCGGCGGTGGTGAGGGCGGGGGCAGGGGCGGGCACTGGAGGGGGGTGGCGGGGGCGGGGCCGGAGCCGAAGGCGGCGCGCACGCAACCAGCACGGCGTAGCACGGGCAGAGGCGCCAACCGAAGAGACCGAAATTTTCCAGTTGGGTGATTGCGTTGCCCAAAACGACAGGGCAACGTGTTTTATGTGTTACAACTCAAAACATCCCAGAAAAACCAATAATGTGAGCGTATGGGTGGGTTTATTTCGAAAGTATGCTAGTATGTATAAGAAAGAGTGATTGCAAAACTACTGATATACTTTTAGGAACTTTATATAGGGCATCCTTTCTTTTTGGAATTACGAAAAGATGATAGAAACATTGCTGAAGAACGATTATGAAGTCCGATGTCATGAACTTTTCAAAGAAATTTTAATAAAAAAGTACACGTGCGAAGCGTCGTGAAGGTGACAGTCTGGAAAAAAGGAATAGACCGGGTTTGGTATAAAGTCTTCACTGAGACAGAACCACATTCATTTATAAACATTTATCCACTTTTTTCCGTCAAAAGACAAATAAAGAAATTAAGAACATATTTATTAATTTGTTTCTGTGAATTTATACTTCACAGAAAATTATAATACCTGAAATAACCTGTGAAAATGTTGCATTTTACAAATATCTCCTTCACTTCAATTGCGAAGTGGTTTCATTCATAGAAAGATTGACAAACAACTATTAACTGAAAGTTATTATTAAACCTAATGTAATAATAATTTTGCATAGCTTTTTTACCTGCTAAAATAAACTTGCACAAATAAGAAATCTTATTTATAATTGTGTAGATTAAATACGTGAAGGTTAACACTGAAATTACAAATTTCGAAATAAACAAACTTGAAGCATATCTTCTGTCTTTTAAAGCCCATTTATTTTCCAGTTTATTAGTTTTAGAGTTTTAGAAAGCATTATTGAAATTGTCTCATCGTCATAGTTTAGCCTTTTCTAGGAATGATAGGAAACTACAAATGTGGTATCAGATACGTTGTTTTATCAGCTGGAATCGCCTGTAATGTTAGACCTTGGGAATGAAACGCATTCACGAAATACTGCACGGCGCGCAATGATCGCGGTTCACCGAATTTCAGACCACTCGCGAACCACGCGTTATCGGGGCTTGGGTAATTAGAAAGACACGAGCTCAAACGCGAAAAACAAACTTGCAGAAAAAAAGAACCGAAATTAATTAAATACGCATCGACAAACAGGCAACACCGCTAATGGTAGGGCATAATTGATAAAAATAATTAATATAAAACAAATACTGTGAAAAAGTTCTAATTAAAATAGAGTGTAAAAATACGCCTGCAGAAGAGGCTCAATTATTTGAAGATTTATATTTTAAACCAGAGCTTTAAAATAAGAACCGATAAAATGGGGTAATCATGTACAAAATAAAATTAAAAGAGGTTGATGCGTGCGGCGCAGGGTGAGTGCAAACGAGACGAGGAGGAAAATGGGGTAGAGAGGGAGGAATCAGGGGAAGGGCAACGACGCCGCCGGGACGCCGGCGACAGCGGCGGCTGAGCGGTAAAAAGTTCGTCGGTTTAATCCCGAAGCCGGAGGGTTGGACGCGAAACCGGGGCGGTTGGCAGGACTGTGCCGCAGGTGCGGAGGCGGGGCAGATTACAGGGGCGCTGTACCTGGCCCGGCCTGCCCCACCTCCGCCCACGCCCCGCCCCGCCCCGCCTACTCCGACCCTGCCCCCGCCCTTCCCGCCCGACGCGCTCCGCCGGGGCCTGTACTTAGCGGCACGGTGCGGCCGGCGGGGGCGGCAGGGGGTGGCGAGGGGCAGCGGGGGTGGCGGCTGCGGCGACGGCGGGGAGTCCAGGCAGGCGGCTGATATGCAAAAAAGGACAAGAAAAATGGAACGTATTAGGCCTGATGAAAAAGAACAAAGAACGCAACAAAAGGACGAGGATAACAATACCGCCAGCGAGCTGGGAGGTGTTAGCCAGATAAAAAAGAATAGTCCGACAGGGAATGAATGGTAAAGCGGATGGCGAGAAGACAAGACCGCAGAGGCGGAGGCGGCGTGCGCGAGGAGAGAAAAAAAAGTGCAAAAAGTTTACGTACACGGTTGAAGTGATTAAAGAAGATGGGAATAATTGAGTAAAAAACGACGGAGGAAACAAAGAGGGGAAGGAATAACCGTTGCTACCACCTCCACCACTGCCGCTAGCTCGTACTCAGCCGCTGCCAACACCGCCGTTATCCCCTTCGCCATTGCCGGGCCACCGCCGACGCCTCCGCCACCCTGCCAGCCGTCACTGTCACTGCCACCGCCTTAGCCACCGCCACCGCCAATGCTACTGTCATTGCCACCGCCACCGCCAGTGCCATTGTCATTGCCACCACCACCGCCAGTGCCATTGCCATTGCCACTGCAACCGCCACCTCCACTGCCACCGCTACCGCCACCGCCACTGCTACTGTTACTGCCATTGCTACTGCCACCGTAACTGCCCCTGCCCCTGTCACCGCAACTGCCTCTGTCACCACAATTGCCCCTGCCACTGCAACTGCCCCTGCCACCGAAACTGCCCCTTCCACTGCAACTGCCCCTGCCACCGCAACTGCCTCTGCCACTGCCACCGCAGTTGCCCCTACCACTACCACCGCAACTCCCCCTGCCATCGCCACTGCCACCGCCACCGCCAATACACCGCTATCGCCCCTTCAGCCTCGACCGCTGCTGTCGCCCTCACCAATCTTACTCTCTGAATTACTAACGAAATCGTTAAAGGGTCGCTCTCGAACAATTTGAAGATAACGAGTTTCCGCTTACAAGAACACAGTAAGAATACTTAAACACGTAGTCATCTGAGTAAATTTGGCGTAGAAATATCACCGTTCACCCTCCTGGAAATTGGTCACATGTCATGACACGTGCGTCATGGGTGCAAAGTTAGTTGAGATTCCGTGCTATTTGACCCGCAACGTGAAACGTAGCGGGTTATTGTTGCCAATTTTCTCCGAATAGCAACGGGGTATCATGTTAAAAGACCGCGTGTTATCGTTGTCAGTTGTCTTTTCCTAGCAACAGGGTATTATTATAAAATACCCTATATAAACAAGCGAGAATGCTTTCCGAGGTCGTGGAGTTCAGTTCAAAAGATACTCAGATCCACAGGAATGTGTGTTTATGAAAATGTACACATGTTATGCTAGGAAAACAGTGCACTTCGAAGTGGTAAATAAGTTATGTAACTAGTAGTGAACTGTGAGATGGAAGTCTTGAAATTATATTGTTATTTTTTTGTTATTGCGAGGGAATTTCTCGAAGAAGGAGCGATCGATGGGAAGCCAATGATAACGTAACTGTGACGCTCTGACGATTGATTCGTTACAGACGTCTCTTGTACCTAGAGCTCGTTAAACCTCGAAATGAAAACTATTTATACTTCTGAAAACTATCGAATGCTATTGATATAAATTTTTCTTAAAATGGATTCATTGAGATAGTTTTAGATTTTTAATTAGAAATTCTTCAGCAACATAATTCATCTTGTATTTATATCCCATTAAATATAAATATGAGATCACTGGTTCACAAACTAGTTTGAATTCTTGTTTACTTAATAAAAGAAAGAAAGACAAAATTCAATTTCACGATGAGTGTGAGTGAACGTCAATTGTTTAAAGGTAATATATAAATAGCCTTTAAGCACGTAAACGTTTTTTCTCACTAGTATAAGTTGGCAACGTTGAAGTTATTGTAGCAGTGTAGTGATATTTGCCGAAGTTTTTTGGAGATGGCAACTCTGAAAGAGAATTACAATATTTTTACACATTTTCAAAGAAGTTTGCATTTAATGACGGAGAATTTATTGAAATAATTGGTAAGATGTTATTTAAATTAGTCCTTTTATTATACCATTATTATATTGTAACCTTTACCCATCAAAGGTTGACTAGGGAGGCAATTGTAACCGAACAATTGCCGCGCGCTCACGCCATCGCCGTCGCCGTGTCCGGCAAGCGCTGCCAACACCGGCGCACCTCCTTATCAGCAGCAGGAAGAGTGTCGCCTCTACCTGGAGTACGCGCGGGGGGGGGGAGCAGGGAGGCGAGCGGACAGGAGAGAAGTTTCTGGGACGCCGGAGAGAGAGAGAGGTTGTGGAATAGTGAGCAGAGGCGGAGACAGGAAGCTTTTGGGAAGCAGATGTGGTGGTGACGGTACCTGGAGGTGGGACGGGGTGGTCCACGGAGTTGCTGCGCCAGTGTCTTGGGACGTTGGAATTTGGCGTCGTTACGGAGAATTTGTACTGCGCTGAGGCGTGAACTCGGTCGCTGCCCGCCGCCACTGACCGCTGCAAGCGTCGCCACAGGTCGTGTGGCCACAGCCTAAGAAGAGTTCGGTATTCAATCTATGTTTGTTCCTAGTTTCCTTTGACACTACGATCTTGCCACTACTACGTGAAGCTTGGAGTTCGCCGTGTTAAGAGAGAGGCGGGCAAGGTGCACGTCGGGGGGCACGCGAAGAGGTCATGAAAGCTCGGTGTTCCAGACGCCGTAAATACTAATGTTAAGTAAAGACTCCTCCATGTACAGACTTTTAAGATAGTGAAATTCTGGAGGCTGTAAATCTGGCATGTTGAAATTGGTTTATTTTTTCGGCTGAAGTAAATTATAAATTCATTTTAGTTTTCAAGTTGTTTCAAGAAATGAGTTTTGATTACCTAACAAAATAGTCTATAAAATTCCTTTGACGACAAAATAAGTCGGGCCCACGTGAACAAACTCATTTGATTCGCGGGAGCTGCATCGTTTCGGGATAACGGACAGTCATCTCCCGGTGTGAAACCCGTTCGAAAATATTCACTTCGTAACATTAGTTATAACCATTAATAACCATTTGTTTTCCCCATTATGGAGTGCTTAACCACGCGTGCACCTTAGGGTTTGTGGATCATACATTCTGAATTAAGTTTGCGAAGAAAAAGAAATTAAATTTAAAAATTTGTAAATTAATAAATTTTCTACAACCTTTGAACCAAAATGAAGAAAAGTAGACGAAATTACTTTAAAATTCGACGTGTTTCAAACCATACAACTCAAAAACTAAACACGCGAGGATATAAAACAGTTTTGAAATGGAGGGAACAAAAACATATTTGGAAAATGCCAGAGAGAATTATGGTAATATATAATAAATTATCCCTCTTAATTGAAAATAACTGGAAAGTACTAAATGATGGAAAAATAAAGTACTAAATGAATATTGTGATAAGAACAAGAGTGATGAAAATGTTACAGTATTCAATGCTGAAGTTGAAGAAGGGTCTCAAAAAAATGTAAACTTTTGTAATTTTTGAAAATTTAGAGAGTTTGGCGAAAATGTGACTTGCACCATTGTTAGCACATTTTGGTCGGCGCGGACAAGTTCCTGCGACTTCCGCCCACCTGGGCACTCTTTGTGGTACTCCCGCTAAATTATGGGAGTTCCATGCTACACCAGTGTGTTATGGGGGCGCCAACTCCAAAGTTCGCGCGTCCCCCTTAAAAAAATCAATCAATCAATTAATCAATCAATTAATGAAGGAATTAAGACATTAATTGATCATTGTTTCCCCGCGCCTCGATGCATGTGGCGGTTCTTCCGCCGCCCGGCCAGGTTGCAACCAGCTACCCTCGCCACCGACACTGATGACGTCACGTCGACATCACCACCGTCACCGCCGCTGCCTCCACCATCACGCCGTCGCCGCCCGTATCTCCCCCCGCCTACGTCCGCCCTTCCGCCGGCTAGCCGGCTGGCCGCCCCCCTGCGCCCTGCCCGGGGTGTGAACCCGGGGCGGGCCAGTGCCCGGCGGTTAGCGGGAGAGATCGCTGGTGGAGTGTGGGCCAAAGCGGAAGGGGCTATGGTGGACCTTGAGCGTGAAGCATCCACGGCGCTGAAAGGCATTTTCTTGCTATCTGCATTGAGACCCTCTACTAGACAGCTGTGTAATTTGGAGGAGCTGTGATGCTGTGAGAGTGGTCTGGTTTGGAAAATCCAGCCATGTGTGCCTCGTAACCTTTCAATGTATTCTGCAATGTTACATTAATTTGGTTTTTCTTGCTGTGTTAGTCAGGTAGCATCGCTTGGTCAGTGTGTGCCTTTCATTTTGTGTTTTCACAGCATTGCAAGAGTTTTGTGAAATTGTTAAGGTTTTTTTTGTATTCTTTGACAACCATTTCTATAAGCGTTCGTCGCTGTCTCCGAGAAAAAAATAAAGAAAAAAATTGGAGCTATTTTAGAGAGACTGTTGCATATATTTTGATGGTTTCATGTAAAGTAACCCCCCACACATCAAATTATAGGCTTTAAATGCACATGGTCTCGAGTTCGGCCAGATCGATCAGGGAAAGGCAATTTTGGAGAAAATAGTCTGAACCTGCTTGAGCTGCCGCTTCTCCGTCATTCCCCCTTTTCGTCGCCGTTCCCAGAGTTTCTCCTCCTTCCCTCGCGGACGGAACATTTACATAATTAAAACAGGGACGCAGCGACACGAGCGCGTAATTTGACGTTCATTGGCTGTCAGCCTCGCTGGCTGGCGCGCAATTCCCTCGAGCCGCTTCATCCCAATTACATAATTAAAATAATACAGCACTGGGCATCATAGTTTATGTAGTTGCAAGTCTGCTACTGAAGCTTCGAGGACCGCGAGGTCCGAGGTTGTATTGATTTATTGATTACTGGTAACTAGTGATTGTTGACTAGCGATCGTTACTAATTATTGATTACTAGTGACTGGCATGTGAATTGATATGGTCATTATTCCCGTAAATGTGGTGCAAGTTTTTTGCTCGGGAAGTGGCGGTGATCTTTCCCCCTCTGGGTGGTAGGATTTGTCGTCGCCCTACCGTCGTCTAGCGGGGTGTTTACCCAGCCAGTTATCGCCCATCAGCGGGGCCCTGCCCCAGTTGGGACAAACTCTAAGTACCCGACCGGTCTCCCGGCAAGTGTAATGTATGTAAGTGTTGGTGTGTGTAAGTAAGAGATAGGATAGGTCAAGGAATACGAAGGAAAGATTACACACGGTCCGTGGTCCATTCGGTAGAGTACTGTTCCAGTATTCGCCTCATATTGATCGGCGAAACCACGGAAAACTGCCGATTAGAATAGCCGGCTGTTGCAAACAGCGAACTCGACTTAGCTATTTTGATAGTCTCGAAAATCCTGTCTCAGTCGGGGCACGAATCCCAGGACCTCTCGGTCAGAGGCATTGCATTGAACCACATCTCCCAGTTTCGAGTTTGTAGTTATGATTGATTAATTATAAGTGTTTCCGGACGCGTTAACTAAGGACATTATTCTCGTAAGTGTTGTAAATTTTATATTCCCGTACGTTTAGGTGTTTCTACCCCGCTGAAATATGAAATCCGACTGGGGCATGTGCGCAGCTTTCAGAGTTTTTACACTCCAAGTATCTTCTCCAACTGGGTGCCGGCGATAACCGAGGCAAGCTTTAAGCTCCCGACTGGTCTCTCAACTTGTGTGGTAGTGAAGTGCAAGTAAATCGGCTCCCGACGATGGCAATTTTCGACACCAAAAAAGTTGCTGAGTGGGTGCCGACCTTAACCTGAATGAAAATTGAAGCGCGCCGTCCAACAATGGGCCAAGAGTCATTGAACAAGTTGCGCAGGAGAGGCAATAGCAAATTACTTCAGATCATGCTGGGTCCATTTAAACATCTAGGACGAACCAAGCATGTATCACGTTGTGTTACTCAACTGTACGCAGTAATGATAAAGTATTGTAATGTTGCAAGCAAGACACCGCGATTTTTCAACAGAAAAATTCTCATTTTGGGTCCCTTAATAAATATTTAAATCATATTTAATATAATTGTATAATAATGCAGAACTGACGGTTCACAAGGGGCGCTGTCTATTGCTTTCGTAACAACTGCCAGCGACTCCGCAAAAACTTACCTGGAGACTGCCACTGGCCAGACGTTATTCCTGTGTTGGTAATGATTTTTAAAATAATTTTAAGCATTTTCTCTGACCGGGAAGTCCTATGTTCGAGTCTCGACGGCAGTAGGATTTTCGACACCAACCTATTAGCTAGGTCGAATTCAGTAGCTGTCTCGAAGCGAATTCCAGCGGCCGACTGCTCTGATCAGTAGTTTCCGTGATTTCTTTGATCAACACCGGGCGAATGCCGAAGCAGTACCTAAACAAACGGGCCAGGACCGCGCGCGGTCTTTCCTTCCTCCTCCTTTTCCTATCCTCACTCTTTAGACATATACTTACACTAACCTGCACTACACTACCACACATGCCGGGAGTCCGGTCGGGGACTTGTCCCGACTGGGGCGGTGCCCTACTGGTGGGAGATACTTGGTTGAGGAAAACCCTGCTAGTCGACGGTAGGTCGGCACCGGATCTCGCCGTCCATCGGGGGAACATCACCACCTCCCGATGAGAAAGCACGCACTACACTAACGGGGCTAATGACCTCAGTAGTTGACACGCCCGGAATCACTAACAATCAATCAATCAATCATCAATAATGTCTATGATTCAGTACCATCGCCCCCGCACGTGTTTTTTTGTTTTGTTGTTGTTTTTTGTATTTTTTGTTTCGCAATGCCATCCCTGGGCGCACTGCGGTGGTCCGTGGGCGCTCTTAGTTTCTTGCCATTGTCAGTGCTGTGCTCGGAGGTTCAGCCGCCATTGCCATCACCATCACCTCTACCACCTCGATTCCCCACCACCGACGCCGCGCGCGTATCACGCAACGCTGGCGCCTGTATTTTTAATGTGTTTGACAGATTAATTAAAATTGTATATTTAATTTGCATTTTGTTTTTGATTGATGAGCAAGTGGAGCGCGCGCCCGCTTCGCGTTTCTCCGCCGATGCGCGAAAAAGTGCGCGCGGCAGGCGAAAATTAGGAGACCGAATGCCCTGCCTATATTTTAGCCCCAATTCATATACGCGCGTTTATTATAATTATTCATTTTGATTTTCCTGCGAGCCTTCACTTCTACATTCGTTCGTAATTATTTATCCAACAATGTATTTGTTGATTTAATTGTTGTAGTCCAGATAATTGATTTATTAACTTTTTAAAACGATGTTTATAGTCCCCATGTGTTCGCAACAGGAGTTATTCATATCCGTTAGTTATTCCAATTGGTAACTCGCATTAGTTGCCAGCAAAATAAGCATGAAGTGGCTAACGAGTGTATGGGTCGAAGCAGCAAATGACTCTGCCGAACTCGATACTCCCATCTCACTTCTGATTCACTCACAAAATATTTTAAACGATCGTTGGACAATAAAGTATAAGACAAATTTACAACTCGTCTAAAACTACGAGTATTTAAATAGATACACCCTCTCATAATTATATATGGTATTTATTTGCAATTATTTTAGGTACTTGTCAGTGTATAATATCGTCTTCTAAAACAGAAACCTTTACAAGATGAAATTTGACTTCTGGTCATTCCTTTTAACAAACCGCGCCAACCCGATGGCGCAAAGTCTTGGCTTCCCATCTAAGAACAGGGACACCAGAAATAATGTTCGAATTCCGGCATGGCATGGATTTTTACTTTCTCGCTTCCGCTTACACGTAGAGAGAAAGTTATTAATACTGCAAGAAAAAACGGCGAATTTTCGGCAGAAAAACTCTTATTGCAGGGTCCTGATAACGAGAATGGATAAATCCAGTTGCTAAATGTAGAAAAAAATTATCCTAGAATGTACGTTTGTGGGTCCTTGATAGGGAAAAATCGAATGACGGCAGAACGTTTGTCTGTCCGTCTGTGAAAAACACTAGCGTCTAAACTGTTCTATAAAATTGATACTCTCCAATCGATTTGACACGGTTTATTCAATTTTATGTCGATATTTTAATTGTAGCGGGTACTGTACATTAAGCCGCTGGGACATTTTCCAAATTTTCAAAAAATGGATCCATTGTTTTTGCTTAAATTCTGTCGTTGGATAGTGGGAAGGGTGTTTAAGAGAATGGTGCAGGTCTCATTTTCGATGAAAACTCTGATTCTGCAGTCTGTGGATGACCGTCGTGGTGTAAGCATCGTCCCTTGGCGCTCCGAGCTAGGCAGCAGGTAGTTTCTTTCGCAGGTAGTCACCGTTACAGCTTTTGCACCCAACGACCCCCTGACGCTGCAGAAGCCAGCAAAGATAAGTATATTTTGTCTTGCTCTGTTTTTCAGTGAAACTATATTCATCTCTTACTTCTAGAACTCATTTGGGTTCTTTCTATCAATATCTGCTCTAGTGCTCTATTAGTTTTGTACTCCAATCTTCTCTCCTTGTGTCTTTTCCTCATTTTCTGATTTTATCTAATTCTTTCTCTTAAGATGACGAAGAGCAATAGAAACGCATCTAGTGCCAGCAATGATCTTGAGACCAAAATCACGGTGCAAGTTAACGAGGCACTAGATAAGGCTGTAACATCGCCTACTTTCTTACGCTCTTTGGCATCAGTGCTTACTGAGCTTGTCGCAAAGCAACTCGAAGAATCGATGAACTTCAATTCTGATCTTGTGGCAGGGTTAGAAAAGAAATTGGCAGAACGTGACCGTGAGATTTCAAACCTGAAATCTCAGTTAGAGGAAAAGACTGACCAGCTCGAGATGTACTCACGCCGAAACTGCTTGCGGATATTCGGCGTGGAAGAAACCGAGAATGAAGACACCGACAGGCTGGTCATCGAGAAAGTTGCAAACAAGATAAGTGTAAACTTAAGCCTACAAGACATAGATAGGAGCCACCGAGTAGGTCGGCAAGTAACTGGTAAAAACAGACCCATTATTGTTAAATTTGTAAGTTACAGAAAACGCAACGAAATGTTCCGCTCGAAACGGCTGCTGAAGCAAACGGGGATGACGATTCGTGAGGACCTCACGAAATCGCGCCTGGTTTTACTGCAAGCTGCCATCGACCGCTTTAGCCTCCGCAACGTATGGACAGAAGACGGCACCATTGTTATCAAACACGGTAACGGTCGTTCCCGGGTGCAAACCAGGGCTCAGCTCGAGGCAATTTCATGCCTAGCGTAGGAGCGCCCCCACCTTTCCACCTCTCACTCTACTCCTCTCTGCCACGGTCATTTTCGGATTTTTTCCGGGAATTCTCCTTCCTTTGTTCTTCTCTCAACTTTCCTTCTGCAAACCCTCTGTAAATGCTACCTACCTCCTCCCCCTCACATCCTGTAAACCTTTTACCTGTGGGTGCCCGGAACCTTTCCCCGACCGTCCATGAGTCTGGCTCCACAAATAAACCTAATCCTCGCTCCCCCTGCCTGCATGTCGCACATTTAAATGCCCAGTCTCTTCCTTGTCATTTCGACGAAATAACAGAAATAATATCTAAACACCGTTTTCATGCACTTCTCATAAGCGAAACCTGGTTGAAGCGTTCTCTCAATTCCGCGCTAGTAGCAATTTCAGGGTACCGTCTGATAAGAGCTGATCGGAAGGCCAGCGTCGCCGCACATGGTGGAGGTGTCGGTATATACCTTCGCGAAGATCTTAGGCACAAACTTGTACTATCTTCAACAAACACGGACTGCCTACGTAGTGAATATCTTTTTATCGAAGTTGTAGTTTTAGGAAAAAATGTCTCTTGGCTGTCATATATTTACCTCCTAAGACTGACAGCATAGATATGTTGGATGAAACCTTCGCATCAGCGATCAGTCCTTATGAGCATGTCATTGTAATGGGTGACTTTAATCATAATTTATTAAAAGCCTCCCCCTCTGCAGAGCAGTTTAAGCGTTTTTTTCACAGCATGTGCCTCGAAATATTACCTCTAGCACCAACACACCATTCAAAGAGCACGGAAACTTGGATTGATCATATTATAGTGTCTAATATAAACAAAGTTCGAAATCACGGTCAATTTCCGGTTCCTGGGATTTCAAAACACGATCTAATTTATCTTGTTTACAACCTGAAGTGCCCTAAATACTCACCTCACATAATCGAATACCGCGATTTTTCAAAATTCGATAAACAAGCATTTAATATAGATGGATTGACACTTCCTTGGTACCTTGTGCACGAAGAAGAATCACTGGATGCTAAAGTTGCGATTTTCACTAACTTAGTAACACAGCTCTACGATCGGCACGCGCCTTTAAAAATATCGCGCGTAACTCGTCCACCTGCACCATGGTTAACCGATGAAATTCGAAATTTAATGAAAGATAGAGATGCAGTGCATGCTATTTTCCGGAAAACTAAATGCGAACTACTTAAAAAACAATACAAAATGCTCAGAAATTTAGTCACGCAGAAATGTCGCAACGCTAAAATTAAATATTACCACACCACTTTCGGCAGAACCCGCGACTCGAGAATGATTTGGAAAAGTCTGAAATGTCTAGGAATAGGCAAATCTCATCCACAAATTGACACGTATATCTCCTTAGAATCACTAAATCATAGTTTTATAAATAACGTTCCTTCATTTGACAGTAATTTGAAAAAGCAATCTCTCGCGTTTCTCCAAAACTCAGAAACAATATACAAAGACGAATTTTTCTTTTCGTCCGTTGAACATGAGGATGTAATCAAGATCGTTCAAAGTCTCAAATCAAATGCTTCAGGTTCCGATGGTATCAATGCCAAACTGCTAAAAAATAGCCTAAAGGTGATTTACCCAATCATTACCGAAATAATAAATTTCTCGCTAATGAGCGGACAATACCCTTCATCTTGGAAGACTGCACTCGTGCATCCTATTCCCAAAACAACATCAAACAAAAACACTATTGAATACCGCCCAATAAGCATACTCCCAACTATCTCTAAAGTACTCGAAAAAGTCGTCCGGAAGCAAACTGAACAGTATCTCCAAAACAAATCACTTTTAAATGATCAGCAATCAGGTTTCCGTTCCGGCAGGAATACTGGAACCGCGCTACTAAACGTTATTGAAGACGCCAGAAAAGCAATAGATGACAGTAAGATAACTATTTTGATACTTTTGGATTTCAGCAAAGCGTTCGATTCCGTAGATCATGACATCCTGCTCGCAAAACTAAAAATCATGGGATTTGCACAGCAGACACGTACATGGTTTCTCAATTACTTAACTTCAAGAACCCAAAGAGTGGTATCCGGTAGCCGCAGCTCAAGTGACTTGGTACTAAACCGCGGAGTTGCTCAAGGTACTGTGTTAGGGCCACTAGCCTTCTTAATCTATGTAAATGACGTAGGTAATGCGCTTAAATATTGCAGTCATCAAATGTATGCGGATGATCTTCAGATATACCTAAGCGGTCACCCATCTCACCTTTTCTCACTCGCACAAAAAATTAATGAAGATTTGATAACACTGAGCAACTGGGCAGCATCCCTAGGCTTACAGTTAAACCCAAATAAGTCACAGTGCATGATTATCAGTTCGAAAAGCACTATGAATAAAATCTCATCTGTTGCTCTGCCTAAAATTTATATTAATGACACCGCTCTACCTTGGTGTTCAGAAGTCAAAAACCTAGGTGTGCTTATCGACAACACCCTCAGCTGGAACTCGCATGTAGATTCAACCTGCCGTAAAGTTTTTGCCTCAATGCATTCCCTGAAACGCCTACGAACACTTTTACCAATTAGCACACGTGAGACTCTCATCAAATCTCTTATTATGCCACATTTCGACTATTGTGACTTTCTTCTGACCAACATGGCATTTAAATTACAACGTAAACTTCAAGTAACTCAGAACGCATGCGTACGGTTTATTTTTGATTTAAGGAAATACGACCATGTATCAGATTTTTTCGACAAACTTCAAATGCTTACTGTAGACAAAAGGCGGTTATTTCATTCTCTACTTCTTCTTTATAAAATTTTAAACGGTACACATGTAACACGCCTTATAAGTAACTTCAATCCTCTGAAATTAAATCGAGCTCGTGATTCAGCACTGCTTTGTGTACCACGTCACAACACTACTTCGTTCAGTAGATCATTCACCATTACAGTTATCCGAGCCTGGAATAAACTACCAGCAAGCCTAAAACATTCAAATACCTTCCGTAAATTCAAAAATGAATTAACCACATGGGTAAGGAATAATGACATGCAGAATGGCTGTTAACATCTCCTTCAATCTCCAGACTTTTCCCACCTCCAAGCACCCGGTCACCGCACCCTCTAAATGCTGTACTTTCCGCACTCTCTAAATTCAAAATTCTATCCCATACCTCATGACTCTCTTCACTTTCCATTCTGTATCAACCCCTGTAAATTATTTAATACAATCATATAATTTTCAGTGTATCTTAATGGAATTGTTTAAATAAAATATACATAAAGTGACTAGCGACATTCCAGATAAACGTACTTATACTCGTAGCTATTTTTGTATTATCATCATAATCTTTACGGCAACATGTTGGTATAAATACAATTTGATGTTAAGATCCTACTATACTTTTATATTGTTCCTGAATACTGTCAATATTGTATTTTAAATTATTGTTACTATTAGCCTATAATGTATTGTACTCCTCTGGTGTTAAAAATGATTTTATACTTATGTAAAGTGCTCATGTAAACCGAATGTACCTTGATGTAACGTCTCTGGAATAACTTCACGTCTTCCGCCTACTTTTTCTTCCTCCTTTTCTTCGCTTCTTCTCCCTTCCCTTTGCTCACAAACTTCCCCATTTTTTCATTATGACTCGCCCCCCTCCGAACATCTTTCTCTTCTCTTTCTCTACTGTGTATATATTCTGCTCTATTAATGTTCGGCCCTAAGCCGCCATCCTGATTGAGATTTTTCTGGGTTTACTCAATCGCTTAAGGCGTACGCCGGGATGGTCCCTTGTATTGCACTCCCAGTCATAAATGTACAGTTGTCCCCCCTTTTAGTCTCTCTCCTTTCTTCTTTCTCTTTCGACCTTTCTTCTTCATTTCCATCTGCATTTCCACTCTCTTTCACTTCTCTCTTTGTTCTTAAAATGTTCGGCCTTTAGCCGCCATCCTGATTGAGGTTTTCTGGGTTTACTCAATCGCTTAAGGCGTATGCCGGGGTGGTCCCTAGTTTTGCTCTCCCAGATGTAAATGTACAGCTGGCCCTCCCCCTCTTAAAATATTATTTCTCTGTATTAATGTAGATTGAGTGGTTAGGCGGAAGAGCAGGCCCTATGGCCTGAGCCTCGCCATTAATAAAGGCATTTTTATTATTATTATTATTATTATTATTATTATTATTATTATTATTATTATTATTATTCTTGGAAACTTGCAAAAATTCAAATTTTTTCGGCGTCTTCCTTCAACTATAATTATGAAGATAGAAATGTTTCTCTTATTTAAATCTGTTCCTTAAAGATAGATTATTAAAAAAGGTCATGTACAATTTTTCGAAAATTTGAGTGTTGCAGTACGCGTGAAAGTACGGGCATGAAAGTATGTGCTGTTTTAGCACCGCTCGTTTCAGCTGCGTTTGTGGGCTGGGCAGTCTCTCTTGTATCGCCTCTAAACCTGCATTCTTCTCTAGATTCTCGACATAGTATGGTATGGAAGATCGTGTGCAAAATTGCTGAATACATTAGAATCTCCGAGTTGGGCCGAAGAGCCATCTTGTCAGGTTCGAGAAGTTGTGTGGGCTCTCTAAAGGGTAGATCGATCCAGTGACAAATATAACTTATCACATTCTTACGAGTTCGTCTGTTTCACTTGTACATGCTTAATTGATAATCCTTGATTCCTTTTTGAATGAACTTCTATTCCATTATTGCCCTAAAAGGTGCGTTTGTAGTATTTATTTGAAATTTCGTAATGATTTCCTACGATCATTGTTTTAGAATAAGTATTTTGTAACAGCTTTTTCTTTGAATTTATCATGTTTATGATTCTATCTACGGAAAAGGGCTGCTTTTACCCTTAGGCGATGATAGATGCCGCTGCACCATTTATGACTTTCGTGCTTTATGAACTCGCTTCTTGATGCGTACTGTAATAGTTCACCTAATTTTCACAAACCACTTGGTTTTGATCATGGTTTTTAAATCTCTAGGCGTCTTTCTGAGCTGAACAACAAACATTGTCATTACATTGTGAATGTTCATACGATTGGATACCGATGTTTTAAATATTAAGCAGGAAAAGAGAGTTTTCTTGTTAATTAGTGTCAATTATTCTCTACATCCAGGTTCACACCTTTTCTCCACATTTACTTGACTTTCGAAAGGTCTCCATTGCATTACTGTTTTCGTAGAAGAAACCTTCAGCCATTATTTCTCTTCATTAATGGTATCATAAGTGTCTCCAAATTGGCAATCATGCTCCGTATTTTATTTCTGGGAACAAAAAAAAAGATGTGTGAGATTAAGAGAAAAGGGAGGATGCTCAAAAAGATCATAGCCACAGGATCCTTGCTTTATCGACAGCAACTTGAAATTCCTCTTTTTTACTGTATTTTTTTAACTAAAGAAAATTGTCTTCTGTCTCTGTCTAAAGTATTCACTGTTTATTTGTTCATTTTCGAGTAATTAAAGATACACATGTTCAAGGAAATGTGGAGGTATTGAATGTATTATTTATGATGTTTGGCGTGCTAAAATTCATTTGCGATTGGGTTTTCGAATGAAATTGTTCATTTGATGAGTGCAGTTTTGTTTGTGGAAAGATAGATTGCCTTAAAGGAAAGTCTTTCTTTCTGATTGTTGTCTAATTGAATACGTTCACTACTCATCCGCATAGTCACTTTGCGTCGTCACATCTACAAATGGGAGTGTGCGTGTGAGTTTAGCTGTGTATATATATGTGTATGTGTGAGAGAGAGAGAGACCCACACACACTTATTTTTGTCATAAGTTTCATTTTTGTTGGCATAGTTGTTACTGTTGCTATCGTCAAAGGAAATTCCCCTGCTCGTGAACTGAAACCGAGAAATCTTTCTAAAATATACTACCTCAGCAAAATAAGTCATCGTGCAAACGTGTGCTTATTGTTTATGTGATTTTATTCGTGTTTATTGTCTTATAAGACAATTAAGTTTTAAGAATGTCATTCGATGAAGTTGCAACCCCCATATTTTTGGACACAAACCTCCATTGATATCTTGGGTATGTAAAAGAGAAAATGATGTTGATAAATATCAAAATCTTAACATGATAATGGTTTTAATGAAAACTACACATGAAATAATGTAGTGTTTATAAAAATACTAATATATTTGTATGCATAAATTATGCAGTATTAAACTTGTGACTACGTATTAGAAATACATCGATTTCTACAAGCCTACGAGTTATTTTTGTAGGCTCTTTGGGAAGCAGTCACCGTGATTAATCATGCACGTAGTATTTTTTTGTTAACTGGAACTTTTAGGCTAATTTGACGGGCACATTGAACGCGTATACAGCTCACCCGTGTTTGTAAAATTATGGTTGTTATGGGTCGGGGTGAAAGACAAATTGACTCAGCAGGCGAATCTATAAAATGCTGTATTTTATAAATTAAAGTGAGTTCGTCTGACGCTAAAAATATGCAATACAAACAGTTGGATAAAAAAAAAGAACCTTTGAAATATGTATCGGAATTTCAAAAATGGATTTATGTGAAGAGCTCGATAATATTAAAAGCGGTGGAACGGAGTGGCGGGGAAGGGGGGAGGAGGAGGGGTGTTGAGACGCGTGGGCGGGGTGGGGCGGGGTGACGTGGTGGCGCGCACCCGAGCTGCGAGGGAAATTGCATTCCGCCCTCGTTTCCCACCCTCCGCCGACGATCGACTCCCGCCCCGCCCCGCCCCACCCGCCACGTCCCAACCCCCCTTCTTTCGCTCCGTCGTTCCAGGTCGTCGACGCCATCGCTGATCGTTACCGTCGACCCGCCTCCGACCCATCCGGTGTATTACCACCTGGAGCTGCGTGGCGTAGTGGTTAGCGTGAACGCCTTCGCCCTTGGTGCCCGGCTTCAATTCCCGACCAATTTGTAATGGACGAAGTGAGCTCTCGGCAGGTTTTCTCTGGTTTGTTCCTCTGCCTGTCATTCATCATTTACCTTACCATAGATACGTAATCTTGTACCTTATCGTCATTAGCACTATCATCATCTTGTTAGATCATCATATGGACCTCAATAACCTCAGCAAGGGAATGGACTCTAAACCCCGATAAGTAAATAAAATAAATATCGCATTCTAGATATCACGAAGCCCAAAACTTTTGAAGGAAGCCACTCACGTTTCGGATTTGTAACAGTTTCACCCGTCCGTATTTTTTAGGCTTAGAGATTAACCATATCCTGAAGGCGCTCACAATAGAGCTTTTTTCCCGTACGTGTTTACTGCGTTCTCAGCTCGGCGGCCGATTGGAAGTGTCTCTTCCACCTACCTTCCTCATCCATTGCTGCTTTGTGGAGGATTATATCCTGCACAAAGGAAGAATGGTATTCTTCCTGACCCTTAGGAGCTACTACCAGAACAAGTTTACAAATGCCGATCTCCAGCACTGTCAAAGAATACAAAAAAAACTTTAACAATTTCACAAAACTCTTGCACTGTTGCGAAAATACAAAATTAAAGGCACACACTGACCAAGCGATGCTACCTGACTAACACAGCAAGAAAAACCAAATTAATGTAACATTGCAGAAAGTATTGAAAGGTTACGAGGCACACATGGCTGGATTTTCCAACCCAGACCACTATCACAACATCACAGCTCCTCCAAATTACACAGCTGTCTAGTAGAGGGTCTCAAATGCAGATATCAAGAAAATGCCTTTCACCACCGTGGATGCTTCACGCTCATGGTCCACCATAGCCCCTTCCGCTTGGTCCACACTCCACCAGCCCTCCACCTGCCATCTCTCCCGCTGTCCACCAGGCTCTGGCCTCGCCCCGGGTTCAGACCCCGGGCAGGGCGCAGGGGGGGCGGGCAGCCGGCTAGCAGGCGGAGGGGCGGACGTAGGCGGGGGGAGATACGGGCGGCGACGGCGTGATGGTGGTGGTAGCGGCGGTGACGTCTTCGGTGTCGGCGCCGAGGGTAGCTGGTTGCAACTGGCCGGGCGGCGGGAGAACCGCCACACGCATCGAGGCGCGGGGAAACAATGATCAATTAACGTCTTAATTCAATCATTAATTGATTGTTGATTGATTGATTTTTTTTTAAGTGGGACGCGCGAACTTTGGAGTTGGCGCCCCCATGACACCCTGGTGTAGCATGGAACTCCCATAATTTAGCGGGAAGCACCACAAAGAGTGCCCAGGTGGGCGGAAGTTGCAGGAGCTTGTCCGCGCCGACCAAAAATGTGCTAACAAGCACGCACCCACAAAAACATATTTCCAGAAAAAAGCAGGTACGGACCGATTTACTTTGATAGAATTATATACTCCGGAGTGTGGTCCCACTTGTGTTTGCACGGAGGGGTAAAACGGAGTAGTAAAACTGTCACGTTTTCCGAATGGTTTCCTTTTACTTCCTCGCTCTTACGAAGGAACTTCGAAGGAACGAAGGAACTTCGTAAGAAGACAAAGTTAAGTAATCGTGCGCCAGAAAACGGCGGATTTTCGGCAGAAAAACCCTTACTACAGGGTCCTGGTAATGAAATAGTGGATATATCTAGTTGTTAAATATATAGAAAAAAATCCCTTTTAACACGTGATGTAGCCAAGGTTTGTGGGTCCTTGATACCTAAAAACTAATTGACGTCAAAACTTTTGTCTGTCCGTACGTCCTTTTGGGGTCAACGCTCACGCGGAAACCGTTCCGCCGATTTTCTCTAAAATTCAGAGTCCTCGATGGATCTGAAGGAACTCGAGGCATTGAGTGTCATGAAATGGGTATTTTGATTTTTGAGGGTACTTTACATGAAGCGACAAAAACTCTTCCAAACTTCTCTCAGAAATGGCACCAAACTTTTTATACTTTGAACCATTCTTGTTTGTTCTTGACATTTCGAACTCGAGTAAGGCAGCCTTGCTGGGCTATGCTGCCCTTCTCACGTGGACACTGTTTGATTTTAGGCGCGCTATCTAAAACGAATACCAGATTCATTTGATATATTTGATGTTTCAGTCTGATTCTATACTTTCTAGATATTGATGAGATGAAATTTTAATGTTGGGCGTCAAAAATTCTTGGCAGAAGCGTTCAACTGGTTCTTACATCGTTTGATGTTGAACGGAGCCGAACTTTCCCCCAATGTCGCATTACGTGAATCGTTGTGAGTGGTGGCTTTTGGTGTCTCAGTTTTCAAGAGATTGAGTAATTGATAAGAGTTTCTGGGCGTGTCAAGTGCTGCTATTTCCCCTATGTATAGTGCATGTTTTACCGTGGGAGTACGTGGAGATCGTTGTCCTCCGGATGGCAATATGCGGCGTCGACCTACACGTCGGTTTACGGAGATTTCCCCAACCGGGTATTTCCCACCAGCGGGGCACCGCCCTCTCCACGTCCCCGACTGGTCTCCCAACATGTTCGGCAGTGTAGTGCATGAGCAAGTAAGGGTTGAGGATAGAACAAGCAAAGGGACGAAGAGATCGCGCACGGTCCGTGGCCCGTTTGTTAGGGCTCTGCTCCGGCATTCTCCTGGTCGAAGAAACCACCGAACTACTACCGAACCGTGCAGCCGATCACTAGAATTCTCCTTCAAAAAACCGACCGATTTCGACCTAGCTACCAAGCTAATGTCAAAAATCATGTGACCAGCGGGACTGGAACCGTAGGACCTCCTGGTCAGCAGCTCTCAAGGGAATTTTAACGAAAAAGTAAAGCCTCTCGACAATGTTATTGAACGATTCAAGAGTTTAAGTGCTCTGTGTCATGACAAAACATTCTGACACATATCTGCAACCAAAAAGCTGTTGTCATAATTTTGTCTGATTCTTATGGTTTTGGCTGTCCTGAATTCGAAAATGACCACCGTTCTTCCTGAGACGTCTGGCTTTTTCATAATTGAGATGTACTTGGTCAAATAGTTGGTTACTGCTAAATTTCAAATTCGTCACTCTTGGAAAAATCACTGAATATGGAAAACCAAATTTCTTTTCACTTTTAAATTTCAAAAAATAAAAAAATGTTTTTAACGAATATGAGACCTGCACCATTATTTCAAACCTTTACACTAACAACAAAATTTAATAAAAAACGATACAGCCATATTTTGAAAATTTGGAAAATGTCTCAGGGGCTTCATGTAAAGTACCCCCCAGAATTAAAATATCAGTTTCAAATTCAAAGGGCCGCAACATCAGTCAGATCGATTGTGGAATATCAATTTTGGAGAAAATACGCAGATCGGTTTAGCCGTTAGTGTTGTTCACGGACGGATAGACAGACGTTTTGCCGTCATTCGATTTTTCGATATCAAGAATCCAAAAAATCTGAATTATGGATACATCACATGTTAGAGGATATTTTTTCTAAATATAGCAAATGGATTTATCCATTATTTCGTTACCGGGGCCCTGTAATAAGAGTTTTCTGACGAAAATTCGTCGTTTTCTCGCAGTATTACGTAACTTTCTCTTTACTCCGTAGCGAAAAGTATTTCTAAAAAAACCCTCCAATTTTTTTTTTTGGACTTTTCCCCCACAAATAAAATGAGAGACGCTTAAATGTACGGCGAAGATCTCATTTTCATTGAACGCTCTCAATATTCGAAATTGCAACTTTGGAAATAACGCGTGAAAATATGTGCTGCTGTAGCTTCACTATTTTTATTGGTACGTATTCATGGGAACTTAAAAGTATATAATCTTGGAATCATTTACAATATGCGACACGACAGCCATGTTGATTCATGTTGTCTCAGTGCTTTGCCTTATAATATTTCGTCGTATCCAGTGAATTATCAAGGATTGTGAAATGAAAATTAAACAGATGGGAAAAGTAGGTAAGTTGTTTAATATTTCAAAAGTTATCGCCATAACTATTTATAAATTTATCCCATTGTGATAAAATGATCAATCGCTTCATTGAAACAAGTTGGCAGTTGCCTACAGAACAATGATTGTACCTAGGCGTGCACCTCTTCGTCTGAAGCAAGTCGAAGGTCATGAATATCTTGAGGACTCGAAAAATCTGAAAATCTCCTGGGGATAGATCTGAATTGTATGGAGGATGTGTGAGCTTCCCAGCGGGACTTTTGCAGCGTAGTCAAAACAACCTCGACAGCATGTGGGCGGGCATTGTCGTGCAACAGAATGATGTCTGTCAACATTCTTGGGCGTTTGGCGTTAATGACGCTCTTTTTACAAAGTTTACCCTGTGTTAACACACAACAGACATTCTGGATAGAAATTTTACCTGGCACTCCATGCGCTGCCAAACTACACCCCGCTGTTCCTCTTTCTTTGCCACTATAGTGACGTCGGACGCACAAAGACTTGCTTACCTCACTACATCTAACAACTACTCACTACGTCTACATTCTCGCTGTTCCTACCTGATTTTCAAAAGAGAGCACTTCTATACGCACATCTATTAGCTTTCCCAACTACCCTACTTGTTTTCATTCGTCTGTCCTTCATCATATTTTCTTTGATGTGCGCGTCCCACAGAATCTTACTTTGTCATACGCTTACGGCCAAGTAATACCCTCCAAACAACAAACAGTCGACAGAATATTTCCATAAATGAGTTCTAAGTTTTTTTTATAACAGTAATATGTTTTACTTTTTTCAGTAAGAACGTTTTTCAGTAGGTATTTAACAATGTCATTAAAACCCTAATAATAATAATAACAGTTTGAAACTACACATTTAAGTCTTCATTTATTAGTGACAAGAGATTTTTACACTTTCTTATTGCACATTTCACTTGTGGAATTGTCAGCATTACATAAAGCACTATTCTCATCTCGGGCAAAGAATAAAGAATATCAGAGCCGTAGAATTTTGCAAAAAATGATGTACCGTGTGAGGGGTCCCGACATGAGCACGTGAACGTGCAAGAAATGTTACTGCATATTTAGATGATGAGAAATAAAATCAATGTAAGAACAAATGAGAATGGATAAGGCTAAACAATGTGTTAATTAGTAACTGTAAAAATCACGCAGAAAAAAGGTTGCCAGGAGAAATTTGCAGCCGTTATAGTTTCATATTTTTCGAGTAGAATTGACAACTCAACCAGAACAAAAGGAAAATTAGCCCGAAAGTTCCGATAACAGCAAATTTAAATTTATCCTTCCCCACCGTGTGATGTGGGCTCCACCGGCTCGAGGCCGCGGGTCGACTCCCGGCGCGGGTGCGAGGACGTGCGCGTAATCTACGGCTGGTGGAGGGCGGCGAGTGGCGGCGGCGGAGGCGGAGGAGGAGGAGGCGGCGGCGGCCGCGGAGCTCGAAATGACGATTTATCCCCGAGCATAACGCGCTAATTAGGCTAACGCAACGGCAGCGGCGGCGGCGGCTGTAACTCCGAGAGGAAGGGGAGATAACGAGACGCTAAAAAAGAAAATTACGCGTTCCCCATAAATTTCCGAACGACCGTTTTTCAGCCCCCTCACCCGTGCGAGCGGCGCAGTGGGCCCAAACGATCCCAAACAGACGGGTAGCATTTTATTTTCAGGTACGGACTCTAGTACAGGTCTGTTTATATGGAGTGTAAACGGACTATATACCTCGTATAGGTATGTATTGCTGCTAAATGTCGATGTCGATATTTTCATGAACATATACGTTTTGGGGCTCTCTGACACCGAAAATGGGTAATTTTCAAACGTGTGTCTGACCTTTTTTTCTGTCCGTCCGACTTTTTCCGTGTATGCCTGTGCATCCGTCTGTGTGTTTGTTTGTGAGTGTTCAACTTTGTCGTGTTAGCGGCTAAACCGTAAAGGATTTTGCCCAAATTGGTGTATTCCTCATTCCATCTCACCTAACTTGAAGTCCTGCGAATTCGAACTGAATATTTTAATTTTTGGAGATACTTTAAAGGAATTTCGAAGACATTTTGAAAATTATGACAAAAGTTGCTTCCAATTTTTGTTGTTATTACTTTTGACTATATTAGAGCAAATCCGCGTGGAATATGTGCGATGTTCCTAAAATCTCTGAAATTTTGAAAATTCATTGAACCTCTGTTACAACTTCATTATTTAAACTAGACATTTTTCTTAATGCGGTATATTTCTCTATAGCACATTATAATATTTACTGTACATTTTTTAAATGTAAGTACTTTCCTCGTAACATTGAATGACATGGAAACAATTTTGCATCTTAGATGTTAGAACTTCTACAATATTAAGAATTATTTTTTGTAGCAAAAATTAACGAGGTATCACATCTAAATGGTTAATCGGGATTCGAAAGTCCGAATGCTTAAACTCAAATTCAGTTCCTGGCAAATATATTTTCCTTTCAACAATTTGAAATTAAAATCAATGACAGAAGCGCCATTTTCATTTATACTTTTCAATTTTCAAACATTACAAATGTTTGGTGATGATAGTTGTCAAGGGAAAGCTGAAGTATTTATAGTAATAATGTAACTTGCTTGTTTCCGGGAGTCCATTCCTGAAGAAAGTGTTTTGAGGGCTTTTAAGACACTGAGACAATCAGTAGTTCATTCGATTCATTTCTGCAAGTCAAAACGCATTGATGTACTATATTTTAGTTGGATTATTCTAAAATATTCTGTAAAAATTCTAGAAAAAAAATCTTTCTTTTCTTTCTTTGATTTACCAAACAGTTTTTGCTACCTCTTCCGATCCTTTCCTTTTTTTCCTTTTCTCCTTCTCTTTCTTTATTAATTAGTTTTTACCCATTTTCTTTCTGCCTTAAAGAAAAGGTACTTATTTGAACATAGAAACCTTAATTTATTAGCTGAGCTTTAGTAGCTGAATCGCTACTAATAAATTATCCAAGATGAAAATATATTGCAACTCTCAACCGATCTCATTAGTTTTTAAAATGTTACACATGTTGTCGAACACAACGTTTTTTCAGTGCAACATTCACTCCATTTCGGCCCTGTGTGTATGGCGACCAGCTCCTGTGTGCCACGCCCCCTCCTACGTATGGACGCGTAAACCCCTGACCCGCTACGGCGGCGCAGCGCCGCGCGGTCGAGTTGGAGGGAACTTGGAGCAGTGACTGAAGCGCGAAGTGGCTCTGCTAAATTCACTGAATCTATGCGAAGGAGTTGTTTGAAGGAGGCTAAATGTTGTTAACTAGTTAAATTTTAATACATACAATCTACACTAGAGTATTACATACACGTAATACAGTTAATTAGACACAAATTTCTGCTAAAGTAAGGTAATTACCGGGAAGGATTATGATAGAAACAAACCTAAGCGTTTCTGACTTGTTGCTTGACAAAATTGTGAACTCCTTTTTATTTTTCTCAGTTGCAGTAGCGTAAAAAACGGCCGAATGCACAGTTTATATCGTTCAGAAGAATTTTTAACTCATTAGTAAGCCATGGAGCAGCAGGCTGCGTATTTCGAGAAGTTTTTCTATAGAGACTGCTTGTCAGAAAGGTCATATTTCTATTTTTTTGGCAATATCCTTGAAAATTGGTCATTAGTTCATCTGTATGTGGAGTATAGAGTGTGCGGAAATAGGCTGTCACAAGATTTTTGCATGTTAATAAATCTTCGATTAATAAATATTTATTTGTAAGTTTAGTGTGGTCAATACTTAAATGGATGAGTACAGTTTCATGCTTTTTATTGCGAAGGTAAGAACGGTGGTTATGAAAGGTACTTTAACAGAACTGCTATAGTTGGGGTGATCAGATACATTCAATTCAAAGATTTTTGTTTCTTGGGTGGAGTTCTTTATTGATTTCATTAACGGAAAGTGGATGCTCTTTAATGGGTCAATTAATTTTTACTTTTTCATATACGTACATAGAATAAAAAAGTTACGTAATACTGCGGAAAATGGATTTCGATATTTTAACGGAATAACACTTTTTATACCGAAAGAGAGTTTCTTTCCAAAACCGACAGGCAGACCGACCGTCCATCTGCCTGTTTGTCTCTCCGTCCGTCCGACTGTCTGTCCATCTGTGAACAACACTAGTGCCTAAACAAATTAAATAACTAAAATAATTAAATAACTCGGAACAAGGAAAATGTGAGTTACAACTCTTGAGCATAAAGGGGCTTTATAAATAGAATATTCCTTTTTTATTGCTTAGAATGTACTACTTGTTTTATTTTCGTGTTCTGAAAGAATTTACTGATATTTACTGTTTAAAAAGAACAAGAAAAATAATCTAACGAGTAGACTTTGGATTTTAGTTCAAATGCCTATTTATTTCCTTATAGATATTGTGGACAATAATTGCAGATGTTTACGAATCATGAAAAAATAGATCTACTGTAAGCGTCTGATAGTTCCTAAAATGTTCTAATAGGGCGGTTGATGACTGTTTTAATGTTTTTGCCTAAAACAAGTTATTTTGAAGAATGTTCATATTTTAAAGCTAATTTTTAAATTCGTTTAACTGAAATGCAAACACTTTCTCGAATTCCACGAAACACAAATATCAAGCAATTAAATACGCACCGAAATCTCTCACCCAGCACACCGAACACAAGGAGCCCTGCAAGTCAACATTAATAAAGATTTCTCATGCTCGTCTCCGATCAGCACGCACTAAGGCAATTGCACCCATTACCCATTGCCAAACACAAGGTCGTTGTGTCCTATCGGAAAACAATATTTTTCTTGTTTTCTTAGAATGATGACTTGAACAGGCTGTAGTGAAGGCAGGCGGCGGCGAAAGACGCTGACCAATGAAGGCGCCCGGGGGCGTGAGTAAAATACTCCGTCACCACAAGGGCGAGCGCGGCGAGGCGCGTGGGAGAGCTGCTTGGGGCTACCTCGCCATCTGCGCGAGCTAGGTGCAACAAGAGGGGTTCCCCTCCATCACCCCGCCTCACCAGCGAGTCACGCGTGGACGCTCTCCATAACATTACTGCGCTGCCCGCGCACTCGAAGCAGACGCACCGCCCCCGCCGCCCCCGCCGCCCCCGCCGCCCCCGCCGCCCCCGCCGCCCCCGCCGCCCCCGCCGCCCCCGCCGCCCCCGCCCCCCCCGCCGCCCCCGCCGCCCCCGCCGCCCCCGCCGCCCCCGCCGCCCCCGCGCCCCCGCCGCCCCCGCCGCCCCCGCCGCCCCCGCCGCCCCCGCCGCCCCCGCCGCCCCCGCCGCCCCCGCCGCCCCCGCCGCCCCCGCCGCCCCCGCCGCCCCCGCCGCCCCCGCCGCCCCCGCCGCCCCCGCCGCCCCCGCCGCCCCCGCCGCCCCCGCCGCCCCCCGCCGCCCCCGCCGCCCCCGGCCGCCCCGCCGCCCCCGCCGCCCCCGCCGCCCCCGCCGCCCCCGCCGCCCCCGCCGCCCCCGCCGCCCCCGCCGCCCCCGCCGCCCCCGCCGCCCCCGCCGCCCCCGCCGCCCCCGCCGCCCCCGCCGCCCCCGCCGCCCCCGCCGCCCCCGCCGCCCCCGCCGCCCCCGCCGCCCCCGCCGCCCCCGCCGCCCCCGCCGCCCCCGCCGCCCCCGCCGCCCCCGCCGCCCCGCCGCCCCCGCCGCCCCCGCCGCCCCCGCCGCCCCCGCCGCCCCCGCCGCCCCCGCCGCCCCCGCCGCCCCCGCCGCCCCCGCCGCCCCCGCCGCCCCCGCCGCCCCCGCCGCCCCCGCCGCCCCCGCCGCCCCCGCCGCCCCCGCCGCCCCCGCCGCCCCCGCCGCCCCCGCCGCCCCCGCCGCCCCCGCCGCCCCCGCCGCCCCCGCCGCCCCCGCCGCCCCCGCCGCCCCCGCCGCCCCCGCCGCCCCCGCCGCCCCCGCCGCCCCCGCCGCCCCCGCCGCCCCCGCCGCCCCCGCCGCCCCCGCCGCCCCCGCCGCCCACTCAGCCCTCATCTCTTCAATTCACCAGCGCCTCGCGACACATCGCATTCACCCGGGTCCCTTTGGCTCCCCTGCATTAGCCCGCGGCAGCGCTCTTGCCACGTGCCGGCTCCGTCCCGCCCTCGGGGCAGGTGGACAGCCTCGCGCGTTTCCCCCCATTCACATCAGTGCCCCCTGCTCGTCCCATCCCGTTGTCCCGTCTGCCGGAAAGCGAGATGCCTGACGCCCCTTCGCACCTGCCGCCTCGCCTTCTTACCTCCTCTCAATCTATTGCTCTCTCTCTCTCTCACTCTCTCTCTCTTTCGGCCCTTCGCCCCCTCTCTCGACTCTACCCCTCGCCATCCTAACCCCTCTCCCACTCCCCGCTCACTCACTTCTCTACCCCCGTCCACCTTCTCCCTCTTCCACCTCTTCCCCTCCCCCTGCTCTCTCACCCTTTCACCCTCTCGCTGCCTCACCGTCACGCCCGCCCTCTCTCCCACCTCCGTTCAAAATCGGAGTCCAGCGCCAGTCGGCGTGTTAATTACGACGTATGGGCCGAGCCCTTCCGCTCCGCGCCCCGCCCACGCCGCGCCGCCGCCCTTGCCGCCGCCGCCGCATGCATTATGTATGGCCGGGCGAGCTTGCGTTGCGGTATCGCGAGGATCGGAGTATCGTGAGGATGGTGACGCCCCCTCTCGGCGCCGCAGAGGTCGCCCCGAACCCCCCACCCACCCTCCGCCTACGGGCGACGATGTCGCCCTCCTCCCCCGTCTTTGTCGGTTACCCCGTGTCCCTCCCCCGCGCACGTAAACGCTGTCGTTGGCTGAGCAGAGCACGGCGATGGAGGTGGTCACGCTAGCCTTGGCGGCGAGTGGAAATGTGAGCGCAAGCACAGAAAGCTTCTGCAGTAGAAGACCATAAGATCTGGGATGTTCTGGAGGGTGATGAGTATACAATGTTATTGCAGTTTTCATGAAGACTAATTTTATTGAAACACTGAATATATTGTAGTCTTGTACGATTGTATATTATATTTTTGTTTTTGTGCGCTTGCTATTTTTTTTTTAGTATTTTGTGTGGTTCTATTCTTCAGCATTTTTTACTGCTACAAGCCACTAGTTGATGTTCTAATTTCTTTGACTTGTAGTAAGTTTTATTTCCTAGTAAAATGCCAAAAAATTAAAAACCTATAATGGAAAGAGAGCCAAAGGGACCTAGAAGTATAGTTGCTTTAGTCCGCACATGCCGCAAACGGGTAATAGATTTTGGTTGTGTTGTTGTTTTGCTGAAACAACCGAAAGAAGACCCTACTTTGTTAACTGCCTGAAGGCTCCAAGGTCTCCGTGACTGGCCCTGCCGACATCTCAAGTGCTCGTAAGCACATGAATAACACCGCCGAAACTCAGCCAATGGCTGTCAGCTTAAAACAGAACAAAGCGAAGGTTTTTTTAGCTCCGCTCAAAGCTGAAGATGTCGAGCGTAGGATTGACAAGTGTTGATGCAAATTCGCAATATTAATGAAAATCGTAAATTCGTAATATCGGCCGCATAAAGACACGTGAGCAAACTGTGAGAGTTACAGAAAGGGAGGAAGAGAGAGAGAGATGATGAAGGAGTAAGAGGGAGCGATAAAATCTAGCGGCGAGAGAATAGGTATCGGGCGTGCTAATAAAATTTCAGTATGATTGCCATCGTACATTTTACATATTTTTGTCCAAACAAATTATTTGTTATTCACTCCATTTCAGACATTCACGACAACATTATAATTGTATTTCCAAGTATTTGTAATATATATGAATCAACTCCAATCATTTTAACATGTACCAGGTAATAAATATACATTTATCGTCAGAATACATTTATTAACATTAAAATAAAATGCCATTTACGTACATTTACTAGAATAATACTCTAGATATTGATCCGGTATTCCATTTCACAATACTTGTCACTAAAAATGAACATTCCTGATAATTTATTTCCTTTCGCGTCATTGGACATCCAACAACAGTTAATATTTTTCCAAATCAAAACCTCATACAACCATTATATCAATTGCATTCTTACTAGCATTAATTTCTGGGCTATAACACATTTGTCTCTTTGTATGTGTGTGTGCGTGCGCGCAAGAATTATGTTTACAAAATGTAAGCTAAAACAAATCTATCACAGAGGTCCACGTCATATACACATTGATACCGACCTGTTCAGTACAGAACAAGCTTCCATTAACATCAAAGTTGAACATTTATTAGGACTTCAAACAAGAAATTGTTTCAAAGCTAAAAAAATTGAGTGAGCAACTGATATAACGGCACTATCTACTCACACAATAAAATTCTTGTAACTCTTAACCTAATGAGACTGATATTACATATAATTATCTTCTCCAAACGAGGAAAATGTGTGTAAATGGATAAAAACCCGGCATGTTTACAACGAATGACGTTGAAAGGTTCACCATAATACCATCTTCAAATGTCTCATTTAGAAAGCGAAATTTTAAAAATGTAATGTTATTTTTTAACTCGCTACAAAAATGAGTAACCATAAAACAAAATAATAACAGCTACCTAAAAATTGCTTATGGCGTGAAAGTTACTCGTTAAATATTGTTTTATTAGAGAAAAATGACATTTATTTATTTATTTGTCAAAAAACAGTAAATACTGTATATGACGTGTGGGGAAAGAAATTTATCTGCGCACATTTTCTTGAGGGCCAGAATTAAAAACTAGTGGTGCTACAGAATGGCACAGACTTTCCCGTATTAGTTTTCTATTTTCCTGGGTCTTCGCTAGCTATTCGGAATTGCCACATACTCTTTCTTGCCAGCTACCATCTATCATCGCCAAAAGTACATATTTTTGTCATTTTCTTAATTTTTCGGTTTCCTATTGGTAGAACAGAAACATTAATTTTAGAATATTAAAGAACACAAAAACCTAGCCGTAAATGGCAATTTTCTTTTAAAAATTATGTGCCGTTTAAGAGAAAATGGCGTTTTAGCACTACTAAAAATGCGAAATTTGAAGCTCATTTTCACAGAAAATTTTTGAGTTTTCAAAATACTTTATTTGAAGTTATTTGAAGCAGTTACACTCACAAACATAATCATCTTTACAAATTGCGGATAATGTGCATATCAATGATGTGAGAGATCTTTCAAAAAATTTACATTTATATAATTTTTGAAAAAAACAAAAAAACAAAAAAAACTCAAAATAAACTTCACGCTATACTAATGAGTGTAATTAGCACTATCCGTTACAAAAGTTTCAAGAAAAAAATTGCAGCCATATACGAGAAAATGACGTTTGAGCATTTCTGAAAATGCCGAAATTTGAGCTAATTGTCACAGAAAACGGTAGTGTTTTCGAGAAGCTTTACTTGACATTATTTAAAGCATATATACTCGTAAATATAATAATGTAAAAAAATCGCCGATAATGTAAATATTAACGACGTGAGAGACAAGTAAAAATTTTACATTTTGGTAATTTTTGAAAAAACCAACCGATAGACCAAAATGGCTTTTATGCCATTGATAGAGTACATTTACCACTATCCCTACCAAAAGTTTAAAGAAAAAATTTGGGGCCGTTTTTGAGAAAATTTTGTTTTTGTAATTTTTTAAAATTGCACATATTGCACGCAATGTTGCACGAAAACTACCAAAATTGTGAAAAAAATTTACATGACCTTTATTAAAGAACTCAATATGCAGAACAAATTTTATTTGAAGAAAAAATCTCTATCTTCAATTTTGTAGTTGGAGAAAGACGCCGAAAAAAATTCAAACTTTCACAATTTTCGAAAATTCAGAGCTGTACGTGAAAATCGGACCTATGCCATGTTAAAAGTGTATTTTACTCTATTCATACAAGAAATTTAAAGAAAAAATTTGGAGCCGTTTTTGAGAAAATGTTGAAAATCCCCGGAGGGCTTCATATAAAGTACCCCCAAATTTTAAAGAATCTTTTTCAAAATCACAAAGCTTCGACTAGAATCAGATCGACTGGGGAATATCAATTTTGAAGAAAATCGACCGAACGGTTTAGGCGCTAGTGTTGACGACAGACGAACGGAATGCCGTCAATCGATGTTTAAGTATAAAGAAGCAACAAATCATGGATTTTGACCACACCACGAGATAGAGGATTTTTTTTTCTTAATTTAGCAACTGGTTTTATCCACTTATTCGTTTTCACGGCCCGGCAATTAATTTTTTCCCGCCGAAAATTGGCCATTTCGCGCAGCATTACATAACTTTCCCTATACTACGTATATCACTCCGTGTATACGTACGTATACGGGAAAGTAAAAAACAACGAAAAATTGAATTTAGAAAATAATTATTTTAGAAAAATAAAGATATTTGAAAAATGTTTTTTCCCTAGTTATAGAAAATCAATTTCAACGGTAAATGAACCACAAGCAAATGGAGTGCTCAACAAAACGTGCGCACAGTGAAGCTACATTTACGTCCAGAAGCAAAACAAGGGGCCATCTCAGCATTTGCTCAATGGATCAGGGAAACTGGACAAAAACCTGATCGAGATGGGGGTCATTGACCCGGAAGCTGAAGTACATTACTTGTTACATTAAATATTATTTAATGCGTATTAAATATTTTTTTAAATCTATACAATGCAAACGTAAACTAATTCATTATATATCGTTGTTTTGTTACAATAAACATTATTTTTCTTTTTCACGATCATTATAGTCTCTAATTGTATAGAAACATTGTGTATGAAGCCTTCAATAGAAATCATGTTGTTCACGACAGAATCGTATGAAACCTGAATTTGAATGATGTAAATATTTTATTTATAATTAATAAACACTATTTTATTGATTTTTGCTGCAGGAATAGGAAAGGGTAAAATATGAACTTTTGCCATTTTCGAATATTTAGGCGTTTTAATAAAAATCGAAGCTATACTAAAGAGCAATAGGAAAAATTTTAAGGAAAAAAATGGTGCTCTCTTGATAGGAGAATATTAATTTTGGAGAAAATCCACTTTAACGCTAATGTACACAAACACTTAGACCGACGCCACGGACGGACAAGATATTTTAGACTGTTGTTATCCAAAGGCTCTTTTTTTCCAAAAATGTACTATTTTCTCAAAACATTTCTTAGCCTATACTGCAGGTGGTACAATAGTACATTTTGTTCATTTTATCTGTAGCGAATATGTAAAATTACACATATTATTGCAAATTGCGTCCTACTAATGCTTTCGCCCTCTCACAAACATTTCTCGGCACCAAAAGAAGCGTTGGAGATTTCAATTCAAATAAGTCCAATTTCTGCTATTTCAAAGTTTTAATGGAAACGGGATCATTGCAACATATTTATAAACGCGCACTCCTGTATTTCCAGAAATATTTTTATGAAAAAAGTTAGAATCATCTTAGAGAGACAGTTTGAAAGAAGAGTTTATAACAGTGCAAACTGTAATTATAGAGAGAATAGCTATGCCGTAAAACAGGGTGAATAGAAACACGTTTAGATATTCACAGTTCTGTATCTAAGACTAGAAACAGGTTATTATTTTTTAATGTATTTTATAATCTGGGTCTTGATTTGTTCTTCGCTTTGTGTGCAAAATAATGTTTTTAAATTTCCATATTAAAAGTGTGTTTTTAAACACTGATATTTCTATTCATCTGTTGATGTGATGAATAGAAACACCCTGTGAAATTTATTAATGTCTCTATGCATCTTTCTGAAAGTTGAATAGAAACAGGTGAAATGATAATTTGGTTTAACATTAATATTAATGTAAATAAATACTGAAGATACCCATTATTCTTAAGATATGCAGCTTTTTATTAAAAAATGTAAGACTTCAAACTTAATTGAACGTAACTTTGAAATGAAAATATGCAGACAAGAATAATTGTTAGTACATATCAAATTTTAATATCAAACTTCTTTAGATCTCTTCTCTTCTGGTAGATATAGTTTTCCGATCACTTGGCTGTATGTAAATTCTGTTGTATCTGGTACATTTGGCAGACCATAAATATTTCCAGAAAAATTATTCGTTCTTCGGTAAAATTCTCCGTTCTTCGGTAAAATTCTCCTTTAAATTGCCCATTCTTTCTGTTTTCACTTGACATATAAACTGTCGAGTGAAATTGTAAGAATAAATGGTTTACGTGTTTCTATTCACCCCATGAAGTAAAATATTCTAAAAACCTTTAAAAGAAATTGAGTAACCGGAAAACAATACAGACCAATTTAATATCCAACAGTATTTGAAACAACAACACTTAGATCAGTAACTTACAAGTATCGGCAACAAAAATCTCATTCACTGCAGCTTCTGTAGGTAAGAAGTTTCCAACAGAAAGGGAATCAGCCGAAAATCACCTCTGTTATTAAACTGACAATTTAAACGAGCAGTGCTACCACTTTAAAAACAAATAGTTCAACTTTCATAAAGTATCAGTTATAATATAGGAAATAGTAATACACAGAATTACTCAAACAGGAATTTACAATATTTATTTTTCTTTTACTTGAAGTTTTGTTTCTATTCCCCACGCTGTTTCTGTTCACCCCATATTATGGGATAAAATTGTCACTATTAATGGCCTGCAACAGAAAAAATGCTGCTCAACAAAGCCACACAAAAAGGTTTTCCAAAACGCAGAAAATTCACCTCAAGAACATCAAATAAAATACTCTCATTTAACACTGCAACAAATTAATTATTTTATCTAAAGCAGTCTTCACGAATTCTGCAATAAAATGATGTTCAGATTCTCCCAGACCAGACGGAAGAAAACCTTAGAAACATATTGAGAAGAGCAATGTCAAAACAAGCTTCTCGACAATTACTTTGCGTGAAATATGCAATTTTTGTAAAACACATTCAAAAGTATTTACATTGATGTCATTTTTACAAAAATATTTCTTCAAGTATTTACTTCAATCTGGAAAATTTCCGATGTTGCAGGCACAACAAAAACATGTTATATGCCAATTCGTGACTCAGAGCGAATGTCGTTTGGCTTTCACTAAGGAGGTCCGGATTCGATTCCCGGACAAAATCGAGTGAAATTTGTTCCAACAAAACGAGCTTGACTACTTTTGAGGGGCTACTCCAACCATTGTGAAGGGTGAGTTGTTACGCAAGAGCGCGTGTAGTGGCGCGTACGCGGAGGTATTACCTGGAGTTCCCCTTGACAACTGACTACTCTCACAGATACCCTAACGTAAAAATCAATAATGTGGTCGTCAATGATCTCGAAGTTAATGCGAACTTACATAAATCAATTTTTAGACAATTCTGTTACAGACTGATTAGGGAAGACGGAATAATGAGTAAAGAAATGTGCTCACAGTCACTTCATCAATGATAACAAAACAACAACTATATTCCCATATTCTGTAAAACACCACGATCCAATCTTCCACGATGTCGACGAAAGATATCAAACATAATTAAAACTGAACGAAATTTCATTGTAATAGTCATCATATTCCACAAATAGGAAAAGAAAAGTATTATTAGAGGTTGTGGGAATATATTAAAATGAACATAGTAATTAATGAGGATCAATAACGAATTAATAATTTTTCTATTACTAAGTTTCCTGTATCTTTTATTTGTCTTCAGTTACGCGATGTAACACATAAACGGCCCAACAATCCAATGTCCTATCACAGCATTTGTTTACGAGTATTTGAATTAGGAAAACTATTTTGTGAACTTTAAAATGAAAAATAAACACATTTTCAATAAATCCTTTCACACTGTGAGATTTGCGGAAAATAAAAATCTGATAAATTATCAAAAAGATTCACAAATAATATTAATACACAAATGCTAATTACACGAGTTTAGTAGGTATATACTTTGAGTGTCTAGTACAGACAAGAAGAGAAACGGCCTACGATTCTTTGCTCATATTAAAGCACGCAGAAATCGTTGATATATTCCGTATCTTCATCAGTTAGCACAAGTCGCCTGCACATTTGCTTCGGCAAACTTACGCTCTAATGTGTTCGTTAAAACCCCGTGTAATTAAAGATTTTATAACTCCTGAAATATTATGCACGTCTGTGCGCGAGCAGTGTTTCTGAACGGCCAATGGCACAACTTCATTGATACGTGCTCTACATTGACTACGTGCGTCTTCTGCATTATATACCGGGATCCTGTAGACTTCTTGGTTTAAGTAGCTCCAGGAAAAAAATATCCAAAGGTGTTACATCAGGTGACCTTCCAAATTAATTAACAGTGCGGCGAGTGTAGGGCGAGAAGCTGAAGTGTCGGAGCTTGGGCGTGTGTTTGAGACTGTGCGCCTGTCCTATTAAAACTTTTGAATTAATTATTTCTTAGCTCATTTGGCGACAAGCCTTGTGACTCACTCTTTTAGGAGCAATGCTAGCTGATTACAAAAATGCAGAGGCAAGAAAGCAAACGGGTTGAAATCTCATTTCTTTCGTGTTCGCACCCGATCGCGCAGCAACGCGACATGTAAGTTGTTAAAAGTACTTGAGGATAAAGACAGACCAGAGAGTTAAAATGATATTGGAGCATGCTACCAAAAAACAATTGCCTATGTTGTCGTAAATATAAGTTTTCATTAAAAAAGTGTAAAGACAAAAATGAACCTTGAAACTCGTAGACTGCAATGCCGGTGCCATCTATATATACCACTGATTGCTTAATCGGTGAGTCCTGGCGCATGAACTGCTGTCGTTAGTCCCACAAGTGTAGGGCAAGTTTTTATCGCGAAAGGTTGCAATGATCTTCCCCCGCTGGATGGCTAGATCCCGCGCCGAACTACCCGTCGGTTTCTGGGGTTTCTCAACCAGGTATCTCCCATCAGAGGGGCACCGTCCAAGCCGGAACGAGATATAAGCTCCCGTCTGGCCTCCCGGCATGTGTGTTAGTGCAGTGCAAGGTTTAGCGTGCGTATGTAAGAGGCGATGCTAGGACAAGGAAGAGGAAGGAAAGTTCGCGCGCGGACCGTGACCCGTTTGTTAGAGCATTGGTCCTACATTCGCCTGGTGTTGATCGGAGAAACTACGAAAAACTGTCGATTAGAGCAGCTGGCCGCGAGAATTCTCTCCCAGACAGCAGTTGAACTTAATCTAGCTATGTATCTAGTGTACAAAATCCTGCCACCATGGGAACTCAAACTGTAGGACCTCCCGCTCAGAGGCACTGCATTGACACTAATTGATACCCTGAGTCACGTAAGTCGGTCCTACACATACAGTACAACAAATCTTGACAGAGCAAGAAAATGAAAAAGTTCCTGTCCCATAACGCTAAACGTGTATACGTAACGTTTATTTAGCGGGTGACAACAACTTCCTCAGGCCCTTGCTATCTCATGAGTCAGCGGTGTCAAATGCAGTGATTCATTGATGCTGGGGGACAAAGTGGACTACTCTGAACATTTGCACAGTTTGTGAAGCTTCAAGACAACCTTGAGAGGAGATTGATATATCATTTGAAATTTGGAGAGATATTTCATTTTCTTTTGGCGGACCAAAAATCTTTGTTTTTACTGAGAGCGGTTTTCAGGGCTGCCTACCGCTGCTTTCAAATGACTTCAGTTTTCGCTTTTTCTATGTTGCTAATGTTGTTTTATTTGCCCTTTCGTATGGTTATATTTACTTTTCTCTGTGTTTTACGATTATAATTTTCGGATTTTATACAACTCATACGCTGATCACAATTAAGGAAGTATGTACTCGCACTTTAACACTTAACAATAAGTATTATCATCCAGTACTTATTTTCAATCATGATTGCGTTTTATTATTTGATTCTCTTATTATATCGTCTATCATCTGTCCCATTATTTTATATTCATAGCGAAAGACCCTGGAATTGTCGTATTAATATTGTAACCGTTGGCGGTAGCTATTTGATATGCAGAACCAACCACTCCTGACGCCCCGCGCCCCGCGACGTTAAAAAATCCCCCCCCCCATTTAGTATTCGTTCAAGTGTTCGATAAGAAGTGCATGGAATCTTCTTTCGTCTGTGCATAAGAACATGAAGCACGACCATTCTTCATGAATTGCCAGGCCCACCGCTCTCGGAGGCAACCGGGAGCAGGTGGTCGGGCGCGGCAGGTGCACACAGGTGTGTCTGGGGCTCATAATCTCTGCCCGCCCACGGCCCCTTCTTATGGACGGCTGCCTTTAATTCATGGCATTCGTAACGACACAAATCGTCCTTCTCTAAGTTGTCTCTCGACAGCTTTGCTGCACCTTTCCATTGTCTTGTTATTAACTCGAAGTGTTTGTCCTTTTGTTTCAATTCAGCCAACACCTTTGTTTCTTCTGATGGTATCTGCTTCTCCTGGCGCTCCTAACACGACTTCAGCTGCAGGTTGAATATTTATTGAGAAGCATTTTGGAAACAGTACTTGAAAACGAACTTAGTAGTGTTACAATATTGTTTCTGTAGTACTGGCAAGAAAATAAAACGTTGCACGTGTATCGTAAGATTAATAATTAATTTCGTATCTTTTTCTTCTCTGTAAACAAAAGAATTTTCAAATATACTGCATTTTTTGTGTGATTATTTACATTAACACAATAACTAAACGATCCTAAATTAATTTTAATTAAAAGAAATCATAATAAACTAGTGGTGCTTCAGAATGGCACAGACGTTCCCATATTGGTTTTCTATTTGCTTGGTCTTCGCTTGCTAGCTTTGGAATTGCCACATACTCTTACTTGTCAGCTGCCATCTATCACCGCCAACAGTACATTTTTTCATTCATTTTCTTAATTTTTCGGTTTCCTAATGGTAGAACGGAAATATTAATTTCAGAGCATTAAAGAACACAAAAACCTAGTCCTAAATGGCAATTTTCTTTTAAAAATTATGTGCCGTTTTAAAGAAAATTGCGTTTTAGCGCTACTAAAAATGCGAAATTTGAAGCTAATTTTCACAGAAAATTTTTGAGTTTTCAAAATACTTTATTTGAAGTTATTTGAAGTACATAACTTTCCCTTTACTACGTATATCCCTCCGTGTATAGTACGTATACGGGAAAGTAAAAATATATTCTACACTTTCTCTAAAGTAGCTCCAAATTTTTTCTTTAATTTTTTGTCGAAAATCGACGAACGCTAAAAAAATGGCGCAAGGCACATTTTTGCCAAACTCTCTAAATCTGTAAAAGAAAATTACAAAAGTTCACTTTTTGGGGCCCTTCTTCAACTTCAGTATTGGAACACTAATATTTTCATCACTCTTGTTCTTATAACAATATTAATTTTCAACAATTATTTCCATCATTTAGTAGGGTTTCTGGCTACACCACGTGTTAGGGTTTTTTTCCCCTTAATTTAGCAACTGGTTTTATCCACTTTTACGTTATCAGGGCCCAGCAATGAATTTTTCCGCCGAAAATTGACCATTTTTTCGTGCAGCATTACATAACTTTCCCTACTCCGTGTATACGTACGTATACGGGAAAGTAAAAATCGACAAATATCATAACTTTACAAGTGTTAGTGAAAATATCCACTTTAAATCATTCCTGGTTTATATGTATGGCAATAAAAAATATTTACCCTTTTGGCGAACAAATAAAATTCTATTCCTTCTTTCTTAATGCAAAACTAAAGTAAGATGTTCTTCTTAGGATTAAATATTTTTCAATTTTAAGAATTTCTACATCTCCCCTTGTAGCTAATTCCCAACGAGTATAACATCACATTGCTAAACAAAACAATATTTTGGCTTAGGATATATTAGTTACAATGTGTACAATTATTTTTAAAATAAGTTTACTTTTGAACTGTAGTGTTGTATCAACATTCAAGCACATCAGAAGCAGTCGGGCCGTAATTTTATTTACAGAAAATTTTACCTTGATTGAAGATAAGCGAGATCTTAGTAAAAACTATTCCCCTTTTTGAATGAACAATTCTGTAGAAATAGTATTTTTTGGCTGTGCCCCAAAAAGTGACGTCACACTATTTGCTGCTGGTAATGTCAGCGCATTTCTCCATAAACAACCACAATAAAGGGCCAGAACCCACAAACCCATATTTCCGCAATACGAAAGGCCGCCATTAAGACTGCATCCCTTACTGATGCTTATCGCCGATCATGGTTCATTGTGGAACCCTCTTGACGGTCTATCCTGTACATTTGTGTGCCGCATGTAATTATATTTCAACCTGATGTCAATTAAGCCAATTCGAAAATATAAGCGATTTCCAAACAAACTGCATTAATACAAATGTAGCACTGATACTGGAGCATGTGAGCCGTTTTAAAACGCATCGCCGGAGCTCTGAACGGTTTTCCACGCCCACTAGTCACCCCTTTTTCTCTCTTCCGTCTTCCTCCTCTCTCCCTATCCGTTTCACTCCCTCCGAGTCTCTCCCCTCCTTCCGTTCTTTCATCCTCCTAAGCTCCCTTCTCTCCTCTTCCCTCCCTGTTCACTATCTCCCACCCCCTCCCTACTGTATCTCACTTACACCACCCTTCCCCACTCCCCTAACACGCGCAACCACCGCTAGCGATAATAATATGGTCGTATTTATGGAGCGAGACTCGCATCCCTGACACCGTATTTTCGCGAACCGCCGCGAGGGGAGCTGCTGCCTATGTCGCCCTGCTGCGTTCGCACTGATGCAGAATTGTGAAATACGACTGAGATAAACAATTTCAAAAACAACACGCGTAATCATAATATTCAATTTGAACAATTAATGAAGAATTTATACCTAATATACAGCGGGGTTATAAACAAATTGCGTGGGGCATGCTGCAGTTTCGTCGCATTGGTTATATTCGTACGTATTGTACGACCCGGCCGTGTCGGAATGGGAGGTTGGGCATACTCCACAGTAGAGTGGTTTGTGCGTACTGAATTCGTATTTCACAGATTGGAAACTGTTAGCACCTTAAATTGAAAGGAGAAAATTCAATAATATCAAAAATTTTAAAAAGGCGTTCCCATATACCCACAGAAAAAAAACTTTAGAATCAAACAACACTCTTATCCATGTTAAAAATCTATAAACTCACTGATAATAGTTTGTGAATTTAACAAAGAAAACATAAGGATTGATAACCGAAATTAAATTACTTATAAAATCCCTTTTTCATCCATTTCGATTTATATTCTAAATTGAATTTAATTTGTGCAGTGTTGCCAGACTTTTTTGTCGATTCAATCGTTGAAAATTTGGAATTTGCCCCAAAATTCTGATTATCATAGACAAATAAGAACCTAGAACGCTGAAAATAACGTTTCTTCTTCATTACTTCAACATTAAATCCAGTCGTTACATTCGTGCATGTATTCTAAACAATTCTACAGCTAATTTCCCACAGTTTGTGAATGTCCAAATTATTTTAGCCATTTTATATAAAATACATTTGAACTAAGGAATTATTTATCTACTATTAACATAAGTAGCATGCGGAGTGCGTTCAAATATGATATTTTAAAAAGAAAAATCTCTCCTATGCTTTTATATAAAAATGATTTGGCTCTAACTGGAATAAAATGAGATGATATCATAACCAGTGATGCGACATACTTTCTCGCATTCTTTCTAAGTTTTTTAGCAATTCATTCTAACAATTTTTGAAAATTCTGAGCTTAATGAATATGAGACCTGCGTCCTTCTAAGCGTCCTTCACTAAATCCGAGGAAAAAATTATATAAACAATTTTGGGCAGTTTGAGAAACATTTGTTTGAAAAATTGCAAGAAGAAATTATACGAAATTTGTTTTATAAAAAAATGTGTACAACCTAATTTTTATTAAATTAAACATGATTATTTTTAGAGCAGATTATATGTGATAAAAATTCTCTATCATCAATATTGGATTTTTGCAATGTTAATTGTTTTTCGCAATTTTGGAAACCACAGAAGGACAGCACCACAACGGGCCCAGCACCGTTTTTACCGTCCTTTGCAACATAAAAAGAACAAAATTCCAGAAAAATTCGGAGCCGTTTTTGAAAATAAAATTGTTTAAGCTTGGCATATATTTTAGGCAAAATTACGCAAAACGACTCATATTTTCGAAAAATCATACATGACCATATTTTAAGATCTATCTTTAAGCAATATATTTTTTCAGGAAAATATCTATATTTTCAATATTGTAGTTTCAGGAAGACTCCGAAAGAATTTGAACTTTTGCGATTTTCGAAAATTCAGAGATTTCAGCCAAACTGAAATTTTGGCCATTTTTAAGCGTTCTTTACGTTATCTGAGGAAACAGTTTAATAAAAAATGGAGCCGTTTTTGACATTTTGAAAAAGTAGAGGCTTTATGTAAAGTACCCTCAAAAATCAAAATATCCATTGGCAACTCGCAGGATCTCGAATTTGTTTATATCGATAGAGGAATATCAATTTTGGATAAAATTGTCTGAACGGCTTAGGTGACAGCTATAGGGTCGAGGAACGGACTAATTGCAAGAAGAAATTACTTCCTAAAATGAAATTGTGTTAGTGACCGCTTCCGTCAATGTCATTGGTAGGTCACCGCCTAGAATGTACCTCCCCGTCACTACACTCTTATTCTGAGACACTGAATTTGATGTTTATTTAATTCAAATCGCGCTGAACTTTGATTATTTCGCGTTTAAGTTAAAGTAAAAATTGTATTCCGTTTCCCTTTCTTTCTCTGAAATTTTGCCACCCTCAATAAAAAACACTCAACGGTAGATTTGATGGATTCCGATCTCACACCTGTCGCTCACATATCCCTTCATTACTCATTTACCACACGTGTCGCACACAGCACATGCTTCGCACAACCAGTCTCTTTGAGCGTGGGAGAGACGGACGGAAGCGAACCCTTGCTAATTTGCGTATAGTACGCGAAACCGCGAACAAAGTCGCTTTTGCAGGCGCGGTTTTAGCCAATCGCAATATTGTTACCGAAGCCTACTACGGTGGCGCCGTTTACGTGATTGGAGAACAAACGGGTGCGGTCAAGGGGCTTTGCAGGGAGCTACGCCCAAGTAATCCTTGAATATGGAGCGCGGGGGGCCGGCCGGCTGTCGCCCACGCTCTCGTTTGCCGGAGATTCGGGAAACGCCCGCTAGTCGCGCTGGAGGAGACGATTGTAGGCGATGAAGAGTGCGTCGAAAAGTGTAGGCAATGATGTTGGAATCTTCCATCGAAAAAATAAATCCGAGCAAGTTCTAAGAGGAATTTGAAGTTGTTGGAAACAGAAAATTATTTATTTTATTTTACCTTTGTGTACAAAAATATTATAGTATAAATTGAAGACTTAGGGGGCAATAACATGCCACGTCACATTTCTGATGAAATTAAGATATTAGAGTGTTTCAACGTCCCATAGATATATCTGTATGGTGTGGTTTTATTTTAAAGATGCGCTGCAAGATGGCAGTGTAATTAATAAATTAATCTATCATTGAAATCTATACGAGGTGTTGGCTCTCCATCGTAATTCTTTATTCTGGCATAAAGCTTTTTCGGCCGCATTGCAGCCATCCTCGTATAGATTTCAATGATAGAAGAAGCATTGTAAACACCGCACCATTTTCTACCATAATAAATTAATGTTTTTTATCTCAATGTAGAATGCAATATCTAAACTTTTACTTTCCCTTTTCCCCAAACAACATCATGTTATTGCCCCAAGGTCTTCAATTCATTCATGATTGTAAAACAACAGATATTGCATTTTAATAACATTGTACAATTCCGAGTCTCAGTGGAAAATCGACGATTTACAGAATATCCTAAAATGAAATTGATGCAAGGAATATCAGAAAGAATAATAAGTAAAAATTATAAAGAGCAACAAGGGGATAATGTAATAATAAGACATTAAAAATACACTCAAAGCCAGAAACAAACATAGGCAGAATTTTGCATACTACATGAATAATTTTTTTCAACAGCAACACAATGTCAGAATATCTATACTTCGTAACTTGCATTGATATCAGGGTAGTATTAATTTTACATGGTAAGTAATAATTAGGGAACGGATTTTGAGGTGCAAATGATGGTCATAAATGGGAAGAAAAGGTTCTGAAAATACATATAAAATGTGCTAAAAAAGGTGCTGAAACAACTGTGTTGAGGTTTAAACCAGTTACACGAGCTCGGTTTCTAGTAGATTAAATGTATCATTTTGCACCAAATTTTTCTTCTCAGTAGAGTCCATAGAAGTAATTCATAGTCCTTTATCCAACACTAGTAAAAATCTATTAAACAATTGCCAGTACTGCAACTTATTCTTCCCGCGGATCGCGAGATAGAACACACTTCTCAGGCATCAAACTGCGCCCTCACGAGCACTTACTCACGTTAATAACTCTGTGCTTTTGCGGGCACAGGCAACTTCCCCTGACTCCCATCTCCTTTCCCCTCCAAATCCATATGCGCTGCCAGTGTTCTTTTAGAACTGACGGCGATACGATTGTAAGAGTAAAAAATGTTCGTCAGGTCACAGGTAAGTGGATTTCTCCACACCTATTAAAATGTCCCAATTTTCCTTTTCAGCACAGCACTTTAAATCTAGTGCGAAAGAATTAAACTGTTGCAGCAACACTGTTGAAATTTTAATTTGACTTAACAGATTCAGATTGACCGTTTTTGCTGGGACATAAATTACAGTTGGTTTGTGTAAATTGTATATACAATTTATTTAATGTTGTTGACTTCTGATTAATTGAGATTTTTAAAAGGTGTTCAAGATGAGAAAAATAGTTTTGTCTGCCCAGTTGTTCAAAAATCGCAGAAAAGAGTGGAGAAAACGTGCTTAAATATAAAAGAGAGGGAGAATTTGGCAAAATATAGTAATCTCACGAAAAGGTGTAACAAATTGTGTTCATTTTGCTTCATTTCATCCCCTAAATACATATATTATACTACCTGTATGAAAACAGCTATATTTTTGAAAATGTGCCGCACCTTAAAATCCTTTCCCTAGTAATAATAATTTAAAATGTACCATGTAATACGTGTGCATTATGTCATACGTGTGCATTATGTCCAGAGTCAGTCGCTCTTGAAAATACAATTAAATAAAAAAAATATCGGTACTGACGATACTACGATAAAAAACGATACTACCAGTAAAAAGCATGAGTACCCATCGTTCAAATATCGAGAGTATCACAACGCCCATAGCCGTGCGCATCCACCCCTCACTGCAGAACGCCTCATCGCAATTATGAGCTGCCGCTGGAGGGGGGCTAATGGTGTCTCGATAAAGTTGCTCTCGCGGACGGACCAGAAATTTGCATCCGCTGAATGGATGTTTCCAGGCCGTTATTGAAATAGTCTGCCCGTTCTCAACTGCGCCTGCATGCCTCCGGGCGAATGGCCCGTTACAACCGACCCTTTCCAACTTTCCCTGTTAGGACTCCCCTCCGCGCTTTGTGCTCTCTAAAGGTCCTGCGCCCTTTGGGATCGTACAGAAATTTATTCATATTCTTCTGATTAACTACCGGACAAAAATTAAGGGATGATAAGAACTTCTGTAATATATTTGAAGTAGGTTAAACATGACATTTTTGTTGGAAACTATTTATTGCTGAATGTGTTAAACACATTACAACAGTTAATAATTATTAATTTTAAAAATACAAATTTAATAAGTAGTAAAGCTATCACAACTATATACTTACTGGCATAGGCTTTGAAACTATAGTATGACAGAGACTTTCTCGTACTCATTATTTTCTGATCTTTTAGTCTGAACTAGATATTCCGTGCTGCCCCCCTCTTTCCTGCTCCTATTTTTTAGCGCCAAAACGACATTTTTTAAACATTTTCTCAATTTTTTGGTCCCATAATAGTAGAATCGAAAATTAAATTGCAAAACAACACAAAAGAGAAAAATATGCTCGTATTTAACTTTTCAGTGAAATATTTTCGAGCAGTTTTTGAGAAAATGTCATTTAAGCGTTTTCGAAATTTATTACTCATTTTCACAGAATCTAGGTTTTCTATGGGAAATATCACCTATTTATGCCCCTTCACTTCAACACTTTCTCATTAATACATAAGACCGTAGTAAAACGAGAACAAAAAACTAGAAAAGTCATTAGGTACATTCAAGATAATTAATGAAAGTAAACTAGTGGTGCTACAAAATCACATACTTTCTAGCATTATTTCTAACTGCTTCGCTATATTATACTACTATACAAACCTGCAGAAGTACTTTCATTCAGCAAAAACTATTTTCCGCTCATATACCTGAACCAGTCCTTCATAGTTAACTTGCAGTCTCTCAAACCACTCCTGCACAGAAAAGCCGACGCTTAAAAACATAATTCCTCACTTGTAAAGTACCCTCAAAAATCACAGTATCCGTTTCAAACTCCCAAAGCCTCGAGTTCATTCAGATCGATCAGAGAATATCAATTTTAGAGAAAATCGGCTGTACGGTTTAGGCCAGTGTTTGCCAACTGGAAAATAAATGACAGAGCAGTGCTTCCCCTCGTGCAGCCTCAGAGTGCAGGCCTAGGAGAAGCGGTGCGAGCAATGGGGGAGGAAGGAAAGGGCAGACGGCGGTCGCCGGTAACTAAAACCTTGGCAGTGGGCCTTTACTGGTGTCTCAGGCAACATGAGTGGGAAAACATCTACACTCGTCAATTTTCCTTCTGTTTTCTGAAGAAAGATTTCCTTTTGTAGATACTGGAACAATGGAGAAGTTTAGTATGTGCGAAAGAATTGCAGTATGTTAAAAAGACCAACCTATTACGTAGCTTTGCGACCCAGAGAAACCTGCAAGATAAAAATAAATTCTGAGAATTGACATAACCCGCAATCAGGGGATGAGTGAAGGAATATGTAGAATGAAGATTATAGAAAAGACTGAAATTCGCGAGCATTTACTACATTCTCAAACAAAACTGTGCATGAAAAATAATCAAGCCTGGGGTCGAAATTCTTACAAGTGACTCCAATCGGGTACGTACTTGTTACCTATTTGTTAACATTAACTATTGTTTCAGAACGAACTGTCTTTTCCAAAAATGTTACAGTACTGGTTATGGTGGAGTCGAATATTGGCATTGAAATATGAAATAATGTATGTTCTTTTAGGTAATTCTTCATAGTGTTATTAATCATAAACATTCTAAATAATATTATCATTTAAAAATCGTAATTATCGATTTTCCCAGTGAACATTTCCCCCCGTTTCTATAGTATTATTGGAACATTGGGCTCCCTCGCCGCCGCGTCGGTCTCTGCCTTTGCTCAGCGGCTCTGTGGAGCAGGCGAGCAGAGAGCAGCTTGCTGTGACGTCACAACATTGAGTTGGCAACCACTGGTTTAGGTGCTAACGTTGACCAGGGACGGACAGACATACGTTTTGCCGTCAATCGATTTTTTGGTATCAAGGACCCACAAATTATGGATTCTGGATACACCACGTGTTAGAGGATTTTTTTCGACATGACTTATTTACTTTATTAAATTGTAATAAAATGTGACATAATATTTACAGTGAATAGTAACTTCACCTACTGCTCCGGCAAAAATTGGCTGTGAGTAGTGATGGCCATTAATAATTTTTTCAGTTTGTAAATTGGAAGCGTAAATCAACTCTATTGTGCTTATCGCTATGAAATGTAAAGTGTTCTCGTTAATTGATTGGTGAGTGATTCCGGGCGCGTCAACTTCTTACGCCATTAGTTCTGTAAGTGTAGTACATGTTTTATTAAATTCTGTCACGGGGAGGTGGTGGTGATCTTCCCCCGCTGGCTGACAGGATCCAGAGCCGACTTTCGTTGGTTTACGGGAATTTCCCCCTTTCAGTAATCTCCTACCAGCGTGGCACCGCCCCAGCCGGGACAAGCTCCAAGCTCCCGACATAATTGGTGGTGTGATGCATGTAGATGAAGTGTGTGTAAATAAGGGGCGAGGAAAGAAGGAAGAGGAAGGAAAGATCGCGCGCGGACTGTGACCGTTTGTTAGGGTACTGCTCTGGCATTCGCGTCGTGTTGATCGAGGAAACCACGGAAAACTACTAATGAGAGAAGCCGACCACTACAATTATGTTCCAGACAACGGCTGCATTCGAATTAGCTGAGATGCTAATGTGAAAAATTCTGTCCACGTCGTGACCCGAACCCTAGGACCAACTGGTAAGAAACACTGCAGTTCATCCCCTGAGCGACTTTTGCCGGTGTGCTATATTTAACGTTTTTAATTACTATAATTTACAAAAAAGAATTTGAATAAGTAATAAGGATCGTTTTCCTTCTACCTGCTAACATTAAAACACCCTGAGTTGTCACTCATTCTCTTAGACGAGAAAATTACTTTCGCTTCTCGCCGAATAAAACAAGAACACAAAACTTGAAGATGGAATTCATATCATGTAAAAACTTTACAGCAGGGTCATCTGAAGAAGGAGTTAGTGAATGGTCTTCAGATCGGATTCGCGTACGCAGCCTACTTCTTGAGTTCGTAACATATTGTTCAGGAAGTACGAGTTAGCACACAGTAGGAATGCTGTGAAATGGGAGAAACAAACGCTTTGTTGTTTATTAATAGATATGTATTGAAATCATCTGCGGTTATATTAATCAGAATGTAATCACTCTGGAAGTCATAGTAGAAATGGTAAAGTAACACTCTGGATGTCAATTTTCGAAGTAATCGTGCAATCTTAGGAAGATTTTAAGTCAAAAGAAGACTCCACTACTTTTCCACTTCTTGTAGTAATAAAATTCAAAATCGCTTCAGGGGATCCCTTAATAAAGTGCAATTTACGAAGTGTGTCTGCCCGCTTGCCGCTTACACATGTTGTCGCTGAAAAGAGATAATATTTATTACAGTCAAAAAAAAACAGGCGTTTCTATGAAAAAATGTCAGGTGGTTTAGATGACCGCCTAATCGAGGTTGCTGTTATATTATGTTTCACTTTATTCAAATTCGAATTTCAAGGGCAACAATATTTTCTTGAAATTATAAAATAGACTAACGAGAGTGCACTGATTACTACTAAATAAATAGTTATTACTGTAATATTATACAACATATGCACGTTCTTGTATACAACCAAATTACATTCTTGCATCGTTATTTGCATAACGTGATGATTATTTGTACGCACTGCTGTTTGAATTGACCTTCCGTTCGGCGGAAGTAAACTGGCACAAGTCTCTCAGGACGAAGGAAGTTATGTTTTGCGGAAAATTTGAGTAACGAAGGGCAAGGATTCAGATTTTTCCAAGAGCCACGTCACCAAGTCCTTTCTACGTGAAGTCTTCTGCTTCACAAAATAGATTTTCCACAAAACGAGCCATACTCAACAAATAACAAGGGGCTATGAGAATTGTTAATCTCCTTAAGTGACTAGTCGGTCGATAGAGAGAATGTTATTTTATTGAAGTGCTTCACTTCACTCGCCCATCACTCGTCTACGTACATTTGCAGAGCGCAGAATGATCCGGTGAATGTTTCAAAAGCTTAAGGTTTATTCTGAATAAAAAATACATGAACGCAGTTAACCCCTCGGCCCCCGGCGACGACGGGGACACGGTCGATATCATCCAATTTAATGCACATCAACTAATTTACCAGTTCCGTAATTTATTTCTATGTAACCGTCATTAAAAAGATACAAAAATTAAAATTAAAATGGCGCAGAGAGCGCGATGGCCGGCACTTGCTCGACCTCTCGTCCTCCGGAGGGCGACAGGAGGAAGTGGAGGATGAGAAGGAAGTGGCGAAGAGCAGAGAAGTGACAGACGAAGGGGACGGGGAAAGCACATGGAGGACTACGGCAAGAAGGCAAAAATTAGAAGTGCAGAGGACGACAAGCGGAATCAAAAGTAGAATGAAGAGAAGAGGAGAACGAGGAGGAGAATGCCAAAGTGAACGATAGGGAGATGGACGAAAAGAATGAGGAGGGGAACGAGGAAAAGGAAGACGAGAAGGAGCACGAAGGAGGATAATGGGAAGAAGATGTGGATGATAAAGAGTGGGAGAAGGGCAGGACAAGGAGGAGTATGAGGAGGGTGAGGAAGAAGTAAAAGTGGCGGTTGGAGGATTCGGAACGCGACCGGATGTCACTCGCACTTCCCTCCCCCACCTCATCGCACTCGCCCACATTCGCGACGTGAGGGTGCAGCCGATTACGCGCATGCATAATCATTAGACTATTAGTCGCCCCCCTCACGCCGCTTGCTCCCTCCCCTCCTCTATCCTCGCTTCCTCCGCCCCCGCCGGCGCCACCACCAACAACGCCGCACAAAACGCGAAACACGGAAATAAAAGCAAAAATGAGGGAGCGTGAAAGAGAGGGATAAAAATTGCGGGCGAGTGGAACGGGAGCCCCGGCGCGGTGGCGCGGCGGGTTGAGTGGCGGGTGACGGGAGGGGGAGTGGCGGGAACCGGGGACGGTGCGGGGGGCGGGGGCGGGCGCGATGTCGAGCCCAAAGCTGAGAGGAGCCAATATTTCACATCCCATGATGCGGAAAAATCCATCAGTCCTTTCGTACGCTGAACAATTCATGTGACTTATTATCATTCATGGATGATGATTGCGTCGGAATCGATGCGTGCAATGCGCTGTAATAACACAAAACTAGCAAGCGCTTTCCCCGCCCATGAGGCGCCCGGGCGCGCACGCCCCACCCCCCGGACAGCGAACGCGACATGGAATAATGTGCTCTCCAGCAGAATGGAGATGAACGAGCCATAGACAAAAATTTTTTCATTTGATTTACGATGGCGGAAAAAAAAACTGGAACGAGTTGGAATCACATTCGAATGTATATAACCTATTTACTATATCAGCTCGCCCGGGCGCCTGTTCTGGAAATTAATTTCGTCCGAATGTATTGATCTTTCATTACCGAGCCTGGCGCGCGCTCGCGCCCGCCCGCCTGTCCACCCGCCCGCCGAAAACAACGCAAAAACAAACAGGTGTTCGGCGCAAGGCGCGTCCGCAGCCCGGGCCGGATTGCGATCTTGGAACAATGGCCCTCGTCAGGCGCGTGACGCCACTCGCGGCGCGTGTTTTGGGGAGCGGGCGCGGATGGCGCCACTGGCGACGCGCCAGCGGCTCTGCGTGCAGAGCGCGCCACGTGACCACTCGTACGGAGGGAAATGCATCTACGCCTAACATGTTATACTCCGATTAAAACACGAAGGTCTTTCAAGGCCACGAGTTGGCAGGAGAAGGGGACACTGACATCGAATTGCAAGCTTCGGTAAGACTTAAATTTTTGGACTTAATACAAATTTCAATAGAAGCTTCCGATTGGGTGACAGTGCCCCCCCTCCCTCTCTTTTCACCTCGTGATCTTGTAAGGGCTTCTTATTTTAATCAAATTATAGGGTTGTGGGCAAGGTACCTAGCATACTACAGGTAGCGGACCCTGCGTTCAGAGCCACTGGCGCGACATTTAAAAAGATTACTCCGGGGTGGCGATACATCACTGGCCCATGACAATCTTTTGAAGAAGTCAATAGATAGAGTTTGCCCTAAATTTAGTTGTATTAATTTCCATTTTCTCTATTAAAGGAAGGAAAGAATCCATTAAAATGTCATAATAAATCAGTCACATGTCAAATTGTCAATTGAAAGAAATATTAAATATTTTATTCGAAAGTACGTCTCTTGATTGTATAATCTTGATTACTTAAGAGCGCAATAATTTCAGTATCTTCCTACGTTCAGGGTAGGAGGTTTAACTCACAAACATGATTGTCTGATGTAACAGCTGTAAGTAATAATTGTTAATTTATAGAGACTTCTTGTTTAATTTCATAATTATATACAAAAAAATAATTGAACACATTAATAAAACAACACAAAATGAAATGAATGAAGGAACCTCAATGTCCTCAATCGAAAATATTCCTACCCCTTGGTAAAAAATTTTTGTACAATCAGAAATTAAAAAAAAGAAAGTAAACATGAACTAGTAATCAATAGTAAATAATATAAATATAATTCAAATCTCGGATGTTCGATCAAACAAATCTGGCAAACATGTTTCCATTATACCCTGACTCGCACCTTGCATGTGTACACCCCTTGCAGTGTAGGTCATGCAGGTGCGGTTAGGCATGCCTGGTCTAGGGATTGCCGTTTCTTGCGCATCAATGGAAACCGCAAAGAAAACATGTTTGAGGAACGTTTAAAAAATAAGGATACAAACCGTTTAGACTTTCGATTTGTGTTTATTAGACTACAAATTTCTTCACTTAAAAGGGAGTTTTATAAACTATTTCTCAGCTTCTAGACTGAACTATCTTCTTGCCAGAGAAACCTGTCAAGGCGGTCAAAAGGATATAAACTTTATCAACTTACATCTTATTTAAATTTTCTTCTTCTTCACTTCAAGTATTAGGCATCTGCTTGTTACGGTCTCACAGAACTTATTTGTTCTGTGAAACATTGCATTGATAAAAGATTAATCTGGCCGCCTTACAATGGCTGAACAAATATAGCTGGTTGGGGAGGCTACCACCATTCAGCTCTCTCATTTTGATAGTTTATTTCGAAAAAAAAAGGAAAAGTATCAGAAAGGAAAACTTGTGATGGGCCCCAGGTCCAAGCAGCTCGATCCACCCCATTTGCCGAGGTCTCCCTTGGTTTCTGAGGATAGGGAAGGAAGAATAGGTGTGAGTAGGTGTAGGGTTGGTTGGTTGGTTGTTAGTGTTCCGGGCGCGTCGACTACTGAGGTCATTAGTCCCGTAAGTGCAGTGCATGTTTTTCATCGTGAGATGGCGATGATCTTGCCCCGCTGGATGGCAAGATCCAGCGCCGACTTACCGTCTGCTAGCGGGGCTTCCCCAGCCAGGTATCTCCGACCGTTGGGGCACCGCCCCAGCCGGGACAAGCTTTAAACTCCCAACCGGTCTCCCGGAATTTGTGGTAATGCAGTGCATGTTAGTGTAAGGTGCGTAAGGGGTGAGGATAGGACAAGGAAGAGGAAGGAAAGATCGCGCGCGGTCCGTGGCCCATTTGTTAGGATACAGCTCCGGTTGGTGTTGATCGGAGAAACAAAGGGAAACTACCGATCAGAGCACCGGCCTCCAGAATTCTCGTCCTGACAGCGACTGAAATCGACCTAGCTGACAAGCTAGTGTCGAAAATCTTGTCACTGTTGGGACTCGCACCTAGGACCTCCCGGTCAAAGGCACTGCAGTGATATCTGCACTGAGCCACCTCTCCCGATAGATGGTCAGTCGCCTTGTACAATAGAGGGGGAAATTCATAGTGCTATTCTTCCAAAACATCTGGACACCACGCAGGATTATTTAAGTTTTATTTACATAAAAATATAACAGAATACGTTTGTAAAATAATAATTCGTTTTGCATTAAAATACGAGATCCGTGCATTTACTCTAGTGACGTTTCTGGGAAAAGCTTTTCGCTTTCCAATTAGTCACAAGTCTGAGCAAAGTTACGCCACTTCCAGTCATGTTAACAAATAAGAAACAAGATATTTTAGATATTCTGGTTCATAAAATCATGTACGTACTCTGAGAAAACAATGTATGAAATGTTTTAAAAGTTAAAAATTGAAAGATTCTACCATAAACATTTAAGAAATATATTTGGGAACCGTTGAGAACTGAAAATGCCAGAGTTATTAGAATACAAATAAATGTTCATCTTAAAATTATAAAAAAAAATACTTTGAACTAATTTTCTTAGATTGTCAACAGTTTATAGTTACAATATACATTGTAAAATTTTTTAATATATATATTTAATATTTATATATATATATATTTAATATATATATATATATATATATATTTAATATTTATATATATATATATTTAATATTTATATATATATATATATTTAATATTTATATATATATTTAATATTTATATATATATATATATATATATATATATAGTCTTTTGAAACATTTTAATATGAATATTCTAAACTCTACATACTCCGTTTAGGCAAACTTGAGGGGGAGCTTGCCTCTGAAGCGGTAAGGGGAACGTTCCCCACCAACCCTGTGACCTCCCTCCGTCCGACCGCTCGTCAACGAGTTGGCGAGTGGGTGGACGGGCGCGACATCGGTTGCGGTCAACTGATGCCAAGCGATGGACGTCCTGTGCGCGTCGCGCAATCGCTCTTGAGCAACATTAACTGTCACTGAGATCGAACGCGTGGCGACACCACATTGAACGACCAAGGGGATGTAGCCCTGCTGAAGCCGATGATTCTGGGGGGAGTTGAGGGATCATAAGAATGTAAGGTATAATAGAGTTTTATTTTTTCCTACATTCTATATTCTCCAGGCCGATTTTAATGAAAAGCCCTGTTTCATTTCTAAACCGCTTTTGTCTACAACCGAAACCGAGCAATAAGAGTTTTCTGAAGTCACGAATTTGATTCATATTTGCTTTCTCCCAGAGTTCCCCTCCTCCATCTAAGCATGCCGTGGGCCGCTGCCGCGGCTCACTGCTCCTAAATCCCAATCCTTAATCCTCCCCTGCAAAGGCGCGTGATCAGTGGTTGGGAGAAGGGGCGGAGAGGGGCGGGGCGGCCCCAGTGACTGCGGTCGCAGGGTCACGTGCGGCGGTGGCGCCGGCCCGGCAGGACGCCGGTTCGCGCCCCGGCAGCGCCACCGCGCGTGACGTGACCTGCATGTTCCGCTTCCGCCGCCGCCGCCGCCGCCGCCGCCGCCGCCGCTCCCTCGGGGCAGACACACGACACGCCAGGGGCGCCGCACTGCAATCTCAAGAGTTCGTGCGGCGCGACCCAATAGAAAGAGAGCTACTCTGTGTCCTTCGCGGAAGCCAATGATGTCGATTTTTCCCAAGAAATGACTGGTATATATTTTTATTCGCATATAGGCCGTCTCAGACCACGCAGACATGCACCTGCACTTACCGGGGTTCAGTGTCATTTTATCTCGGTGGCACGTGCATGTGATTCATTAGGGGATCAGCATGAAGCTGAATCCGATTTTTATACCCCAGGGTTGTTAGTCCTGTAGAGATGGAATAATGATGATCATGAAGGGTGAATAGACGACTCACACATACAGACATACAGAAACACACCCTTGTCCGAGACGGGACTCGAACCCGCGATCCTTCGTCAGAAATCGTAATGGCACTACTGTCTTAGCAATCTGGGCTATCGGGACTGACAATGACTGATATTATTATTTACACCCAAAGTCATTTGGTCTTGGTACTAATTTCTTTCACGTATTAAATATACAACCATACAAACAGACCATATTTTATTTTCCACAACTTTCAACCGTAAAGTAGTGTTTCTTCAGGTGACTATATAAACATGAAATGAAATATTATACAATGACATTCATAAAAAATCTTTTAGTAATTTTTTTACGTGTATAAATTTACATAATAAAATTTCCTTTTTTGAAATTTTCGTTTGCGTGGTTGTTTGTTCAATATTTAAAATAATTTTAACAGACAAAAATACTATAGTCTAATACTTTCTCCCATGAGGCAAATATCCTCTGAACGGGATTACAATCATTTCCCGTGGAAACAGTTTGCTCTTTCCACAAAATATTTTGTATTAATAATACCTGGAATTTTTGTTACAAAAATTTAAAATATTCAATCGAAGCTTTAGGATTTAGTGGATTCGAAAAAAAGAGTAAGTTTACATAAAAAACAAAGAATGGAGTGAAATGTAGTACTGATTACATCCTAATCATTCGATAAAAACGTTCCTCCGTGCTTTTAAGATGATACTGAATAATGAAAATGCCGAGCAAAATACGCCGGCTTTCCGCGTAGGAAAACGAGTCCCAGTAAGGTGCTGCTAAAAGTCTTTATTATTTCACCTGACATTCTTAATAATATTGTTCGTGCTTACAAGATGTTGCTGATGCAAAGAGGTCTTTTGATGCAAAACGGTTTTATCCTGAGCGGAGCCATTTATTTGGCAGACTCTGTACATCGGCTGTCTTGTGAATTAGTGTGCTTTCTTGTGTGAACTATCTTTATAACATCTATACTAGAAAAAATATATTATTTGCTGAACATCTCTCAAACTCTATTTAATTCTTAAAGCGACAATTTTTAGTTGTGTAACTTTTTTTGTAGAACGACAAGAAATAAATAAAATGAGAGTGAATCTTTGTGATTTGAAAATAACTGTCATTTTGTAATGTCATATGAAACGATCAGGTATAAATATTCAACTACTTCAATTTTTTTTTCATTTATAGTATAAAGAATCCATTTAATTTTTATCTATAGCATAGTGAGTAACAAACAAATTAGCGTCGTTAAAAAAGTAAATTTCATCAGATATGGTACATTTCTATATACTAAGTAACATTTTACCTAAGTATTTAAGCAAATTAGGTAAGTCATGCGTGAGATCGAATTACATCAATTCATTTTTCAGATTTACAAATGTTTATTTACTTATCACTTCTTGTTACTTTGGGATCCGTTATTAAGTGTTCTGGGCAAAACATGGATAGATTAGGAATTTTACATTAGAAAAGGAATATTTTGTTGATAGATTTGGAGCAGTATAGTTTGAGCGTTTGAGCATCTGCTGAAGATTGAAATATCTTCTATGGGATTGCTGTCACACAAATAAATCAGTATTTAAAAGCGCATCTCTCTTTTAATTTATTTCACGTATCTCCGCGAACTCCATATAAGCGGTAGGGTCGCGACTATTTGTCAACAGCGCGACAGCTGTCAAAAGAAGCGCCCCTGAACCTTCTTGGGAAGTCATAATACGGCCGTTATCTCGGCACCCTTCTCGCGCACCCCAGCGTGTTCGCGCGCCGAGGGTGCCTGCCTGTCGTTTCGTGCCACCCCCGCACCCACTTCCTCCCTCGTTGGCCCAGCGCCGCCCTAGCGCCGTCCCCGCACCACTACGTACCGCACCACCACGCCCTGACCGGGAGAGGTGAACGTCAACTGATGTCACAAGAGTGCGTCAAACCGGGAGGCAGGTGACGGTGGCAGAATTTTCGACACTAGCTGGGTTTCAATCGCTGTCTGGAGGAGAATTCTAGCGGCCGGCTGATCTGATCAGTTGTTTTCCCTGGGTTCTCCGATCAACAATAGGTTAATGCCGGAGCAGTATCCTAAGAAAAGGACCACGGACCGCGCGCGATCTTTCCTTCTTTTTCCTTGTCCTATCTTTACCCCTTACTTACACACCCACTTATATGCACTACACTAACACATGCCGAGAGACCTGTTGGGAGCTCAGAGGTTGTTCCGGCTGGGGCGGTGCCCCTGTGGTGGGAGATACCCGGTTGGGGGAACACCGTTAGGCGACGGTAGGTGGGCGCCGGATCTCACGATCCAACGGGGAAAGATCATTGTCCCTTCCCGAAGAAAACACATGCACTACAGTTGCGGTGCTAAAGACCTTAGCAGTTGACGCGCCTGGAATCACTAATCAATCAAGAAAAAAAAAAGAACAGGCCCCGCGCTGGCCTTCCTCCCCCGCGCAGCCCCGGCGTCGACCGGCCCCTCATGTCTCTCGCCGTGCCACCACCCAGTCTCGACTCCGATCATTTGCCGCACCCCCCAATCACATTCTGAGCGTCGCTGTTCCACCAGCTCCTTTCATACACTTCACGTTCTCACCACTCCGACACCTTCGCCATTGATAGCACAATCATGCCGCAAACATCGCTATACCCCCTGTTGCATTTTCCCTACCAGTGTTCGCTTTCCCCTCTGAAGCAGATTGCTTCGCGCCGCCTATACACCTCGTGTCACGGCCTTTCGGAAGTCACTGCCTCTCCCAAACCTCATTCCCGCTCTCCAACCTCAATGTCTCCGCCGCACCCTTGGCCTCGCGGTGCTCTTTCACGTGCATCCTACACTGCCTTCTCACCCGCCCCGCTTCCCCTCCCCCGCTCCGCTCCGCGAGACCGTACGAGGGGAGCCGGGGCAGCCCTGCCACCGCGCCGCGCAGTTACGAGCCGTGTCTGTTTTTATCGCGCGCCCGCTCCCTTGGTAGCAATTGTCTTCGCCGTGGGCCGGTGATGCCCGCGGGAGCGGTGGGCGCGCGGAGTTGGGCGCGGAGGGCGGGAGAGACACGGTGGAGTAGGGAGAACGGAGTGGGGCGGGGTGCAGGAAGTTAAGGGCGGGACGAGGAGCAACAGAACCGACCGAAGAGGAGCGTGACGGGGCGCGGTGGAGCGAGGCGAGGCGTGGCGGGGAGGAGTGGGCGAGACGAGACTGAGCGAGGCGGAGAGAGGTAGGCGGGAGGAGTGGGCGGGTCGTGACGGGGAGGAGTAGGCGCGACGGTGGAGCGGGGCGAGGTGAGGCGTGAAGGAGTGGGCGGCACGTCGAAGCGGAGAGGAATGGGCGGGACGAGGCGGAGCTGGGTGAGGCGAAGCGGGGAGGTGTGGGCGGGACGAGGCGGAGTGAGGCGAGGCAAGGAGGAGTGGGTGGGTCGAGGCGGAGCGGGGCGAGGCGAGGCATTTAGGAGTGGGCGGGGCGAGTCGGGGAGGAGTGGGCGGGACGGCGAGGAGCGAGGCGGGGAGGAGTCGGCGGGCCGAGGCAGAGCGAGGCAGGGTGCGAAACGAAGGCCGAAGCGCCGCTGGGTGGCTCGGTAAATCTTTCGGGCCGGCGTCACACGGGACCCGTTTACGGTGGCTCGGGACGGCGAGTCCATAAACACGTCCAGGCGAGATGGTCGTGGCAGCGGAGGCGGAGCGGGCGGCAGGGCGGGGGCGACCGGCGAGGCGTCGGTTCGCGTATTAATAGCGCTAGATAGCGCTCGCGGGTGCGCGACCACCCCGCCGTGTTTATTATGCGCGCCGCGAGGGATTATGGGGGTAATAATACGTCACAGCGCCGCGCCGCGCCGCACCGCGCGGAGGCTGCGAGCCAGGGCTGGCCACCGCCGCGAGAGGCGGGGCGCGCACATCCAGCCCCATTAGTTGAATGGGGTATTTTGGAGCCTTCGGGATGTAAAGAGATTGGTGCAGATTGAAGAAAAAATCTCAGGTGAAAAATTATTCAATGTTGTTGCTAGGAGAAAACCATGATGAAAATGAAACATGTCGTTCATGTGTTCTAGACAGAAAAAATGTCGATGTAGAAGGGGCATTTCATCTGTTACATACTTTCAGCTATACGTAGAATATTTCAAAATCATTTGCGTAGAAATTAGTACATAGTTTTTATTCATTCTGAATATTTTCGTTAGATTTAAATTCAATGAATATTATTTGTATTATGGAAGGACAGATTCTATTAAGATAATAAAAAACATTTTAAAAAAGTAAGAAGTGGAGGGTTCTGACTGTAAGTGCTGAAGTTCACAAATATTATTTCATTAATTTGTATTTTCAATTTCATTTGCACGTACTTTGTGCAAATAGTTCCTTCTTAATTGAAATTGCTTGAATTGAAGAGATCACTCATTGGTTCTTAGGACACGATGTAATTAGCATTTAAGTGATTTTGTAGAATCAATTTAGATGAATCGAAGATATTGAATGTTTCTTAACTATAAGAATGTTTCGTAATTATTTCCAATATTAAATAATTTTAATAAATTAAATTTGGTTACATTTTATTTGAATTGAGAACAATTTGATTACATTTGATTATATTTTGTGAGGACAAAACCGGTCACTTCTGACCCCATATTATGTTGGTGCACTTCGGAATGTTAATTGCGTATTTTATATAACTTTAAATAAGAAAAAAACTCTTAATGTTAAAAAGTATTAGACTTAGTTAATATAACATTATAATTAATTCGAGAAGGTGAATTTGGAAATTGTCCATAGAGAATATGGCCAACCGAGCCAGGCACTAACATGGGCAATGGCGAAAATTCATTTTTCCTTCCGTGATATCGCCAACGGTGACAGACTGTGGAAACGAACGATGATATGCGGTAAAGAGCGATGCGAGATAGCGAGTTAGTCGGGGAGGCAGACAATCGATTCCTTGAGGTTTTACGGCGATCGCTAGATCGACTTGCATCTTCAGTGACGACCGTGAAGTTGGTGATGTTGGTGATGTCGGTGATGGCTGGTACAGAGAGAAAATGACAATTGTAGAAAATGAGGGCAACGGAACCTGATATTTGGCTGGACATCGAAGCGCCAAAGAGGAACAGGACAAGTGGAAAGTGAGCAAGGATGTGGACAGAACAGCTGGATAGCTGTGTATGGTGAGCAGCACAAGACGACAATGGGGACAAGAAAGAAACCAGCGTCGAGGGGGGCTGGCGGCAGGTGACAAACGGTTATAGAACCGAGTCTCTCTGGGTGATGGGCGAAGAGCTCAACGAGGTGACGGGGGAGACGGTGACAAACGACGAGGCGATGGCTGGAAGAGGACAGCCGAGGCCAACAAAGAGCGACCTAGGACTACGGGCAGGGCAGAGGCGCGGTCGGAGGGCGGTGGCGAGGCTGATGGCGGCGTGCGGTCTTGCGGGGCGGGGCTGCATGGGTGAGGGCGGGGTGGGGACGGCGGCGGGGAGAGCTGGGCGCCCCTGCGGCCAGCCGCTATCTGCGGCGCGGCTGGGCCGCGCGCGAGGTTTACAACTGTGCCACTTTATTGCCGCCGCCTCCGTCGCCACCGCCACCGCCGCCGCCACCGCTACCGCCGCCGTTGCCACCGCCGCCACCGCCGCCACCGCCACCACCGCCGCCACCGCCGCCACCGCCGCCACCGCCGCCACCGCCGCCACCGCCGTCACCGCCTCCACCGCCATCACCGCCACCGCCGCCGCCACCGCCATCGTTCCCGCCGCCGTCGTTGCCGCCGCGCGGTTATGGCCGACGCGGCAGCGCAGGCAACGGCGGCGCAGGGGAGGGCGATGTTAATATTGCAAGGCTTAGCGGTCGTCAACGTGGCTGCGTGTGTGCGCGCCACAACCCAGGGCTCGCGGACCGCGCCTCCGCGCCTCCCCGCGTCGCCCAGCCCCGCCCCCTCCCCGCCCCGCTCCGCGCCCCGCCCGGTGGGCGCGCGGGCCCGATTACGCTAACGAGCGCGGCGTGGGCGGCCGCTCCTGGCCGGCGCCGCGGGAGGCGGGGGCGCGGAGGGGAGGGGCGGGCCAAAACTTGCGCACGTTTTGTCGGACCTCTGCACCTGCGCGAGTGCACACAGTCCACACTTCGTTTATTACGCAGTGATTCATCACGCCCTGCGCGCCGCGCCGTGCCGCGCCGGTGCAGCGGGCGGACGCGGCCTCCGTCCCGCAGGTTGCGGGTGGCCTCGGGGCGTGGCGTGGCCTGGATGCGTAGACTGGCAATCGCGCGGTTGATTGCTGGCAGCGGAGAGCAGCGGTCGTTCAGAGAGGAAATAAATTGGTAGCACGATGCTTAATATTAGTGTAAATTATAATGGTTCGTTTCGGATTTCTACATGTGCTGAAGCGAAGAATGAGTGTTGCTTTTGGCAGAGGAAACATTTATTATATATATATATATATATATATATATATATATATATATATATGTATATATATATATATATAATAAATTTCGTATCATGCCTTAATTATTCTTACTAATTCGTGATAAAATGATAAAATATTAAATAACACTATTATATTAAAAAATTATTATTATTATATATGTCATCTTCCAACAATTTATTTATGAATTAAATTAGTTTATACCAACTGGAAAGAAAGAGTATAAAATAGAAATGAAAGAAAATTAAATTTTCTCAGAACTGCAGATGACACTATTGTTCATATTCATGTGCCTCCAGTTAAGATTAAGATTTTTCTACTTCTTAAGATTACATTCAAAAATTGATTAACACAAGTGTAATGCTTTGAAAATCCTCTAGGTATTCGTGTTACAACTTTTGATGATGAAGTTTTAATGATTGAACAAGAATTTCCGTTTTCGAGTTAATAAGCCAGCAATTTTTAATGATTGTTACCGTTCTTGATCCCTTTAAGTGAACTGATGCATTAGATAGCAACTGTGATAGGCGAAAAGGTTTGCTAACAACAGGCAAATATCTTGTAAGAAAACGGGAAACCAACGATCAGATCGCCTCTTCCAAGTGATTTGTGGCAATTTTTAGTCACAATTTTAGAACTTCATATGCTCAATAGATGATCATTGCTGTCATCGGATGGATTGAAATTAAAATTTCGTGTTTCGGAATATACTGTTTAACGTTAACAAATTAACGTTAACAATTTAACGTTGACAATTGTTTTTTGTCAACTGCCCCGTTAAATGTAAAGACGCCTGAGTCTTGATAATTTCAATTTTACTAATATCACTAAAACTCGTGCCGTCATTGGTTCCCTTCGGAGACGTACATACGTGGCGGCGATAAATAGAATTGACTGCTGCTGCTGCTCTCTACTGTGGTTTCGATGCTCTTGATTCGAAATTCGGAAATCCATGGATAATTTAAGTGTCGATGAAAGTATGAGTTCTCTTTTTATCCTGCTGGGAATTGCAGGCATATGAAAGATGTTAAAATTGAATATGTTATTTGTTTACTTAGCAGCATGGGCCATTATTTCTTTGGTTTAATAAAATTAAGTTATTTCGAAAGCCTCGGTGCAGATAACATTATTATACCCTACGTGATGTTAATACAGTAAAGCTAGCTTTTGAAGAATACAAGATAATACAGCCTAAAACTGAAATAAAATATAGAGGGAGAGCTGAATTTACAAGGAATTGACGAGAGGCAGACGAAAAAAAGGAGAAAAATCTGCAGACTGTGAAGTGGAGATACTGGTCGGCTGAGAATTGCGCGAGAAGCTACTACGAGTGAAGTTGCTGATGAGGCTGGCGAGTAAAAAGAGTGTAAAAAGCGGCTGAGTTTGTCGTAGCCGTGGAGCAAGGCTAGCAGGAAGAGCGGGACGTAGACTTGGGGAGCGGAGAGTAGGGTGAGATGGGAATGAGGCAGTGAGGGAAGAAGAGGAATGAAGTGAGGGCGTGTAGGATAGTTTCAAGTGGGTCCTTAGGACAGGCGGAGAGGGGTGAATTTGGAAGGTGGAATTCGAGGAAGGGAGGAGAGGTGCGAGGAGTGTTGGGGAAGGTCGAGGAGGGTTGGAGGAGGGACGCAGAGGGGAGATGAGGAGGATGTAAGGGGTGGGGCGAGAAGGGTAGGAGAGGGGCGACGAGAGGAGCGAAGAAGGAAAGAAAGGGGCGAGGAGGGGAGGAGAGGAGAGGAGAGGGGTGAGGAGGCGAGCTCGGAAGGAAAGAATGTGTAGAAGATTGGTGACATGGGATCAGGGCGGAGCCGTGAGATACAGGTGAGGTGAGTTTCGATGGATGAGGGGCGGGAGGGCGCTGCAGAGCGGTTTGGGTCGCGAAGGATGGGAGAGAAGCGGGCGCATTGGGGCGAAGCGGAGAAGTGAGGGGCGTGGCGTGGTGTGGAGGTGCGTGAGCGGCGTGCCTGAGCGAGCGCTGAAGCGGCGCGGTGGGGGCGGTGGCTGCGCGCGGCACGTGCACGCCACGTGGCCAGCGAGGCGCAAGGGCCGCGCGGGCGGGCGGACGGGCAGAAGGGGAGGCGGGGCCGGCCGGCCGGCCGATTAGCGGCCGCTTCGGGGCCGGTGTTTGCCCCTGGAAATTAGACCGTCCGCTCCACAGCACCCCGCCCCCGCCCCCGCCACCTCCCTCACGGCCGCCGCCCCTTGGCGTTTCCAGCGTGGCCCCTCGCGCGCTCCATCGTAAGGCGCCGCTTTCGCCTGAATGCACGCCCTTTTTCCTCCTTCCGTATTCTTTCGCCATCAACATAATACTTACATATTGCCTTCCCCATTATCATCTCTCGTTTTTCCACTATCATTATTTTTCCTTGATAAACAATTAGAGGGTTTGATTTTTTTCAATATAATAACATAATACTCGCATCTTGCTTTCCCCATTATCATCTCTCGTTTTTCCACCCTAATTATTTTTCTTTGATAAACAATTAGACGTTTTGATTTTTTAAGGAATGTAATGTTAATTCTTTATTTTTTAACTAATAGTTTTCTCTCCTTACCTTTTTATTCGTGACTATTCGAAGGCTTGATCCCCTTTCCTGACTCAGGGTGCTCATTCTCGTCTCGTGTTTTCTCGTTTCACACTCATTTTTTTCTTCATTTTATTTTTTATCTACGAAATAATATTGTATTCTTTACGTCATATTAATTTTTCCTTAATCTTACTCACAATTTCCCGTACTCATACCATAGAATTATTACGTATTCAATTGAGTTAGTCCTACTCCACGTCTTCCTTTTCAATTATTCAATAAACGAGTATTCGTGAAGTAGTTCTTTTCATTTCCTACTTGTCTCACGTTCATCATTCTTTCTCCTGTCCCTCGCCCATCCGTTTCTTCCCCCCCCTTCCGCGAGGAAGCCGTCGCCTCTATTACTCCTCTCGCCTCCTCGGCCGCCGCCCCCGCCGGCCGCCGCGCCGGCCGGGAACTCATTTCCACCCCGGGATTAGCCCGCCGCGCCGCTCCGCGCCGCGCTGCGCCGGCCCCGGGGGAAAAGTCTTCGGGTCGTATGTTCATTTGTTTATAAGCCACGGGAAATTGGGAGGGAGGAGGCGAGGGCGGGCGTGAGGACGGGAGGGGCGTGGCACTTGGCCGCCAGCGGGCCTTCGCGCCAAGGCGTAGATCCCTGTTTCCAGGCGGCAATTAATCTCCCGGCCTGAACCAGATGCAACGCGGGTGGTCAGGGGGAGAAAGCAGCAGTGAAAGCTCCTTAAACCAAGGTATTTCTTTATTATGACGCTAGAACCTAATCCTGGTGGTCATACCTGGAATAAATGAATGAATGATTTGAGGGATGTTTGATTAAGAGAATATATGAATGTTTATGGAGCAAAGTCTTCCATAGACCACGGTGAAACGTTTGCAGGTGACTACGGTGAAAAAAGTTCCGCGCCAGCTCTTGCGACGAAATTCACGAACCCGTTCACACGGCAGTGACAGTTGTGAGTCAGGTTTAGTGACAATGTTTTCGTCGTCCGATGAAGAACATGCCCATGCTTCAACTGTTTATGCAAGAGAAAGGAAATGCCCATTTAGAACATCAGCTAAGTAAATGCTGTACTTTGCTTTTACTTACGGGTCATTCCATATTAAATCAACACAGTCATTTACATCACCATCTCAGATTCAGATGAAATTTGGCACATATGTAGTATGAATGGAGAATAAGAAAACTACAAATTTTGAGTAAAATATTTCCACCCGTTTCTGAAATAAAGCCATGTAAAATTTTGCAAAATTGGGTTCCCGAAAATTTTTAAATTGTTGTAGAATCTCACCAAATTAAGATAGAGAGCTGGAACAGGTGTCATTTTTCAGCTTTCTTTATGGCCTTTTATATGATATACAACTCAATAGGGACTGCGTTCAAAACGTTTTTCAAATTTCAATTTAAAATTTTGATTTTGAGATTTTTCAAAATGCTCATCTTCAAAAAAATTGAAAAAAATTCTAAAATAATCCTTGTATGTTTCCAAACAGATGGTGCAAGTTTAAAAATGGGACTGCAATGGGTTCATATGGTAATCTTTATTTAAAATGCACAATATTTACCTACTCTAGATTTTACTGATTTACAATGCATTTTATTTCAAATTATAAGCCCTAATATATACAAATTATTAATTTAGTGTTTTTTATTGGCGAGTGTGTTGTGTTTTATTGTTATGATGATAATGATTATTATTATTATTATTATTATTATTATTATTATTATTATTATTATTATTAGACCGCGGAATGTCATGCAATTGCATATTTTTACTGACTGTGCATATCGAAAGGAAATGTATTTTGCAAATTTTGCAAAATGCCATTAATGAAGCAAGCACAATGAGTGACATAATCTCATGGTACATCAATGAATAGGCGATTGAACTGCAACACGGAGGAGAACGCCCGAAGACATTTTCTGATCGAGAAGAGAATCTTGTCGTGAAAATAATAAAGAAGGACCCTCGTATTAATGCACCAAAAGTTACTCCACAGTTATAAATTGGCATTGACAAGAAAGTAAATCCCAATACCGTCCGAAGGGTACTAAGGAGGTTCAATTTCTCTACCCGCGTTGTCAGAAGAAAGCCATTTGTAAGTTAAGGGAGAAATACCCGAAAAGATCTGATTTCGATCCACTTCTCCACAAAACCCTGGAATATATGCACTAAAATATACCGCAAACATTAAAATACGCATTTAAACTAAAAAAATGCACACATGCGAAATAAAAATATGGTAGATTTGTTTTATTTTTGGTGATAGGTAATGTTATATACATTGCCTTTCGACATGCACAGTCAGTAAAAATTTGCACTTGCGTGAAGTTCCGCAGTCTAATAATAATATTAATAATAATAATTATTATTATTATCATCATTATAATGACGGAAGTTATTATAATAGTGACAGAAGAATGGGAAACAGAGGCATTGTTAGTGCAGCAAGAAGTATTGCGAAGAACACTAGCCAAGACACGTCGAATAACACAGACATGGAACTTCTGATGCTATTAAACATGAAATGTGAGACACAAAAAATGTTAAAGAACTCGTGGAGAGGCAAACCACTCCACGGACAATATCTAAAAAGAATGGACAAAGTGTAGATTAATAATGATCAATCAGTTATGTGGCTTAAAAGGGTAAGAACGTAGCCAGAATCGGAAGCAGTTATAGTAGCTGCTCAAGATCAGGCGTTGAGAACACGACATTATGATAAAGCGGTTCTCAAAATTTCTCAAGATGACAAATGCCGAATTTGCCAGGAGCAAGTAGAAACCATTGATCATATTGTCTCAACTTGTCCAATCCTCAAAGACCGATTACTTTAAAAGACACGATAGGGTGTCCACTGGCTGATCTGTACCGCCCTCGAAATTCCAAACATATGCCCCAAGTGGTACAAACACTCACCAAAACCAGTGACGTCTGTTGGATTGTGTACGATATTGTACGACCTACAAATTCAAACTGATCGCACGATAGCGGCAAACAAACCGGGTATAGTTATCCGGGATTTAAAGAAAAAATGGTGTTTACTTGTCGATGGTGCTGTACCTTGCGATCGAAACGTCGTTACCAAGGAAGCAGAGAAACGTCTTAAATACAAGAGTTTGGAAATCGAGATCAGCCGAATGTGGGTCGTAAAAGCACAGGTCGTCCCGATAGTTATCGGAGCTCTGGGATTTGTTCCTCAAAATTTGAGTAAGAACTTGTCTAAACTCCAAGGTAATTCAAAAGACTGGGAAGTGCAAGAAATCGCTTTATTTGGAACAGAACCTTAGGTAGCTGGTTGCAACCTGGAGTAGATTTTATATTCAGCCTACTCATAACATCTTTAGTCGTGATGTAGTGGAATAATAATAATAATAATAATAATAATAATAATAATAATAATAATAATCATTATCATCATAACTATAAAACTCAACACACTCGCCAATTAAAAACACTAAATTAATAATTTGTATATATTAGGGCGTATAATTTGAAATAAAATGCATTTTAAATCAGTAAAATCTAGAGTAAGTAAATATTGTGCATTTTAAATAAAGATTACCATATGAACCCATTGCAATCCCATTTTTAAACTAGCACCATCTGTTTGGAATTATAAAAGGATTATTTTAGAATTTTTTCAATTTTTTTGAAGATGAGCATTTTGAAAAAACTCAAAATCAAAATTTTAAATTCAAATTTGAAAAACTTTTTGAACGCAACCCCTATTGAGTTGTATATCATATAAAAGGCCATAAAGAAAGCTGCAAAATGGTCCAGGTCTGTATTCCAGGTCCGTCTTAAATTCCAGGTCTGTATCTTAATTTGGTGAGATTCTACAACAATTTAAAAATTTTCGGGAACCCAATTTTGCAAAATTTTACATGGCTTTATTTCAGAAACGGGTGGAAATATTTTACTCAAAATGTGTAGTTTTCTTATTCTCCATTAATACTACATATGTGCCAAATTTCATCTCAATCTGAGATGGTGATGTAAATGACTGTGTTGATTTAATATGGAATGACCCTTACTTCTTCTACATTTTCATCATGTATCTTTTTAGGAAATGAAGGAAACAGGTTCATGATATTGCTCATCGCTTATGAATCAATCATTGATCTTGCTTACCTGAAAAACGATTTGCAAGTGCGCTATTTTAAGAAAAATAAAGTGTTTATTTAATAAGAATAATTAAAGAGAGTACTTGTAGAATCGATTATTTATGAAAGGGCTTAAGTCGAAGTTTTGTCAAAATGTACGAATGGTGTAGTCTTCTGTGGGTGGTGGTACACATTTGAATAATGATAGGGCGATAGTCAGGCAATAACAAAGCTAAGAAATGAACACCCATTTTCACAGTTTATTTATGAAAGGACAGTAGTTAAATGACTTACGTCCTTTCATCAATTAAAGAATGTAACATAGTTTATAAAGAGGTTGTCAGCACTGAGTATTGTTTATTCCACTAATTAGTATTTTGTTTTTACATTCAAGTGTCATTGATTATCGAATAAAGAGATGTTGCCAGGTTGTCATTATTAATTTATTTCCAGAAGCTTTTCTGGGCGCATAGCAACCAACGTTAGTGCTTTTACTTCAAGCAACAGTCGCAGGAGAGCTCAATTGATTGTCTTCGTTTGTTGTTGTTGTTTTACAAGCTGCTGTGAAAATCACAACAGCGTTGCTCTTTGAAGCTATTAATGTCATGGAATTTTTTGGTAGAAATTATAAGAAAAGAGAAAGAGAAGTACGAAGTAATATTAAAAAATAGACAAGATTAAAAGAGCTCGTCTTCGTGGTGAAAAATATGTGAATCACAGTAATAAATTTTTTACTCCAAAAGCAATTATTGAATATTGGAGGTAAAACTAACAGAACTTGTTTTTTCTATATCATTAGGGTATTGCTAGCTAGTGGTGCTATAGAATGGCACAGACTTTCCCGTTTTAGAATATTAAAGAACAGTAAAACAGCCCTAAATGGCAACTAACACGCCCTAAATGGCAATTTTCTTCGAAAATTTTGGAGCTGTTTTTAAAGAAAATGGCGTTTAACTGGATTTTTAAGAAAATGGATACTGTAAATGCGAAATTTGAGTCTCTTTTTCAGAGAATTTTTTTCAAAAAACTTCTGAAGTGATTTGAAGCACTTACACTCACAAATATAATAATATTTACAAATTGCTGGTAATGTGCATATTAAAGATGTGAGAGATCTTTCAAAAAAATTACATTTGTGTAATTAAAAAAAAAACAAACCAAAAATATACCCCAAACGTCAAATTAATTTATGAGAAAATGGCGTTTGAGCGTTTCTGAAAATGCGGAATTTTGAGCTAGTTTTCACAGAACACGTTTCATTCTCCAGAAACTTTATATGGCATTATGTAAAGCACATGTACTCTTAAATATAATGCACCCTTAAATAAAATGTAAATATTAATGACGTGAGAGACAAGTCAAAAACATTAGATTTTTGCAATTTTTGTAAAAACAAAAGAATAGAGCAATATGGCGTTTATGTCATCTCATAGAGTACATTTAGCACTATCACTACCAAAAGTTTTAAGAAAACATTTGGAGCCGTTTTTTTCAGTCTTAACCGTGAAAATCGGATCTAGGACACCTTCGTAAGCTTATTTTACTCTTTTCTTATAAGAAATTCAAAGAAAAAGTTTGGAGCCGTTTTTGGGAAAATTTTGAAAATGTCCGGGGGGCTTCTTGTAAAGTACCCCCAAATTTTGAAGAAAGATTTTCAAAATCGCGGCGCCTCGAGTAGAACCAGATCGACCGGGGAATATTCATTTTTGAAGAAATTGTACTTATGGTTTAGGCGCTAATGTTGTTCACAGACTGACATACAGACAGACGAACGGACGATTTGAAAAAAAACAACACTTTTTTGGTATCAGGGGACCTCAAAACGTGTATATCCGTTATAATCTCGAAATCGATTTTCCGCACCATTACATGACTTTCCCTATACTACGTATATTACTCCGTATATACGTACGTATACGGGAAATTAAAAATGGGCTGATTGAAACATGCTCTTTTGTCCTTAAATATTTAAATAAAAATATGCCCCCAACTAAACCTCTACAGTGATTTCTATAGAGGTCAAAATAAGAACCATTGGATAAGATTGTTTTTGGCACTCATTGACACTAGATTTGATAAAGTCATTCACCGTTTCCCGAACCATGGCCCAACTTCTTTTTGGCCAGTTACAGGCTTTGGTCAGATAAAGGACAAACTAAAAAAATACATGATAGATTTTATGAATCAATACAGATCTGTGAAATATTTTGTTTTGATGTAATCCCAGAAAATGTAAAGAATATGATAGTGATTATGACGAAGTTTATTCATCCAACTTCTTCTACCGCTTTGTTATTAGTTCATTTCCATGATTAAAAATAAATGTAATTCAAAAATGTTTCTCGAAAGAAGAATGCTGGATGGCACTTTTTATCAGAAGCACATGTGTCTTAAAGTGAAGATCTCGTATCTCGGATAACATGCATTTTAAAAGAGATGAAAAAAAATTTAATTGAACATGATTCCCTAGCAACTCACATGTTTGTTTTCTTTCTTTTTTCTGTCTTTTTTCTTTCTATTCCTTTCTTTCCTTATTTCTTTTCTTTCTTTCTTTCTCTTTCTTTCTTTCTTTCTTTTTCTCTTTCTTTTCTTTCTTTCTTTCAAGTACCTACAAGGACATTATTGTCCCATTAACTAATTATGCAGTTGGGATAAGAGAGGTTCTTTCTAATAATGCATTGACTTCTTTTAGACAACCACTTGTAAAAGTGGTTACTTTTAGGGCACACACAGCGTGCTAAAAGTTTAAGTTTTAGCACTAGTGCTAAAAGTGTGACGATGTGACGTGAAAATGTTCATGTATAACAGTAAAGACAGCAAAGAAAACAAATTACTTTCGTGTGACCACAGCATCTACTACTGACCTTAATTTATTATAGTACATAATTAAGTGATTTGCATACTTGAAAGGAAATAAAATATAAATTAGTAAAGCTGTCTAAAAATAATGTATGACAAATGTGATAAAAGTTATTTTATTTTGTTCGTGGGATTGCGACACGAGGCCGATAGGTTTTCGCGCAAAATAGAATGCCACTTGTACCACTCGTATCGTACATAACTATTATTGTTTTGATACGACGTTTTCATTTTCAGTTGAAGATATTCTATACCCTAGCTACGTCAGTGAGGGTAAATAATGATCTTTGGCAGTAGTCAGCTTTATGTTCTTTCTTGAAAGGTAATCTTGTTTGATAAGTGAGTAAACTTTATAAAGAATGCTCTTGTCAGGCAAAATCTTTATTACCACCTATCATCAAAGGCTGAGTAAATGACAAGGATTCAAAAGGAAGTTTTAAAGAAGTTACGAAAGCAGTTTTATTTTGTAATTGTGTCCGTGAAACACTTTGCTTTGCTCGTAGTGAAGGTTGGACTCTAGGAGATGCTGAAGGCTGAAGTATCACCGTGATCTTCGGCGAGCGAAGCAAACCCATCAGCTGTTTTTAACTCTTTAATACATGCACCCAATTTTGAGGTATAAAAACACGCGTGGGGTGTATTCCACCGTAACATTTTCGGCCTCATTAACTGAAAATAGTGCATTAATTCTCAACATTTTGGTTAAAATACGTTGTACTGCCCCTGGATGAATACAGTGATTACCTTTTGTTGGTAAAATTCGGCTTTGGTAAGTGTTTTTAAGGAAAAAAAACATGCGTTTTTTTCCTGTAACATTTTTGCACATTGAAACAAAACGCATTAAATTTCATATTTTTAACTTAATAAATGGTTTTAAATACTTAAATATGAAAAGAGGAACAATAAATGAAGCAATTTTGTGCAATTTGTATTCATTTATACAAACGTGTTAAATCTAAAAAGCATTTAAATTATCTAAAATAAGTATGTGCCCTGAAATAAGTATGTGCCAACAGACGAGTTTTTTTTCTACTAAGTTAAATTTAAAATTACGCCTGTAAACTGATACTAACCTACTGTTAAAAGTATGTATAGTAACCTGTTCTTAAAAACGGTTTGAATGTATGTTTCTTTTACTTGAATGTTGGAGTAACTTTTTGAAATAGTACAGAGCATTAGAAGGCATTCAGATGGACTGTCGGAGCAATAATTCAGTAGCATATCTTTCGCAGTAGAATAGTGAGTGCTCCTTACAGATTAGTGTCAGAAACAACTGGTCACAATACTTCCAGAGTAGTAGCACCTGAAAAGAATCTCAGGAGTTGGAGGGGGAAAACGGAGTTGTAGAATCATCTTAAAACGCTTACAAGAAACGGGATCGTTAAGCAGCTGACAAGTTATTGCGAACGTTGGATAACAAGAACAGAAAATGACAAGCAGAAACACACGTACGGGGTAGAATCCATCAATAATTTATGCTCTTTCAAAGGCGACTGTCTCAAAGCACATTGCACACCCAGGAATCTATGGGGAAGTAGAGAGCACAATTTATTTTGTGCGTTCGACAAATAAATAAATGGATTTACGTATGTTTCACCCTAGCACTTGTGTTTTAAGTATTAAGAAGATTGGTCAAACATTTTTTTTATAGTTCGCATGAGATATCTGTGCACTCGATCACCGTTAATGTCTGTGAAAACGCTCGCATTGTAACGGGCGTCGAGTGCACAGATATATTGTACAAACTCTGCGGTATGCTGTGTAAAGTATGCTATGAATTATTTCAGGACCTAATAGGTCATGACATTGTCGGTTGCCTTCTTAGGTGAATGTATTCAAATGTTTTAACTGTTCCTGAAAAAAACATCGAATTATGGGTTCACGAGAGTTCAGCGGATCGAAGATTTCTCCTGAGAAAGAAGTAAAACTAACGGTTCCACTTCTTGCAATATGGAAATTAATATATTTCTCTAAAAACAGTTCTAGTATATTCTCATGTAATGTGTTCAAGTAATTTCTGTTTTAATGAATTCCTTCTTTCGGAGAGGAAATTCATTTGGAAGTTTCATGCTCAGGGGATGCTTATTTAAACATTCAGACATCAGCCTAACAAGTAATAATTTTATTTTGTGTAATTTTCGTATTAATTTTTGTTGTGTTAAGAATGTTACTACACTGGCATTTAAGTACACTGGTGCATCTAAGAGATACACAATAAATGCGATATTATTCTTACAACTGCTTATTATGATTCTAGAGAGATAAATATTCACTTCTGATTACTACGTTTTCCGACCTAAATCTATACTGTAATTTTCTTATTACATTAACGTGATTACTCTTCTTCCTCTCACATTCACATTCAGCCTGACTCGTACCTCCTTGGTTAAATACTCACTAAGTACACAAGCCTGCATTAGAAAACTTAAAATTAAATTTCAAAAATGCATCTTTAGAACGTTTCTAAAATATTTTAACCCATTCGTGTATTTTATTATTTGTAAATTGTATTCAGTGAAGTCAGTCCATGTGGCATTTGTAGAAGATAAAGCGAGCTGTCAACAGTTGTGAGAGTTGTCCCGTTTCACTGTCACTCGCATTTTTCATCATCCTGTTGGCAATCATTTATACATTAGATCACTCGTTGGCCTCAATGAACTGAGCAATTCAAGCCCCCTCCCAATTCACTAAAAATTAAATGATTCCGCTTTTCATTACTGGGGACCATGATCGAAATATAAGGAAGGTCGTGGATAGTGGAATTGTTTTCGTTACTTTTATCATGTCCAGTGGTTCCCCTGATTACAACATTTCTAAACGCAACTTCAAGTTTTTAGTTTGATAGCCAAACACATTATTTATCTACGTGTGCTTGGTGAACTCACGCGTATTATTTCCCTCAAACGGCCTGTTGTTCCGTCCCATCCTCCAATCCTTCTCCTCTCCTCTCGTTTCTCCCCCAGCGCGCGCGCACCGCTGGCCCCAGTCCTCTCCAGCGCTAATCAGACGACTGCTCGGAATACCGAATGCGGCAACTTCATCCCCCGCAGGCAGCGGAAAAAGGATTGCGGACCGGACCTTCCATCCCCCTTCCCCAATAGCCCCCCCCCCTCCTGCGGCCGGCGGCGCGGATTCTGCCCGCCTTCGATTCATCGCTTTACAGCCGCTCGGCCTCTCGGCCCTCAGCCGCCTCGCCGGTCGGCCCAAAGCTGGCGAAGCCGCCGCCCGCCTCCGCCCTCCTCATCACCCTTCCTTCCTCCGCCGCCCTCATCCGGCAGCCAGCGACCGCCACCGGTCGCCGCCGCCGGCCTCGACCCCCCGGCATCCCCCATCACCCCGTACCAGCCGTCGCTACTCGTCGCTCTCCGCCGCCGCCGCCCGCCGCCCGCCGCCCGCCGCCCGCCGCCCGCCGCCCGCCGCCCGCCGCCCTACGCCCGCCGCCCGCCGCCCGCCGCCCGCCGCCCGCCGCCCGCCACCCGCCAACCATTTCCCGCCACCCTCTTTCCCCCGCTACTGTCTGCCACCACCTGATATCCTTGTGGCCGACCACCTCCCCCCGCCGCCCCTGCATCTTCCCCCCACTGCCACCGCCGGCTTCGCCACCCCCGCCAACCCCTCCACCCTAGCCACCCACTCCACCCCCGCCGCTACTCCACCCTCGCCACCCCCACCACCCCGCCGCCCCTGCACCCAGTGCCTCCCTCGCCACCTCCGCCATCCCCGCCGCCGCTCGCCACCGCTCGTTACCGCTCGCGCCTCCCCCTGCCACCCTCTACCGACCAACCCACTAACCGCTACCAAATCTCACTGCCACTATCCGCTACTACTATTCGCTGTCAATCACCACCGCCACCGCGCCCTCCACTGCTACCGCCCCTACCTCCACCCCACCAACACCTCCGCGATCGCCGCCGCCCCCTCACCCACTGCCACTGTTTGGCATTCTCGCCAGATGCCTGTAATCCCCTTCCACTGCCGCCGTTGCGACTGCCACTTCCCCCCGCCCGCCCGCCGCAAGCCGTCACCGCCGCGGCGACGAGGGCGGCCGGATGCAGGCATTAAAATCGGATCTTCTTATATACGAGGCGACCCTGTCTTTATGGCCATCTGTCAGGTCGGGCTCGAAAATAGGCCATATCGAAAAACAATCCTCCACCGTCCGCTCGCTCGATTTACGAATTCAAAAATTCTAGCCGAGAACACAAGTATGCTAATAATGCCGCTATATATTTTATGAGGGAACACACTGTACGCCTTTATCCCCCCGCTGTGTATTCAAATCTCTTTATGTAAAACGCGCTAGAGGATCTGATATGAATTTTCATATCTCCCATTCCCCAACGCCGCGACGACCCCCGCGCGCGCGTCCCCACCCGCGCTTCCGCCCCTGCCGCCCCCACCCCACCCCGGCCGCCCTCCGCCGCCATTATGTTGTGCATAAAACGCGAGCTCCCCGCGCAGTTTTACCTCGACCCCTTTTCAATGCCCGGATTTCATTATTTTATTTTTGCTTACCAACATTTTTAACTAATCCCGTGTCAACCCCCGGTCGCGGTGATCACACGCAGATGACGAGTCCATTATGAGCTTGTCTCCAACAAATTGCTGCGCTTATCACAACACGCGCAGACAATTGGCGCGGCGGGTGCCCTCGCCCCGCCTCCGCCGCCCACTCGCCCGCCCGGCCCGGCCCGGCCAGGCGCGGTCCGACCGCTCGCGTCCTCGCTGCGCGCTGATGTGCGACGCGCGAGGCCCGCCCGCGACCCCACGATAAGAAAAATATCGAATAATCTATCGGAGCGCGTGATTCGATTTTTATAAAAAAATTACCCAATCATCCGAAGCGAGGTGATTAGCGACTTAGTGGCGGCGGCGGGGCGAGCGCGGATGAGTGGGCGGGGCGGGGAGCGCGGACTCTGAGCGGTAGTGGAAGGGGGAATGGGGAGGGGAGGGGAGGGGAGGTAATCGCGTCAGCGCGCCCGAGCGACGCGAAGCGCCGAGAGCGGCCGGAGGCTGGGTGAGGAGGAGGAGGAGGAGGGGGGGAGCTCATCTGCGGCTTCGGTCCGATGAACTGTAGGACTCAGACGTATTTATATACTATATAGCTATACGCGGCCGCCAGCGTGAGCTGGATTTAGCCGAGAGGGAATGGGTAGAGAGCTGCGAGAGGTTAGGTAGCGTGGTTAGTTGGCAGTGGAGGCGGTGACGGTCGTTGAAAGACAGAGAGACGACGCTCGCCGCAAAGATTCGGATATCACGAGTCGTGGGCAAGGAAGACGCTTGTGACGGACTGGGTAACTGTGGAAGGAGTCTGGAGAACAAGTAATGGTGATATGATAGATGCCTTTTAAAACTACACTGTTTGTTGAAAAACATTTCATTTTACTAGCAATTTGTACCGAGCGATTGATACGTGAAATACTGATTAGTGATCAGGTATAAATACAAAATACAATCAAACTGAGGAACGGAAATCCCCTCTTAGCGTCGGTGTCCGTTAAATATTTAAACATTCTGCCGTTCGTTAAGAGCAATTGAAACAAATGTTAGTAACGAAAGAAGATGTTCCCGTTGAGCACTCCTATTCAAAGTAAAAATATTTATTTATATGAATATTTCTTGTAAAGAAGGAAGCATTTCGAAAGCATTCGACACAGCCGAAGGCCATGAATAACTACGGAGTGAAAGGATAAACGAGAACTTTACTTTTACGGAGCTGATAATGTAGCGACTATTTTGACGTTTAACATTACGTGAGATTGCCCATAGTAGTAGTAACGCATTCACGACAGTATTGGCTCCATCAAGTGAGTATGGGAAAGAGAATGTTGGCGCGGGAATATCGGCTCATACCTCAGCGAATGCCTGCCCCGTGCTCAATCATCGCCTTCTGGAGTCATAATCACCGCGCTAATCGAGCCAGGATTTCTTTCCTTTTCCTGTTTCATTCATTGACTGATATTTCCAGGCAAATCAACTGCTATTGTTATTAGTCCCATTAGTGTAGTCAATGTTTTATCTCATGATCTTACACTATTCACAGTTTATTATTGTTCGGGTTTTTTAAACTTAATTTGTTAAATTTAAGTTGTTTTTTTGCCGGACGTATTTTATACTGAATTTATGATTATTCAATCATCCGTATTTCCACACGTCTGAACCGATCCGATCTTCATTCAGTTCGAATTGAAGTTATACTGTAGATGCGTTTCTCCGTCTTATAAAGTACCAAATGAGACGACTTAGGATAGTAACGATTGTCACTGTAGCGTTCCTGATCGAAAGGTCCTAGGGTTCAAGTCTCGGCATTGGAGATTTTTCGATACAACATAGCTCAAATTAAGATGCTGTGTGGAGGAGAATTTTAGCGGCCGTTTGCTCTGATATGTAGTTTTCTGTGGTTTCTCCGATCGCTATCAGGCGAATGCTGGAACGCTACTTTAACAAATGGGCCACGGACCACGTGCGATTTTCCTTCATCCTTGTTCCCTCCTTTACCCTTACTCCCACATGCAAACACACACACTTACATGAACAGTACTACCACACATGTTGGGAGACTATTCGAGAGTTAGTTCGGGAGCTGGGATGGTGCCCCGCTGTCCCAGATTTGGTTTTGATTGCAATAAACCATCGCAACCTGCCGTTGATTGCAAGTTCTGAAGCACGTGATGGGATTAAGCGTAGTTTGCCTCACTTTACAGCTGGCTAATGCGATTTATATCTGCTCCTTGTGATACAGTATTAAAAAAATTATGTGTTGAATCAATCGGCGTGACACAATGCAACCATTAATTGCGTAGCAGTTCTAAGGATCTAGAAATTACATCACATTCATGTGATAGTGTTAATGGTACCACAAATATGAAATTAACAAACAATTTAAATTATTTCAATAATGCAAAAAATGTTGTTCAGATTACTTAGTACTTTCCTCAATCTACTTTTTATAACATCCATAATGACGAGATGTAAGCTTAGGCGGAAAAATTAGATTAAATATTCTAACAATTGTAAAATGTAATTCCAGTGGATCAGGATTACTGTATTATTTTTTTTGAAATTATCTAATATTTAGAGATGATATCTGCTTTGTAGAACCATTCAGATTGTGTTCGTTCATCTGCAACATATTGAGGCTATCACTTAAATACTTTTAGTTTTTGTACATCACTATTTTCATGAAATATTTTTCTGATACATGTCCTAAGCAAAATGGAATCGTCTAATGTGGAATGTAATCTTTTTCAGAATACCATCCCTATTTTGTGTATTATAGATTATGTCTTTTGGGTGGTTTCTTAACATTTATAGTTCTTGCACTTTTCAGTCACGCACGTAACTCATCTATTAGGCTAGTACTGAAATATAAATCGAAAAAAATTACAAAATATCATGTGGACACGTATTTGTATTATGTTCCATTTTTGATTTGTTGTATTTTTTGTTAACCATTACAAAAGTGGATAAATATGTGTAAAGCTGTACTTTAAACTTTTTAAATTTACGAATTTATTTTTACTTACGTAAAAATATGTAACAAACAAGTTAAATATTATTATACATTTTACAATAAATTGAATGAATATCTCTTTTTCTTCTTATATCCATTTAGTCGTTGATGATGCAAATTACTAAATATAATGTAAAAATTCCAACATGCTACAATTCAGCGTATTTAATTCATTCCAATAACTTTCAGACTTTTCTCCATTCTTAACCCCTGTGCTTATACCTGAATATTTTTGTTGTTGAAGGCGAAACTACGTCAACTCGCCCGAGAACATCGGGAAAAAGGTTAGTCATAGAGGCTTAGCTGAAAAGGTTTTGGGGTCAGCTCTACATTTAGTTTATTTGCAAGCAGAGCAAATAGCCGCCAGCTCCGGTGGTACGTTGGGTAGTTTCGTGCTCATAAACCCTAAAACGCTCCGTGATTGAAATTGGGTTTTGTGGCGCGGTAACATTAGTACTTTGTTTATTAACAAAATATTGTGCTTTGCATGAAATCTCGACGGCGCGCAACCCGTGCATTCACGCCTGCTCCCCGCCACGTTTCGCCTCGCCCCTCACCGCCACGCACGAAACCTCCTGGCGGTGCTTGTAGAGGAAGGGACAAATCCAGAAGTTTAGTAAGAATAAACATTAAATTCTAAAATGTACAAAATAAAAATTGAAATTGTATGGTAATACTCTTTTTTGCGTAAACCTCTTGTTTCGATGAATTACGATTAATTGCCACGGATGCTACAAGCGAACATATAGAGAAGAAGGAAGTTTCTGTTTGCCAATGAGCAGACTGATCTTGACGCTTTACATTGTAATATTGAAGAAAATATTAGTGATAGGTGACTAACTCGCAAAAATCATAGCGTTTGATGAAAAGACAGGTACTGATTCCCTCTCGTTATGACAACCGGCGTTGGTCTTAACCGTTACATTTTTTCTGAATTCAGACTCGAGCCGTAGGAGCACTGACTTTGCTGGGAACACTCGATTACAGCGATGCTGGGTACACTCGATACGACAGCGCCCAACTGGCATCTGAACCAGTGGCGTAGCATGGATGTCAGCCGCCCAGGCCGAAGGAAAATTTCGCCGCCCCCTTTTTTAGGTATGTCAATTAAAAAAAACTAAAATATACCAGCTTGAACAACATAGCAGATAGCCAAACATAAAATTACGCCAGTAAAAAAACGTAAATAAAGTATGTAATACATAGTTGAACGTGTACGTACACGAACAATACAATTTTCAACCAAGATCAATAATTTAAATGTCATTATCCGTACTTATGAGCACTAAAATCACAGTTTGGAAAGCGCATACAGTGTACATGATTAAATTAATGTGAACTGGAGGACTGACTATCCATTAATAAAACTTCCTTTAAATTCCAAAGCGTCACTCACGGACTTCCCAAATGAGAGTTATCCATAATGTAATCTAATTTGCAGGTGTTCTAAGCATGAAATAAAATACAGGTAATCTCTACAAGTCAGTACAGACGATGTTACCAGTCGCTACAATAAGCAAGATACTATTATTATACATTCATTTAAAGAAGTCACAGAATAAGCCATGAAAGATTCCGTGCTCATTTCTATCTGTCCTCATTTGTATCGGCGACAAAAAAAAAGTGAAAGAAAATGGTTCAGGTTTTTACAAGATATTAATAATAATAATAATAATAATAATAATAATAATAATAGCAATAACAATTGTGAAATTTTGCCGCCTTTTAAAAGTGCCGCCTGGGGCAGTCTGCCTCTGCCGCCCCCACCACGCTACGCCACTGATCTGAACCCTCAGGGCGATGGTTGATTGAGTAGTGATTCCCGGCGCGTGAACTGCAAAGGTCATTATTTCCGTAAGTGAAGTGCATGCTTTTTATCGTGGGAGGTGATGGTAATATTCCCTCGCTGGCTGGCGAGATCCGGTGCCGATCTATGTCGGCTTTTGGGGCCTCAACCAGATCCCTCCCACTAGCACCGCGCCCCAGCCGGGACAAGCTCTAAGCTCCAGACTAGTCTCCCCCTTCAAGTGCGGTAGTGTAGTGGGTGTGTATGTGTGTGTAAGGTGTGAGGATAGGACAAGGGACTGGAAGGAAAGATCGCGGGCGGTCCATGGTCCGTTTGTTTGTGCTCCGACATTCGCCTGGTGTTGATGGGAGAAATCACGAAAAACTATCGATCAGAGCAGCAGGCCGCTAGAATTCCACTGGAGATAGCGGCTGAATTCGTCCTAGCGATGTAGCTATTGTCGAAAATCCTGCCACCGTCGGGACTCGAACCTCAGACTCTCCCGGTCAGAGGCACTCCAGTGACATCTGTTGATGCCCTGAGCCACCTTTGCTCGTTCAAGGCGAGTGGTTGACACCGGTAGAGGGGGGTGCGGATTTTCGATGTAAAAAAATCAAGTGGATATGTCCTACTAGCGGCATGTAAGGGATTAAATTCTTGATATAGATCAATCAAACAGAAAGCAGAATCCGTCAATTTCCTACCTAAACACATCGCTTATTTTCTTAACCGAGGAGCGCCTCATGTAATGCATAAATATGACGGACGCCGTTGTTAAGCTCCCTGGCGGTAAATGTAGGAGCCAGCATTTATCGACGTTTGGAGTCTAAAGGGGGCTAAATAAAATAATCTAGCAACTTCAGCCCATATTGGGGATGGTCAATGGATCAATCTCCAAGTACCCCGGAAATGCTATCAAACAAGTACCAAATATTACAGCGCCATCTCTGTCAAAACCTCCATCTCTGCTGGGTGCGGCCGTACACGTTCCTTCAAAGCAAGAGTGAGCGATTCAAAAATTTTCAAGAAAATTAAAAAATTTTGAATCTTCATCCTTTCCTAGACAAGGATAGTATAATTGGAGTAGGTGGTAAAATGAAACATTCTTTAATATCCAAGAGGAAAAACACCAAATTATTCTCCCTCGAGAGCATGCATTCACATGGGGCCTTGTTATTATAATTCACCTAAATTATTTCCATGCTGGATGTCAACTAACAGTCTCAGTTGCTAGACATAAATTTTGGATTCCTTCAATTCGAAGACTAGTGAATGGTGTAATTCATTATTGCTTGCCTTGCATTCCTGCTTCTCGAATTACGCATTATTATGTTGTTTCACATTACATTAGCAAAAGGATCGCCAATTTGATCCGGTCAGTTTTATTAACTTCTCTTGGTAATTCCAGAGTCGATGTTGAAGTTCTGTACAAAAGCCTTTGCAATTACTGTTCTCGAGTCTACCGAACGCGAAATTCATTAAACTAGCCTTGAATCCAGCAAACCCAAAATGCATTAAATGGTTCTTGAATTCAGCCGAAGCAAAATTTCCAACGCATTTTACACTACAATGCAGATAGGCTTTTCATAGCAAAACTACACCTAACGTATTTCTACGTAATTATATTCGCGCATTCCATACGTATTCCATTAATCCATTTATTTATCTATTTGTTGAAAAGAAAAAAATGTATTTGCGTGTGGGACATCTCTCGTCACCACTTTTCCCCAACCCACGCCCGGGACCCGGCCCTCCACCGCGTCGATATCGAGGGGAACTGCGTTGGGGACAGAGCTTCAAAAAGCTCGAATTGAAAGTCGTTACTGTGGGAGGAACTGCGTTCGGGGAAGGAGCACAAACAACTCAATGATCTCCTTCAAGTGTTGGTTCCGATTAGACGGATCGCCGGATAATCGGACCAGCCATATCAACCTGCTACATTGCAATCGCCGTACCTTGTCCCCCGCCGGGTAGTGGGGTTCCAATCGCGTCCATTCCCTGTTAACTTTGTTGAACACAGAGAGTTCACGGTAGTGGCGGGTACGGGGAGACGAGCTTAAGGGTCATGTTTCTCCCTCTATGCCAATTTTTTGGTGGTTTTATTGAATTTTTTCGAAACAGTTACCACTTGTTTATTTTATTCATCATGTTCAAAGTATTACTATTTACTTTAGAAATATACATTTTTTATTTCGAGCTCACAATTTTTATTTTTTTCAAAATTAGTTATTGACCAAACTGAATACTACCTTCCCCTTAAATTCTTTGTGGTTCCCCCTTGTTCATGGCAGGTGTTCTTGGGATTTTCCCATTTCTTTTGACTCTTGGACTACTATTGCTCTATCATCATTCATATCCTACTATCATCATTGTCACAGATTCATCAGCCCGTTCATTCCAGGGACGACTCAGGAATTGGAATATTAAGAAATATAGTTCTTTTTCGGACCATCTGGCAAGATACTCAGCTTGCAAGCGAAAGGACCTAGATACCACCAATATGAAAAAACATTATTTAAATGGTAATTCACTATATCAAGATAAGATTAGAAACTCATATAAGTATATTAAAAAACATAAGTATTGCGAATATAGGCAAGAGAAAATGCCGCTAAAGAGGGCCGAAGAAGAATGGTAGAAGAATGGCCGAAGAAGAAAAGAGTAGAGCTTGTTTGCCGTAGCATGGTGGATTCTAAAACAGCGGAGTATCGCTCCGCGAAATATATCTTCCGCGAGTTCCACAATCCACAATTTCTTCGAGTGATTTTCTTTGTTTACAAATCGACACTTAAAATAATATCGAACGAACTGGTACAAATGTATAAAATTCTGTGTATGTGTGTGTGTGTTTAATAACGCCATCAATCGGACTTAACCGTAAATAGACTTAAATGGACAGGCCATTATCACAAAATCTCGAAGAGTTCGCTCTTTTCGCTTACACCATTCTTTTCATTAAATTCGCAATTACTTGTCTTTTGATAAAACATTTACAGATGTAAATAATATATATTTTCAAAACGTTTAGAAGTGTACTTTTTTAATTCAAACAACTAATAATTGTTTTCATGCCTCCACTCTTCAAAAGGCGTAATGACAAAATAATTGGAATAACAGGGCCTCCAAACAAATTTACCAACTTTCGGGAAATATCTAAAAGTAATTTCTTCATCTTAGTCCCTGTCTAGTATTTCATTTGGCTTGGCATACATAAGACAAAATAGTTGCTCACATCATTAAATCAAATTTAATATAGAAAATAATAAATATTGATGTCAGTCAAACATCAGCTTAGAAAATAATGAAACAACTTTTAATAAATAATCTAATAATAATAATAATAATAATAATAATAATAATAATAATAATTTTTTCTCCACCTAGGGAGTACACGACCTTGGAGTTGGTGGTGGAGCTTGAGTACCCCCGTGAGCCTTAAAGCTATTTCAGTGGTAGTCTAGCTATCGGTAGGGCCTCCCTTGCTGAATAGGTTGAAGGTGAGGGGTCAGACGAAGAAGTACTTCATTTTGAGGAGAGTGGGAAGTAAGTAGAGAGGGAAGGGTCATGAACCTTTGGACTTCCTGCTGTCGGCCCATAGAGGGTACAGGAGAGAAACTGGGTTGGCACACCAGGCCACTGATTAGAGTGGAGGCCCGAACCTTGCATTAGCCAGCGAAGGAGGCTGCCTTCAGCAGTCAGTGAAAATCCCGTAGGGTTTAGTAATGCCGATTGGCGATCGGAGGGACCCCTTGCTGGGCCCTGCGGGGGGATGCCCCGAGGCCACTGTGGGTCGCAGTAACGGATGGCAGGAAACAACCCGAGGGTTAAGTGTGATCTGTGAACTCGAACTTGCGTCCTGCGAATCCTCAATTCAAACCAATGAGCAAAATGGATAGAACAAGCAATGTAATGAATCTTAACGTGCCTTGTTCTACCAATGTCCCATACCTGCTCAGAAAACGAGCTAATGTCACCTTGTCGACGTCTGGCCATCCCACGGATGTTAGTCCCAGGGATCCAGAGCCGGCAGTAGCTCGAAGCCATCGTCAGAGATGGACCCGGGATGAATTAAAGGAGGTGATGTGGTGCTTTTACTATGCAAAAGCGAAAAATGGGGGCTCAGAAATAGAAGTTTTCAAGGTATGGAGAGAGCGGAACCCAGATATGAGACCTACCCTACACTCAAAGAAGCTTGCCAGTCAACGACGATACATACTCAGCAGTGGAAAATTCACAGCAGAACAACTTGCTGATATTGAGAGAAATGCGGAGTATGTATTTCGCTCGAACAATCCGCATGACGAACATGTAGAACTTGAAAATGATGATCCCGTGGAAGGTTCATCGCTTTCCAGTGAAACACACGTCAGTGGTGAAAACTCATCTGGCAATGAATTACACGATAAGGACATGATGCGAAATCTCCTTCGGCGCGAGATAGAAAGAGTTAGTCAACTTCCGTTTGAATCCCGCGAACCGTTGAGGAGAATATACGAAAATGCCAAAGCTAAAAGAGTGATAGAAACAGTGAATTCTGTCTTAAATGAGGTGGTGGAGACCCCAGGCAGAGATATAGATATTACTGAAATCAATCACATCATATATGCAACTGGATATCTAGTATCTCAGATAATTTTGGGGCCAGCCAAGAACACCGACGGCCGACAGCAAAACAGAGTAAACAGCTCTGTACCCCCATGGATGAACAGAATTATGAAACGGATAGCCGACACCCGGCGTGAAATATCACTCTTAGCTGAGGCATCTTCTAAATCAACGCACACCTCTAAAGTTCAACGAAAAATATTCAATGTTGAACAAAAATACCAAATTGAAAATGACACCAGCAGGCTAATGGTAGTTGAGAAGCTAAAAGAGAAAATTCAAGCATGGTCTCAACGAATAAGAAGGTACAAACGCAGAATAGATTTCCGTGTACAGAACCGGTTGTTTGAAACAGACGCGAAGAGATTCTATCGCAATCTGACTCAAAAACCGAATGGCAAAGCTGTTACTCCTTCACAAGATGACGTCGAAGCATTTTGGGCAGGAATCTGGGAAGAGAGCAGATCCTACAACAAAGACGCATCTTGGCTTCAATCTGATATTGATGCTGCCGATGAACTTGTAGAAACAGTGGAAGATGTTCACCAATTCTCGGAAGAGGACCTCTTCCAAGCAATTAAGAACATGGGAAACTGGAAGTCCCCCGGGATTGATAAGATCCAGATTTATTGGATTAAGAAATTAACAGCAATACATTCTCATCTAGCAAAGGCTGTTAATAAAATTTTTGAAAACCCAAAGGAAATCCTGCTATCCTATTTGCTACCCAAAGCGGGAGACAGCTCTTTGGCGAAGAACTACAGGCCAATTACATGTTTGCCAGTACTGTACAAACTTATAACTTCAGCCATAGCTGACAAAATGTATAGACATCTAGATAAGAATCATCTAATGCCAGCTGAACAAAAAGAATGTCGTAAAGGCTCTTATGGCTGTAAGGAAATCTTGCTACTGAATAAAATCATCTTGAATGATGTAAAGAAACGCAAACGTAATTTGAGCATGGCTTGGATTGACTACCAAAAGGCCTTTGATAGTGTACCACACGATTGGATTTTGAAGACCCTGGAGATCTATCGATTTCATCCTAGACTCATTGAATTTTGCAAGGCTAGTATGAAGTCGTGGAGTACCAGGTTTCTAATTCACAGCGGAAAGGAAGCAGTAGAAACCAGAAGTATTCAGATTAACAGGAGTATTTTTCAAGGAGATTCACTATCCCCTCTGCTGTTTTGCATTAGTTTGATCCCACTATCTAGACAGTTGTCGCAAGCTGACTTTGGTTTTAAGCTCCATGGTGATGAAAGGCCAGTATCACATTTGTTTTACATGGATGATCTGAAAGTGTTTGCTAAGAATGAAGCGATTCTCTCCCAAATGCTGTCTGTCGTGAATGACTTTAGCAATGACATCTGCATGAAGTTTGGTCTTGACAAGTGTGCAAAAATCAATTTAAAAAGAGGGAAACTCACAACGTCTGAGAACATTGAAATTGATACGCACACTGTGATTCAAGATCTTGAGCCAGGTAAAACTTACAAATATCTGGGCATTGAAGAATGTGAAACCATCTCGAATGACAGAATGAAAGAGAGAATTCGTAGGAAGTATTATAGGAGAGTGAGATTGGTCCTGCAGTCTGCTCTGAATTCCAGGAATAAAATATCTGCAATAGGTAGTTTGGCGGTACCTGTAGCCGAATACAGTTTTGGACTAGTGGACTGGACTGAGCAAGAAATTCGCACCATGGATCGAAAAACCAGAAAACTGCTAACAATGCATCATGTTTCCCACCCTCGAGCTGATATACATAGACTTTATGTGTCACGTAAGGAAGGAGGAAGAGGCCTCAGACAAATTGAGGCCTCCTGGCACAACGCAATAGTCGGGTTGGGGAAGTATGTAGTCAGCCATCAAGACGACCCTCTAATGAGGCAGGTCATGAAATCTGACCGAAGAATGGGAAACAGAGGCATTGTTAATGCAGCAAGAAGCATTGCGAAGAAAACTAGGCAAGACACGTCGAATAACACAGACACTGAACTTCTGATGCAGCTAAACATGAAGTGTGAGACACAAAAAATGTTAAAGAAATCGTGGAGAGACAAACCACTCCACGGACAATACTTGAAACGAATGGACAAGGTGCAGATCAATAAAGATCAATCATTTATGTGGCTTAAAAGGGGAAGGATGAAGCCAGAATCGGAAGCACTTGTAATAGCTGCCCAAGATCAGGCCTTGAGAACACGACATTATGATAAAGCGGTTCTCAAAATTTCCCAAGATGATAAATGCCGCATTTGTCAGGAACACGTAGAAACTATCGATCATATTGTCTCAGCTTGTCCAATCCTAGCAAAGACCGAATACTTGAAAAGACACGACAGGGTGTGTAGCTACCTCCACTGGCAGATCTGTTCCGCCCTCGAAGTTCCAAACACATGCCCCAAGTGGTACGAACACTCACCGAAACCGGTGACGTCTGTTGGATTGTGTACTATCTTGTACGACCAACAAATTCAAACTGATCGCACGATAGCGGCAAACAAACCGGATATAGTTATCCGGGATTTGGCGAAAAAATCGTGTTTACTTATCGATGTTGCTGTACCTTGCGATCAAAACGTCGTTACCAAGGAGGCAGAGAAACGTCTTAAATACAAGAGTTTGGAAATAGAGATCAGCGGAATGTGGGGCGTAAAAGCACAGGTCGTCCCGATAGTTATCGGAGCTCTGGGATTTGTTCCGCAAAATTTGAGTAAGAACTTGTCTAAACTCCCAGGTAATTCGAAAGACTGGGAAGTGCAAGAAATTGCTTTATTTGGAACAGCCCACATTTTGCGTAAAGTATTGTAGAGGCACTGATAGTCACCGAATCTGCTCCTTAGGTAGCTGGTTGCAACCTGGAGTAGATTTTATATTCAGCCGACTCATAAGATCTTTAGTCGTGATGTAATGGAATAATAATTTAAAAAAGATTAATGTGCCATATAATTGCTGGAACCTAAATAGTGGTTCCATTACTGTAATGAAGTCTGTGAATTAAGGACTCAAAATTATAGGAAATCAGAGTTTGCTGAATGTGCATAAAGCTTGTAGTAAGTAGAATGAACAGAATTTGATAAGAGGCGAGACCTAATGCATCATAGAAACATTGACTTATTAAACACGAAAAATATTATGTTTTATCTTTATAATATTAAAGAAACAACTGGCGTATCCGTGCGAGAACTCTCGCATGTTAAATCCCACCCTTTCCCTATCAATTTGTCTATCCTTTCCATAAAGAAGAGGAACTACTAATGTACTTACAGAATACGAAACAAAATAAAAATGCAATTGATGTTTGAAACAAATTTTCAATTGAAGTTTATTCAACATTATAGAGAGATGTTCTTGGAACAAATCATACTTCTTTAAAAACAACATTTGAAGAAATGTTCCAGTCTTCCTTGAGAGTTAGCTTTCCTTCATAATCAAATAATAGAAAAGGTTTTTACTCTTGAGAAAGCCAAGTAAAGTAGTGCGAAAATACCGGATCGGGCAAGAACAGACTTACTCATTGCAATATTATTTAACTTTCCTTGATTTGTTGTGAAGAACCGAGTGGGTTTTGGAGAGTCAGGATGCCAGCTTGCTGGGGTGAGAAAATTGAAAAATTATTTATATACTAAAAAGTATTGAATTATATTCTGCGTACCTCAAGAAAAGCAATTCGGAGCCAAAAAAATAATCAAACCAATGTTTTCACCTTTGAGTACTAAATACCCTTTGTTAGCATTAGAAACAATTTAGTAGGCATTAGTAAGCCCACTTCGGTACATGGGAATGTTGCTCAAACGGTGTTTGCATTTTTAATATCTTAACGAACCGACACCTTCTGTTTAATATCAAACGGTGTTTTATTTACAATATGAGTTTGCAGCTGGGCGTTGGTGTACATACTTCCAGATACCGCCAACATTTAAATCTTGCGTTTGGACTGTGATCGTTGGCAGTTGTCGGGTGACTTGCACTATATTTTCTATAATTTTAAATTTAGTTGTTTTTTAATTGATTCACGTAGTATTGTAGGCTAGCGCGTTTTGATTTCTGTTTTCCATTTATTTCAAGCTATTTTACTTTAGCTACTTTTAAAGGTTTGTTCCTTGTGTTGTGTCATAGCACAAGTTTTCCCCCACTACCTCTGCGTACCCTTGCGAGAACTCTCGCATGTTAGACACCACACTCATCCCTATCCTACTATTTTCATTCTAAGAGGGAAAGTAGTTAACGAAACGTGTTTATTTGTTTAAAATCTATAAAGGTAACTTGCAATGTACTAACACAATTACAAATAAAATAAAAAAGCAATGCAATTAATGTGTAAAAGAAATTTTCAATAAATATTTATTCAATATCGTGGAGAATTTGCAACAATTCCCAAAACCTACTTAAAGACATTTGAAGTAAGTATTTTATATTCTTTGTCTGTTAGGTTTTAGTTTTTCGTGATTGTCACAGAAATATTAGCTTTTTACTTTTGAGAAAACTACATGTCTGAACCTGTTGACTTGAAAATTTCATAACCAATATATATGAATATATTCGTTAATATATATATATATATATATATATATATATATATATATATATATATGATAACGAAAATATTGGTACAGGTAAAACACAAACACAGTCTTCACTCTTCACTGAAAACCCACATCCCTCCACAATTAAGTACACAGCACTTACAGACCATGAAAAAACGTTAATTGAATAGTTTCACTACACGCATAAGAAACAATCTTCATAGGTATAGGTATCAAGCAACTATAATAGTACTTCTAGTTGTTGCTGGAGAGCAAATCTTGAATTAATGATTATGCTAATAAACCTCGTCAGACTGCACAAACTACGGTGTTAACAGAAAGCGTACATAAAGATTGTCGAATCTAAGCCTTCTACGCGTGTCGCCCCAAAAATTGCTACCAGAAGGAAGGGCTGAAATATTGAGGCGGCCTTGATAGTATTATAGAGTGGAACCGAAAATTAATTGAATGGATCGAGGAATTTCTCATCTTGTAGATTATGGTGTGAAAAACGTTTCTTTGAGACCTTTGGCCTCAAAATTGTACTTTTTAAGGCTCTAAAACGCTTTGTTTATTAGTTATTTACCAATACATGTTGACATGTGATGCGGGTTGCATTTTACACGAATATTTCGATGCGTTTTTTTAAAGACATCATCCATATTTTTAAAGTCAAAGTGGAATTCGTCAAGTCTCCGTGAAATTCTCTTTCTTTAGATCCCTCATTTATAAAGATTGGTTGGTGTGAGAGCCGGAACCCAAAGGTATACTACTGAAATAATACAGGAGACGATTCTATTGGAGAAACAGTGTGATATAGAAATGAAAATACTGATAATGTATTTGTATGTAAACAATTTTGTTGGAAGTGGAGACAATTAGCTGCTGTGCTTACTCTGTATTCCCAAACTGTGGTAGTGCTTTTGTCAGGGTTGGCACATATTCTATTAAATCAAACATTGAGTGGATGGCAGTTTATTTTCACAAGCGTTTAGAGGCATACCTAAGAAAAGTCAGTTTCAATACAAAGAGCAGATTTTCAGAAAGAATATAAGAGCAATTCAAATGTCCCACCTCTATTATAAAATTAATATGGAATTAAAAATGTGAATTCTTTGTAATATTTCTTGCTCTTGTCCACTATGAGACATAATAAGAGAAGCAATATATGTCTATTTTTAAATTTATTAATTTATAACATTTTCTATTAAAATGTAAAAAATATAACTTTAATAACAAAATGAAAGTAAAGTAAACAATTTACGAATTTTCGAAATGACGGAAATGGAATTCTAAATTTGAGCGTACGATATTTTTAAAATTATACCCGATTTGACGGAAATGGAATTCTAAATTTGAGCGTAGGATATTTTTAAAATTATACCCGAATGAGTGCTTATGATTAAGAATAAATCAAAAGAAAGTGCTTCGAAAATGTTTCTTCCGTTTCAACAAAAAACAAATCGCTGTCCATCATCTTATGTATGATGTCCAACCAGCATGTGATGGCTGTGATATAATTTAGTGATTCAAAATATTTCATTTACATTAAATTATTCAATTTCTAAAGTGATGTATTAAATTTTTAAATTGTAACACATTTGTTATTTCTACAGGTGCCTACTTATTTGTTTTTAAAGATGCATTACACATGGTATCTCATAATCAAGGCGACTTTCCGGTTACAAGCATTGTTCTATTAGTATTTTGGATTTAATTGCGTAGTTCAGCTATTATAAGCAATTCTCATTCCAATACCCCGACATTTTTTAAAAACCATTTGAAGTTCTACATGAAAGCAAAAACGCATTTTTATGAATGTTTTCTGAATACGAGTATCTAAAGCGAATCATTTCTACTGCGATCTTACCAAAAATCACTTAATTTAATTAATTTACATATGTTGTGATTACTGCCCGTTCTTGCAGTAGCTAATCCACGATTCTGATCACCTAAATACATTCTCTATTAGGTTCATATTTTCTTCTGAATTTTATTGTTTCTACTTTTTTATGTTAATGACTCTTAATGTCATTCAGAAAGGTCAGATGTCAATCAGGAAAAGAATGAATTTTGTAACTATGTGTTTTATCAAACGCGGCTGTTAGGAAGATTAAATCTGTTGTTTATTTAAGCAGGTCATTGACACAAAAACCTAGAATTATGATAACCTTTAGAGACATTGAGCGTGACGTCATGGTGCGACATCCTTATTTTTCCAGGAAATTTAATTAGATCATACAAGTATATGTATAATAATTCAGTTAGTTCTTTGAGTAGGAATATTATGGAAAATTAGTGAATATACTGCGTGATTGTGAGTGAAAATATATTACAAATTAGTAATACATAACATGTACGGAAACGGAAAATCTAGAAAACAAAATATTTCTATACTGTAAATTTCTTTTGTTGTGTTGTGTCTCTTTTCTTATTGCTCCAAAGTCCATGTAGGGTGAACTTTCATAAGTGCATGATCCTTTTCATGCACTTATGAAAAAGACATTTCATGGAAAAGACATTTCGATGAGCGGGAAAGTGATTCATATGGGGTCATTCAGAAAACACGTTCGTAAATATTTGTCCTTTCTAATCCTCTCCCTTCTTTGTAACAATTCGTAATACTTACAGCTACACCCTTGATGTTAACATTCCATTTTGTACCGCTCCCGATATAAAGTTTAGTAACTGTACTTACTTAACATACTTAAAATTTGGTCATTTCATATAGAATATTTTAATACAACTTTTTAAATATATAAACCAGAGAGAATTGTAATTAATATTAAGTTTAATTTATACTTTGAAGTTAATAATATGTTAATTAGTTTTTAAAATGGTGTGATAAGATTTATTTTGCATCAAATCTTCCCAAAAGATTTGCTTTTATCACAGAGGTAGAAACCCACTTCCTCTAAAAGCGAACGTATTGTTTTGAATAGTTCCGTAAAGAGATCACTATATTAGTGAATAACACAGTTCCCCTACAAAATGTTTATCACATGACCTACAGAAGTGAGAAAACCTGTGAGTTTTGAATTATTTTGTCACATGTTGGTGCATTACATGAATCAAAGATGCAAATCTGGTATTTAGCTGCTGCATCGTGTAGGCACTTAACTAAGGAGAGACCTTGGGGCTAAAATCCCGTCCTAAATTTAAAAAATGCGATTAATAAATGAGCTTTAGGATGGTAGAAACATAAACTACTTTTATACGTAAAAAAATAGTATTCCGGAAATAAATAACATGGTCTTCGACGTCTCGTTCAAATGTAAATTAATCGTGTAATTGGATTTCTCTAAATGTTTCATAAAAGGGACTCCGACATTTTAGCCTTAAATATTTTAATGTCAAACTTTGACTTTGATCACCCCTACTTGCAATGAAAATTCTGAATATTACACTGGCATTCGCAAAGTGAAAGTTGATGAGTGTCAACGCAAAAACAAACCAATTGGTAGAGACGTTGCTACCGTCACGTCATTTGGAGAGAGAGAGATGTACTGATCCTTTCTTTTCGATATTATCTACAACGGAATCAAAATGGCATAAACTGCAGAATTTGTATCGATGTAGAAACAACTAGATTATTGATGTATCATTAAAAATCGATTATTTCAATCTTTGGGCACTAGATACTACTACAGTTGAGTATTGACATAAAAACATTTCCTTGCTCTTAAATGAGTAGCATATAAAAGATTTCTTCACGAAAATAAATGCGATTTGAGACAATTTATTGAAAACTCTCAAAACTTTTTAATGCCAAAAGCGGAATATTATTCCTTGACTTTTTGTGTCGTGCATAGATACCAATCATTTTTGAAAGAATCAATCCTAAACATTCGATAATATTGTAGAATCAATATGTCGTTTTGATGTTATCGATTACAATATAAGAGGGACTTTTAGCGTAGGCACAGTAGTCGACAGAAACATCGACCCTCGGCGCATGCGCATTTCGAGTTGCATAGCAATATCGATATTCTGCGCATGAGAAGATGCGCAAAAGTGATGCGAAGCTCGAACTGCGGATGCTCAAAAAATGGATTTTGCCGTCGATTGCTGTAACGCTACAATTTGCTTAAACTTCCGAGTAGAATAGTGATCGAGTTATTGCAGTCGATTGCTCGACGCTATGCCATGCTTCAAAGTCTGTAATATCGAATGCCGGCTAGAGATGTGACAACGCCAAGAAAACAGGGATGTTGCTAAGCTTTGATGCTCAAAATTAAAATATCGTTGTTAATAAAACGTCGAATCAAAACCATCGATATTATTAGACATTGATGCCTCTAAAACTGGATTAGAAAGCACTGAAGTCCATGAGGCTGAAGGGAGGATTTAATTTCAAAGTTGTATATTGTATTAATTTTTCATTGTGACTTAACTGACAAAGTGAACAAATCATCAGGATAATTAACAAATTTGGATTATCTGCTTTGATAATTCAAAAATTATAGAGGATTCTTAATTGATGAAAACTGGATATTATTTATTTTTCACAATTGGTCACTTTAATCTGAAGAATATTCAATTTATGGACATTTGAAAATTATTACAGAATTTTTTTATGATGAACATTCTCATTTTAAAAAATCGACCACTTAAAACACAAATTATCGGTGTTAGAGAACATTGGCTAAAAATATCTATATTAAATACATCAACGATTTTGTGTAATCATTGGTGTTTTGAAAACATCGACATCGATGTCGCATTCTTAGTAAGAGGTTTATGCCCTGCATAGCGTGCTGCAATGGACTGCAATATCAATCTTCTACGCATGAGCAGATGCTCAAAAGTGATCTGAAACTCGAACTGCGCATGTGCTGAAGATCGATATTGCTGTCGATTGCGATAGAGAGATTATTATAAGAAGGGACTGCTTTGACAGTAACTGCTAGCAACATAACTCCAGGTTATGTCCATGCACTCAATTCGGCAATGATTTCGTTTACAGTCAGCACTCTTGTAAATGGCTTCATCACTACCTCTTGCAATGCCATCGTCCTACATGACGTTCGTTTGTTTCCCGACCTGTCAAACTGGTCCCTTCTTAGAGTAACTCCTCTACATAACGCTTGGCCTCGCAAAAACTAGCTATACTTCGAACTAATAGAGTCCGCTGACATTTAATCAGCTGTTACGGTGTCATCTAATCGGGAGATTAAAGTCGTTTAATCTCGCAATTGGTTGACACCGTAACAGCTGATTAACGAACTCTATAGTGCGATTTTTATAAAGCTGCCTCTCAAGACCCGTCTTCACGATGGAGTCTTTCACGACATTTCCCGTCTTTCTCGGTGGTACCTCTAGATGTCGCTTGATCGCGACCGTGTCAAGTACTGCTTGATCGTGCGATATCTAGCGGCACGGCCGAGAGAGACGCTAACTGCCGTGATATATTCCACCGTGAAGACGTGCCTTGAGAGGCAGCTATGGAAAAACCGCAGATTCCATCGAAGTAGAACGGCGGCGGCCAGTGGTTGGGTCGCTGCGCTCAGGGCTCGGGGCAGTGGGAGCGGTCGGTGGCGTCGACGCGGCCGGGCAGGCGCGCGGCGTCCAGCACGGAGGCCCGCTCGTGCTGCTCGCGGGACAGCGCCAGCGAGTAGCCGTCCTGCGTCGCGTCCGTCGAGTCCACCGCGCACAGCAGCAGCAGCGACCGCCCCGTCGAGTAGCCCACGAACAGGAACATCTGCGACTCGTCTGCCATGGACACCGAAACGGCGCGTTTAGAATAATATTGACAGTTGCTATTCGTAATTTTTTTTTTAAAAAAAAAAAGAACTGTTCTACATGTTTGTGTTTCAGGGGTTTGGACATTACAAATAAATAACTGGCCATTTGATACTCATGGGAATCTATAGTAGTAATTATTAACATTTAACTTTTAAAAGGAGGTTAGGTTATTACATGTAGAGTAGTAGGATAATGTATTCTAATTTTGAATTTATGGTGGATGAAATATATCTTTAGAAAATTTTGATAGTATGCGTCGTGGAAAAATGATACTTTTAACCTAAATTGAAAGCGCGGATTTGTCATAGAAGGAGTTGAAAATTTTAAGGCTTTGTGAACAAATTAGGGAGTGAATAGTATCAGTTTTCTGTTCATTACGAAGTTAAGAGTTTGGAATGCAGGGTACATGAAGTATTTTTCGGAGGATTGAAAACGTATTACTCAAGAAAAGATGAGTGGATAATCCCTTCTTCATTGACCAATTATTGGATCCACGAGCAGACATCACATAATACAACAGTATATTACACAACTACTTTACAATGTTATTTTCATTGTAACAAAGTGGTTAAGATGGCATGCGTCTTTTAACTTTATAAGACGGTACATTTCAACAATATATAATAAATATTTATGTTAATACGAAGTTTATTTCATTAAAATGGAAATACATTGATAATTTTAATTTTTTAAGAAGAGGGGAATTAAATAGTAGTATTTATTGCAAATGTAATATGTGTCTATATTTTAGTAATTCATGCATTCAATTCATTATCATTATATATTTATAGTACAGTAAAATCTGTCTAAACCGGAAACGATTGGGACTAAAAAATTTCCGGTTTAGGGAGGTTTCCGTTTTAGGCAGGATTGTCCGTTTATGACAATTTTTAGGCTGATATTTCCGCCCTGAAACTAGTAACATGACTTTATTATAATTATAAAACGTATAATAACATAAAACTCATTTATGGAAGAAATCACCAATAAATGAATATTAAACATAATTATTTATGACAATAAGGTAAAAAATATTTGATGACTTCTTTATTTAAAATAATGTTACTTTTTTCAACATTAACCTAGAGTTTTTGCGTTTTGGGTTTCTCTCTTACTACACCTTTTCAGTTGTTTTCCTAAGTTGAAAAATGTTTAATATGTAGAGTTTTATGTTGTTGTTTTTTCAATCATTGTCAAACTGGTTGTGAAACTCATAAAAACACATCACCTCGCTGGCTAGTGGCTGCATCCGAACTTCTCGCAGACTCTTTCAGCGCACAATGAGTCACATCCCAGAGTACAACACTACGATTTTTCTAGCTCCGCCTCTCAAGCCCCTATGGCCACGATGGAGTATCACACGGCATTTCGCGTCTTTCCCGATCTGCCGCTAGAAGTCGCATGATCGCAAGCGCTGCTTGATATAGTCGCGAGCATGCGATATCTAGCGGCACGACTGAGAAAGACGCGAAATACCGTGACATATTTCATAGTGAAGACGGGCCTTGAGAGGCAAAGTTAGAAAAATCGCGGTATAGGTCTATCGGACACCCTCGCATGGCCTTGAGCAATTCGGCTCTGGTTAAAGTGTTACGATTACCAACGCGAGGCAGGGAAACGCGTAAATTGAAGCCATGCCCTTACACCTACTCACGCTTAGAGAGTTGGGAGAGAGGGAATTCCCCGACGGCGTACGCAGTGAGAGACAGATGACCTCAAGGTCGAATTCTACGATAAGAGCGGGAGCCCATTTCCTTCACTGTGCGGCCACGTGTGAAACACATAACCTGGACAGAGAGATATATGAAAACAGACTTGCAGAAGCATTAATTCTCATAGAGTATATCCCGTCTCTCTGCGAACTGCATTAAATTAACAGAAATTCCGTTTTATGAAGGTTTTCTTCGCCTTGCAGGACATGAAAAACTGTTCCGTTTCCGCGTTGGACAGATTCCGTTTTATGCCGTGTAAAAATGCCATTTAACTTCACGGGCCGGAAAAATTTTCCGGTTAAGGCAGGTTTCCGGCTTGTACAGGTTCCGGTTTAGACAGATTTTACTGTATAATTATATTATGCTAAACATTGCTCGCTACCAAAGGCATATACATAAGCGAATACGATTTCTGAACTCTTCCTAATATTTTATCAGAAAGGATTTTATTTATAATTCCAAAGACCGCCTATGTTGACTGATAGAAAGGAAAATATTAATTTGTAATTTTAACACCATATTTTATATAGTTTAATTAACAACAAATCACTTTTTATGTTGCAAAAATATCTTTATTTTTTCGGAATGATACTTACCATTAGCTCTCCAAACATTATCTTCGCTCATAATCCAGTGGCTGTTGTATGTATTCTCCAGCTGTCTGTCGGTGTACGCGCGTAAAGAAATGTCAAGTGTCAAGTTTTGCCTTTCTGCTACTTGGAAGTCCATTTCACACAAATGCTGGGGTCTGGAGAGACCTCCTTTCTCTAGTACAAACCATCGCCCGTTCAACTGTAGGAAAATAAAATAAACATTAAAGGCTGAAACAATTATACGGAAACATTAACAAAAATATAATACAATTTGCTTCGTGGCGCAGATATTTACGATTCAATCATATATTATTTCGTTTTTCCCGACGCGACAACAGCCGCGGCCACTATTCATGTAAGCGTGGTGTATTTTTTAACATGGGAGGAGACGGTATTCTTCCCCCGCTGGACAGCTCCATCGGGCGCCAGCCTACTCGTTGGCTTGCGGAGTTAAACCCAGTCAGGTGTTTCCTACAGGCGGTGACAAGCTCTGAGTTTCCGATTGGTCTCTCAACATGTGTGGTAGTGCAGTGCTTGTAAGTGTGAATGTACGTAAGGAGTGAACGTAGAACAAAGAAGAGGAAGGAAAGATCATGCGCGCTCCGTGGCACGTTTGACAGAGTACTGCTGTTGGTGTATAGCAGAAAAAACACGGAAACAAGTACTATTTATAATTTTTGAAGAATTTGTTTTTTTACCTCCAGTTTTAATTTTTTTCTTTTTTACTTAAATGCCACTTCAGTACTCATAATTTTGAGAAATGATAACCTCAAGTGTCTAACAACGTTCTAACAAATTTATTTGGCGAGAGTAAAACATTGTATGAACCAAGATGATTCATTTTGAGTCAAATGTTTTAAAAACTGTTCCAATTCTGAAAATTTTACATCAATACCGTGTTGTTCTTGTTAAATTTCAGGAAGGGATTAAATTTAACGATTGCAAAAAACAATTTATATTTGTATCATAGCAAAATAATGAATTTAAATAGGGCGGTGGATTCAAAATCCTCCTTTGGTCCAATCCAATATTAATAGTAATAATAATACAGTGTTATTGTGTTATTATAGTTGATTCAGTTTTCTTCGCGGGAATAAAATATTGGGTGAGACGGGGTAGAGCGGGGCGATGATGTTAATTCGATTTTCCAGAGAAGATAGAATGGGGACAATGAATTATTCAATACTTTTCCTGTCTAATAGTTGGTTATGATTAATAAATTAACAAGCAAGGTTGCATACTCCAGTTAGATAAATATACACGAGTTGTAACTAGTTTAAATGCGAGAATAAAAGCAACAAAGCATGTTCTATAATGTTCAGTGGTGGGTGTTCTTGACCTAGTTTTGCCCAACATGTAACAAAAAATTGTGATCCAGCGAGTATTAATTAATGTGTTCAGTATCTGATGTATCAAAATAATAAATGCACTATAACAAGGCGATCTATGGGGTGTAACTTACTCTTGAAAATGTTGACTTTTTAAACGTGTCTCTCCACAACTTAAGTATTATTACAGTGTGTGTTTCATTGTGTTGGTTAATTAAATAAGATAAATTGAAAGAAACATGCTACCGCATTGTTTCGCAGTCAGGTAAAACCAGGGAGAAATGCGTTTTAAGCACATAATCCAGCAGCAAACACTAGAAGAAAATAAGGAGTGTGGGTGCGTCGATCCATGTAATGTGTTTTGGACGCTTAAGACGTGTGGGCGCAAATTCAAGCAAGAAAATGTAAGATACATCTAAGGCACACAAGTTCATATGAAAGCAACAAAGCACAGAGAAAGCATAAGTAGCATGGACGTATATTACAAACACGCTTAAGTTTAAAGAGCCTGACACCATTTCGAAAGAGGTAAATAGATGCAAAGTCTATGCGTAAGTGCTAATTCCAGAAGCAAAACACAAGAAAAGCCTGAAGAGCACATTTGGATATTCAAGAAGCAAAGCACAAGAAAAGACTAACGGGAATCGGCGTATATCAAAGCAGAAAATCACAAAAGAAGCTGAAAGCGTAAGCAGAACAGGAAAGCACAAGAGAAGACGGAGTTTAGGTACACTCTTAGAAACCAAAGCGCTAGAAAACATGGAGAATACATGCGCATCTCGGAAAGAAAGTGTGTCAGAAAAGTAAGGAGCACAGGTTATTACAGATTATCCATATATCAAACAAAAAAATAATAAACAGGGTAGGCTCTAATGATCAGTCACAATAGAAAATAATTATATCCCAAGCTGGAGGGCCGTGGTCTATTAGGAAACACGTTTCCGGACACTTCATCCGTAAGTACAGCAGACATTAGTGGCGAAATTATCGTGGGCGAAGAATTCTCGTAGACAACTCGATGACTCAACTGGATGCCTCACTGGGCAGCTGAGAGGATTCTTCTCCCGCCACAACTCTATTTGATGATGACTACAGCTGTTCCAGACAGGTCCATCAAGCTGGCCCGCCCACTATAGCAGAATCAAACCAATCTAGTACCAAACTTTTTAACTATTTTATTACTAATATATTACCGCAAACCGGATTTTTTTACCACTCATCTTCACCCCAAAAACGGGTGGCGGGCTAGCTTGATATCAAGCGGGCCCGCCCACCATAGCAGAATCAAACCAAACTAGTGCCATAATTTTTAACTATTTTATTACTAATTTATTACCGCAAAACTAATTTTTTTACCACTCATCTTCACCCGAAAACAGGGGGTGGCGGGCTAGCTTGATATCAAATTTTGCGGTAATAAATTAGTAATAAAATAGTTAAAAATTATGGCACTAGTTTGGTTTGATTCTGCTGTAGTGGGCGGGCCCGCTTGATATCAAGCTGGCCTGCCACCCGTTTTTTGGGTGAAGATGAGTGGTATAAAATCGGGTTTGCGGTAATAAATTAGTAATAAAATAGTTACAAATTCTGGTACTAGTTTGGTTTGATTCTGCTATAGTGGGCGGGCCAGCTTGATGGACCTGTTCCAGACGCCATCTCTGCGAACATGCTTTTGAGAAGTCTACGACCCTCCATTATTGCCGGAATTATTACTACCCCTCCGATTGATGGAATAGTCACTGCGGGTCTAATGCTAAGATCTCCGGTAATGCTATGGTCTTTGGTTCCGTAAGCGTTGAGCATGTTTCTTTTTTATCGCGGGAAGTGGCGGTGATCTTTCTCCGCTGGAAGGCAAGATCTGCCACCGATCTATCCGTCGGCTTGCGGGGTTTTCCCCAACCAGATATCTCTCACCAGCGAGGCTCACTCAAGACGGGAAAAGCTCGAATCTCCCAACTGGTCTACAGCATATGTGGTAGTGTAGTGCATGTATGTATATGTGTGCATGTGTGTGTGAGCGAGTGTGTGTGAGTGTGTGTGTTTGAGAGAGAGGTGAGAATAGGACAAGACAGAGGGAGACGACGAGTACGGTCCGAGGCCCGTTTGTTAGGGTACTGCTCCGGCATTTGCCTGGTGTTGATCGGAGAAAGCACGGAAAATTATCGATCAGAGCAGCCGGCCGCTAGAATTCTCCTCCGGACACTGGCCGAATTCGACCAAGCTATGCAGCTAGTATAGAAAATCTTGCCACCACGGGGAGTGGAACCCTAGGACCTCCCAGTCAGAGCCACTGCAACGACATCAATTGATGCCCTGGGCCTCCGCAGCCGATGCGACCCTCCAACTCAAGCGATAATTTTTTGTACAAAAAGAAAACAAAAACAAACAAACAAAAACACCCCCTTGACGCTTGCGCGCAATGACCTGCTGGAAGCCGATGGGCCTGCGCGGGATGTGCGGGCACACGCTGATCATGGTGGCAGGGTACGCGTCCCACACGCTGGTGCGGGGCAGGGGCGCCGCGGTGGTGGCATCGGTGGCGGCCGCGTCGCCCACCACCCCCAGCAGCACCACCGTCACCAGCACCAGCGTCTGCAGCAGCGGCAGCCGCGACGTCGCTCCCTCGGCCATGTCCGCGCCACTGCACCCGCGCCGCTCCAGCGCCTCCCGCGCGCTATCGCCGTTTGGCACGCCGCCCCGCCCGCCCGCGCGGGTCATCGCGGTCGAGCCGCGACGAGCTTCCCTCCCTCCCTCCCTCCTGCGGAGGAGGGGGAGGGGGAGGGGCGGCGCCGAGAGGGTTATCGGCCGACGACGGCGGCGACGGCGGCGGTGGCGGCGGCGCGACGCGAGGAAAACAACACCCGCTGCGCGGCAACGCAGTGTCCCAAGTTGTTCTTCCTTTCTCGCCTACAAGTGCGTATTTGCGAGGCGAAAAGAAAGTATTGTACTTGCAGAATTGAAATTATACTGCGATTTTCGTAACTTTGCCCCTGACGTCACTTTGGCGAAATAGAAGCTCCCGATTGGATGGCAGAGAAACAGCTGATTCCTGTCAAGGCAAAGTTACAAAAATCGCAGTATAGCTTGTATTATACTGCGATTTTGCTAACTGCCACTGAAGGCCCGTCTTCACAATGGAATATGTCACGGTATTTCGCGTCTTTCTCAATCGCTCCGCTAGGTATCCCATGATCACGATCGTATCAAGCAGTGCTTGCAATCATGCCACTCCTAGCGGCAAGACCTAGAAAGCGAAATGCCGTGTGATATTCCATTGTGGCCATAGGGTTCGAGAGGCAGTGTTAGAAAAATCGCAGTATAGTGTAAGGTACTTTTACAGTCTTAAAGGTAAGGAGTCCTATAAATAATTTATAGACAGACAATTGACATAAACAATTCTTTATTTGATGAGTCTCGTCATTTTCGAGCTCTCCCGTTTTTGCCTCATGATGGGGACAATATTTCCCCGAAACTGTAGCGAATAAAATGACGGGACTCATGAAATATCTCAATTTTCCGTTTATACTTTTTGGGGACTCCTTAAATAATATATTGTAGCAGGCCTCGATAGCCGAAGTCGCTAAGGCTGTGAAGGGCCGCGTTTTTGAATCCTGCCCCGGACGTTGTCGCTCTATGACCATAGCTCTTGAAACGCCTCCTCAATTACTTAAAGATGGTAAAAATGGTATTGCAACGTTGGAGCGAAAAGTAACGATTTTTCGACAGAAACTGAAAGAATGAAAGGATCAGTTTTTTGTTCGGTTTGCGGATGGGGATATTTAAGGAATACTTTGAGGCAGAGGGATAATATCGCGTGATATATATTAGTGATATAAGAAACAGTCTTTTTAGTATTAAAAAAAGTTATTTATTTTTCATGACAGGATGCTTTTCACTTTCTCGCTACGGAGTAGAGAGGAAGTTATGTAATGCTGCGAGAAAAAACAACGAATTTTCGGCAGAAAAACTCTTATTACAGGGTCCTGGTAACGAAAAGGAGAATAAGTAGAGTTGGTAAATTTAGAAAAAATCCTTTTTCACGTGGTGTAGACAGAATCCATGTTTTGTGGGTCCTTGATATCGAGAAATCGAATGACGGCATAACGTCTGTCCGTCGCTTTAGACGAAAAACGTTAGCGTCTAAACCGTTCAGCGGATTTTCTCCAACATTGATATCCCTCAATCGATCTGGCTGATGTCGCGGCTTCTTGAATTTGAAACCGATATTTTAATTTTGGGGGGTGCTTTACATGAAGCCTCTGCGACATTTTACAAATATTCAAAAAAATGGCTCTATTATTTTGATTCATTTTCCTTGATAGTGTGAAGGACTTTTAAGTGAATAGTGTAGGTATTATGTTCGTTGAAATCCCTGATTTTTCGAAAATTGCAAAAGTTTGACATTTTTTCGGGGTCTTCTTACAACTAAAACATTAAAAATAAAGTTTTTTCCTTAATTAAATCTGTTCCTTAAAGATAGATTTTGAAATTAGATCATGTACACTTTTTCGAAAATTCGAGTACTTTTCGCATAATGTTACTTGAAAATGAAGGCGAGAAAGTACATGATGTTTTATTTCCACTAGTTTAATATGGGACACTTTTGATTATGCTTATGATTTCGAGAGCGGGAGTGCTTTGTGTGTGATATATTGTCATTAGGGATGTTAGCAATTTGTTGGATTTGGAAATGATTTAGATGAAGAGGGGGATGTTGGTTGTAAGTTGCTCTTTGCTTAAGTGTTCTTTCGACAAAAATTTCCGAAATCGATTATTATTAAGATTTTAGTTCTTTCAAATGGGATACGGCTTTCCTGGAATTATATGTTAGGATTTTGTATTCTTAACAACTATTTCCAGAAATAAGAATCTTGAAGTTCCAGAACTCTAAAAGCTAAGAAATAGCTTATCTTTAATTTGTGATTTGAATGGTTTTAATTATATTTTTGTGTAGTTTATGTGATATATTTTTACGTAGGGAGGTGGGATTTTCTGATTTAAGCCTGTTGACTATCTCAGTCTGATATATTCTCGTCCAATGTCTTCTCCTTTGGTAAGAAATATTTGCAGTTTGAGAAACATTTTTCCAACAAAAAACACGAGTAAAAACGTTTTGCATTTCCAGATTCATGTGTGCAAACTAAAATTCTTTTATCGGCAATTCGTTGTAACAGTGGTTGTAGAAAAGCGAGTTTTTTTTATAGCTGTCACCGATCCTCGCTGCGTAATCTTCATTTATTTTTATCTTTCCGATCTTCATTCCCCTACTCTCTAGCCCCCCATCATTACTCTAATTTCCGCCTCAGGCATCCTCTTCGATCTTCCTCTACACCTTATTTTCTAGAGGTCTCTTTTTCGAAATATTGAAGAAGTAGTAAAGAGAAAACACACAAATAAAGATAAAAATAAAAAACGATGAACTATGTTGACACAAACTGTTATTTTTCTGTGTAAATAAAATTGAAGTGTATGTCTGTGATTTCAAAACTACTTTTTTATACCACATACTCTTTTAGATGATACAGAAACAAATTCAATTGTTTTGCGACTTTTCTCCGCCTGTCGGTCTGTATGTTGTTTCGGGGTAATTTTTGGAACGGCTGAATAGATTTCGTGTGTTTATTTTCTGATAGGTATAGTGTTTTGCTGGGAGTAACTGAGGCTACATGTTTTTCAACTTATTTTCGCTTAAACGAAGATTGTTTTTTCACATATATCTAGTTTTATTGCGATCTTAGTGAAAGTATGTACATGTGACCTTCAAAACGAGAGGAAAATTATTCTCCGTGAGATTTCTTAAAAATTACCTCTAACTTTCTTCCCTACACTTACAACAAAATTGGACTCGTGTATTTTTTGTTAATTTTTCTAAAAGGGTCAGTAAATTCATAATTTTCTTCTATCTAAAAGTTTTTAAATTCGTTAAATCTGATGAAATTTTCTACTAAATACATTTTCATTTATTCAAATTCTGATTTGAGCAATTTGCAACTAACTGTGGGGGATTGCTTCTCATCTACACCTAACGTGCACGTTTCTCATTAATGAATTATTTAAATTTAATGGGAAAGCAAGCATGTGCTAATTGTGTCAGAAAGATACACTTTAACAGTAGCAGATTGTTAACAAGCTACTTTATCCAGTACGGTAAAATGTTGTGTAGATGAAAGGTTTAAGTAAATCAACTCACGGCATTACTTACCACACAGATAAACTTCCAATGCCTTACTTCCGCTCCCAAAAATTTTGTTACAGCTACATCCCTAATGTAAAAAATCAATTTACAGCTTACACCCCTTCTACAGAACCTAAGTGCCTTGTAGAGACAATCAGAGGCTTGTATTTCTAGCTGAAACCCAATTGGAGTAAAGATGATTTATACGCACCAGCACATCTGCTCCTAAATTGCTTAATAACTAAGGTATTGTGGTTTATTTTAAATCATTTTCTTTAAAGAAGCGCTTGCAAATTTGATGAAAACCTTTTCAATTGAAAATTATTTTCTCGGTTACTCAAAACAGCGAGTCTCGCCACGTAAAATAAGGCATCAATTCAATTCAATTCAAAACAAGTTTTTCTGCAAAATTTGTTCTAACTTTATACGGAATTTCCTTAGTTATGCTGAAACAAACCTACAATACATCCAGTTTTACAGTGTGAGGCACATACGCTGGCCACATAAAATATCTTCGAAACGGTTTGAGATATCGGGATGCGGTTAACACCAAATTATTGTAGATAAAGGAAGAATTAATATTTTTCTTTTTCTTCTTTGTAACAATTTTAATTTTGGAGATATTGATACATTTTGATTTTTAAATAGAAGTAATTTTTTTATTTCAAATTTTTCATTTTATTTTTTTTACATCGTTAGAACGGCCTCAGTGAGAGGAATACATTTATTTAAGTATTGTTAATATTCGGAAGGAAACTGTAGAAACAAAGTATTATAGAAATCACATCTGGCCTTGATTGAGCTCGCAGATTTCATCTTTCTACCTCTCCTTGTGACACATTCACAGGTCAAATTTAGACACCGCTGAGCGTATGTGATGTAATCGCGAAGTGGAACCGACTGACACAATTCAAGAGACAATACTCATGAATTAAATCTTAGGGGACAGGGAATGAAAAGTATTGCCTTCTTGTAACTCCAAGGACATTCTACAGATGGCTATAATGACAGTAAATTCTTTATTACATTTATATCTACGTGTATTTCAGTGTAAAAGTTATGGATTCAAAGAATGACGAACCTATAAATGTGTCAAAATAAAATATTAATAAATCGAACACCAAATTTATTGGAATTCATACGAGTCCGAGTAAAGTGCGATGGAGTGCTTTGTGGAACAGGAAGACAAATCTTATTCCTTCGCTACCGGAGTTAACAAAGTTTGTTACCTTGTACAGAAACAGATGAGCGTGATATATATGTAAGGAGATCAATGCAAAAAATAAGTACAAATAAGTATAGTTGTAATGAAAATACAGATATAATTTTGAAATTTAATCTTAATAGCGAAGCATTATGATGCCACCGAAGGATACATATTTTAGAAATGTAGGTATCTTAACTTTGAAATTTCTTAAATTATATAAGTAATATCATTGATTTTTTTTATATTAGGTAATTTTATATAAGTAATACAATGCAGTTAAATTAAAACAATATAGGTAATCAAAGTAAATAAAACTCCTATTTAAAAAGTATTTATTTAGCATTACAATACAAGTATAATAAATACCAACTGTGACTCCACAAAATTTCACATCTCTGACGTGTGATTATGGCAATCATCCAAAAACACACAATACATGATTCCAGATGTATCTAGTCCAAAGATTCACACAAAATTGAAGATTCTTCTTGCACAAGCGCTCATAGAAGGTTGCATGTCATATGAAAAGCCTGGGAGGGCGGAGAGGGTCAATCCAAACAGACTATATTGAAGATAGTCAAGATCTTCCCATGTTTCAATGTGTAAGATATTCATATCAAAAACGTCTGACCGCTAGTGGGCCAGTTAAGGAGAAATTTTGGGTTGTTGACAGCGAGTGATCTTTGCTTATCATGATGTTAGTTGCAGTGCCGAATATTCAGAGCTTGCTTAGCGTCCACTGCTATACTTCACACATTTCTCTGTTGCAGCAGCATCAAACCAAATGAAAAATAATTACATTCAAATTCACTCACGTTGAGCGACAACTATGTGTGCAGTTTGTTGACTAGGTAAATAGTACGTTGGTATGACAGCATGCATTATCTCGTAACATTTGAATTAGAGGAGTCTCGCGCACTCTCAGAACTATTTCGTGGTCTTGGGAGAAAGTGGAGGTAGATGGCTAATTTTGACTAGTAGAAAGTTCTCTCAGCCACCAGTACATGCTAACTGGTGGGTGTGAGAAAGGTCAAGACGGTAGATTGAGTGTGCTTATCATTTAGAAAGCACGTTGAGAGAGCTACGCTGCGATACCCACGTCATGTGACTGTACCCTCCCGTCTGATCTTTCCAGAGCTGTGTAATGTTTGGATCTGTATTTTAAAGATCCGGAGTTTAAAGTTCCGGTATGTAACATATTGCGGTACAATTGTCGTCTAAAATGTCAGTGTTAATGTTCGTGTTTGTATGTTGTACTGGAAGAATATTTTTACTGTGAAGAAGATAAAAAGGACACTATGAAAACTGATAAACCTGGACCAGATTTGAATTATTGCAAAGTTGCAAATTGCTCAGACAAAATGTGGGTACGAATACTGGAAACCTTACGTTCTATTCAGCGATTCTAGTTGTACGGTAGAGAACTTCTTTTATGTTTTATTTCTTTTTTTAATTTTTTAAGTAGCTAGATTTTTCAGCACGTTTGTTGTGGGAGATGGGTAGGTGAAATAGCACAAAGAAATAGCTCCAATCGTAATATCACTAATGATGTTAACAGTAATCAATATTTATTTCTTACAATCTTGTCACATACAATATTTTAGAATTAGGAGATTATTTTGACATTTTCCAAAGTAAGATAATGCATTCTTGCCATTCGAATGCACGTTTCACTACTGTCTTGCAGGGGAGAAAATTGTCACGCATATTCATAGATAAAAAATGGCGCGAGCACCTGACGCTTATCTGTGCTTTGAAGGTTGTCGTTGATTTTGTCACTCCCCTCTCCTGCACCCACCTATGGTCGGAAGGCTGTATGCCTTAGAACACCTCACAGCGCTCCACACGAGGCAGTTCCCCCGCCGCCACCCTCGCCTCGTCGCCGGGCCCTTGACAGCGCGCCAGCACGATGTTGCTCACTTCTGTGGGGGTCCCCTCGCCTACGAGGGAAGTTCCACACATACGCAGGTACTTCCCATCATTGGAGAGCCCGACGAACAAGTTGGTGGTCCTCCCTTCATCTGCAATCAGAACTGAAAGTAGTCTCTCTTCGTTCTCTCCGCCTCTCTTCCCGTCTCACATTCTAACTGCCTCTCCCCCTACTCTATCCTTTCTCCTCTCCAGTCTCTCTCTCCCTCCCTCCCTCCCTCCCCCTCCCTCTCCTACCCTTTCCTTCTCCCCCTCCCTCTCCTCTCTCCCTCCCCCTCTCTTCCTCCCTCTCCCTCCCTCCCCCTCCCTCTCTAAAACTCTAAAACTACTCTATGTAAAACTATTGAAATTAAATGTTGGGTAAAGGTTTATTTTGAGAAAATAAATAAAAGTAATAGTTTTTACATTAACTTCCAAACCACTAATGTTGAAAGAATCAGATTGCATTCTTAGTACCTCAGTTTGTTTAAAAAATTATTTTTAAATATACTCACTTTTGTTCAACCAGCTTTCGTTCGCAATCTTAGAGAAAGTAGCATTTTTTGTCATGACGATTTGTCCATTCCCTATACTACGGAGGACGATTCGAAGATCATCGCCGATAGCACTGAATATGAGTCGATTGCAGTTGTTCGGTGGAGTTGTCTCAAGTGAATTTTGCAGCCCACACCAATCGCCACTGGTCTGTTGAAAAAACAATGGTAAACGTAAATTACAATATCAACCTACTAATTCCATTTGTACTATTGTCCAAGATATAGTTGTTTACGAATTTTTGTAATATTATAAATTCCTATAATTTGGGTTTCCTTTCGACAGTTCTATTTTTACGGATTACGTGTAACATACAGTCCTTGGTTCAGGCTCTAGTATTGTCTACTTACGGAGAACGGTGGTACAGACAGACGGACAACTAACATACGAAAAGACGTGCGGACGGACAGACGAACTTTTGAAAAAAAACCCAACCATTTTTCATGGGATCCGAAAATTTGTATTTCCGTTTAAGTATCGAATTCGATGTTTCTCAGCACAACGTAACTTCCTCTATACGTAATATAGGGAAGTAAAAGAGCATTAAATGATTCATTAAACAAACAATTAACGAAAACAATTACCTGTTGCCTGTTGTCAATCAAAATATTTGACATCTCTTCATTTGAGGTGATGGAAAATCATAATCTACAGCAGACTCATTGACACTGTTTTAATATTTATTTATGCGTTAAGGACGTTATAAGAATTCTGATATTCTAGGGCAACAAAAGGCCGCAAGGCCTTTCACCGCAGAGCTTTTTGTCACCAGATATCGTTAGAATCAGTATATATGTGATCTGACTATTGAATGAAAAACAGTTGCAGATGGCATGAATCGCACTGACGGAAACTTTTGATAATTTATTGTTGATAGACAACTGGGATTGTCAGAAGTTTAAAGCATTTATTTTCTATCATTCGACACTCTCCACATGCGTTATTTCCACCGTTAACTTCTTCTTAAAAATCCTAGAAAAGTTTAAAGAGCAATCGGGTGAAGACAACTGCAGTATTTTCTTGCAGGACGAATAAATCCCCACCGTATTACAGGATATTCGCCAAAGCATATTAGCAAAGTCTAGTTTGAGCCCCTTTATAGAGTGGATAAGAAGCGCATTGAGTCAAGATCTATAATATTATTAATGTCAAAAATGTTGCTATGTTATTAATGCTGTTATGTTAAATGTTGTTATTAATGCTAAAATATTATTAATGTCAAACATTTGGTGTACACAAAAATGGAATGAACGTACGTACTTCTGACAACGAAACTGTACAGCCCCAGAAAAGTAAAACAATGGTAATTAAATGATAACTGAATTTTAGAGGTTGGAATAGATAATGGCCAAAGACAAAGTTTTAATAGAATCAAAATAATACTCTGAAGGTGTTCACAAAGAAGAAGAAGAAGAAAATATGAGGTGAAAGCTTCTAGAGGGTGACAGAAGGAGAAAAGAATGAGAAACTAGTGGTGCTCTAGAATGGCACAGACTTTCCCGTATTAGTTTTCTATTTCCTTGGGTCTTCCCTAGCTATTCGGAATTGCTACATTCTCTTTCTTGCCAGCTACCACCTATCACCGCCAACAGTACATTTTTTTTGTCATTTTCTTAATTTCTCGGTTTCCTATTGGTAGAACAAAAATATTAATTTTAGAATATTAAAGAACACAAAACCTAGCCGTAAATGGCAATTTTCTTTTAAAAATTATGTGCCATTTTAAAGAAAATTGCGTTTTAGCGCTACTAAGAATGTGAAATTTGAAGCTCATTTTCACAGAGAATTTTTGTGTTTTCAAAATTCTTTATTTGAAGTTATTTGAAGCACTTGCACTCAGAAATATAATAATCTTTACAAATTGCTGGTAATGTGAATATTAAAGATGTGAGAGATTCTTTAAAAAATTTACATAAGTGTAATTTTTGAAAAACAAAAAAAATACTCAAAATAAACTTTACGTCATTTTAAAGAGTGCAATTAGCACTATCCGATCGAAACGTTTGAAGAAATTTTTTTTAGCCATAATGAGAAAATGGCGTTTGAGCGTTTCTGAAAATGCGGAAAATTGAGCTAGTTTTCACAGAAAACGGTTGTGTTTTCGAAGAACTTCACTTGACATTATTTAAAGCACATGTACTCATAAATATAATAATGTGAACAATTCCGCGCTAGTGTAAATATTAACGACGTGAGAGACAAGTCAAACAAATTATATTTTTGCAATTTTTGAAAAAACAAAAGAATACAACTATATGGCGTTTATGTCATCTCATAGGGTACATTTAGCACTATCCATACCAAAAGTTTAAAGAAAAAATTTGGTGCCGTTTTCGAGAAAATTTTGAAAATTTCCGGGGGGCTTCATGTAAAGTACGCCCAAATTTTAAAGAATCTTTTCCAAAATCTCAAAGCTTTGACTAGAACCAGATCGACCGGGGAACATCCATTTTGGAAGAAATCGTACGTATGGTTTAGGCGCTAGCAGTGTTCACAGACGGACGGACGGACGTTTTTATTTCAATTGGTTTTTCGATATCAAGGGCCCACAAAAGAGGATTTCTGGCTACACCACATGTTAGGGGATTTGTTTCTTAATTTAGCAACTGGTTTTATCCACTTTTTCGTTATCACGGCCCGGCATGAATTTTTTTCCGCCTAAAATTCGCCGTTTTTTCGCGCAGCATTACATAACTTTCCCTACACTACGTATATAACTCCGTGTATACGTACGTATACGGGAAAGTAAAAAGTCAAGTCATAAGGTTAACAGAGATTAAGATAGTAAAATGTGAGCGAAAGTCACGACGCCAAGATCGATGCCCTCCCCTGTGCTGCCGAGAGAGAAAGAACATAAGGGAAGAAGGTAAATGGGCGAGTCACTGTGGGACGTAACACTATCAACTAGCCTTATGATAAATCAAAACAGTTGTCCTCAATCCGTAGTATACATGTTACTTCAGACCCAGTATTACGTAATACACTACAACCTAAACTATGTTGAGTTTGAAATTTTTCTGTCACTTGATGTGCGCCTTTTGTTGAATAAATCGAAACTCAGAATTTGTAACATATGCCTTTTTGCTGTATGAGCCAATACAATATTCTTAATCTACAATCTTTACCTCTTCAGGCGTGGAGAGGACGTCTGGAGGATTTGGACACGAGTTGAAGATGGTATTTCTGTCCAACAAGTTGGCCGACTGCTCCGTCAAACCGTCTCCGCCCGACGGCCGCGCCCACGCGCCGATGCAGGCGTGCAGAACCAGCACCGCGATGCACACTTGATTGGGACTCATGGCGAAGTGTAGAGATCGATAAATTGAGGCGACTTTTCAAAGCGCACTTATCAACGCACTGCGCGCGAGAGGTCAGCGAAACACACTGCGCGCCAGAGGTCACGGTGCTGCAATCAGCAGTTTTCTCTGAAATCATTGCATTAAAAAAATATACATTCGTTTATTTTGTTTCTACTTTATCAGGTTTAATAATTCTGGAAATTAATATTACAATAATATTAATGTTGTTACGTGATATGGAAAGTCTTATGAATCGTAAAGCTGTTTTTCGATCAGTCGTTGTTTTCTGAATGTTTTTTTGCATTTCTAGTTTCCTTATCGTTATTCTAAGATGGTACTCACAATCATGTCTCTACTCAGGCTTTATGTGAGCAACATTCTTCCGCTCTTCTTCTTTTACGTTTGCAATGTTGTATCTGAGCTAAGAGTTCATTCGCTTATACAAAAATTCCAGATGTGCGCATTCCTGGAGCTGACACAGATCTGGGAGTCGGCTGGGATTGCTCCGACGCAGCTTTGCCGTTGCCTCTGCAGCGTCATTGTTTAGAAGGTCCTAGGGTTCGAGTTCCAAATGGTGGCAGATTTGCAACAAATGAAACGTAGCTAGATCGAATTCAGCCAATGGATTCTTCCACCTAGAGGAGAATATTAGCATTCATCTGGAGGATAATTTGATTGAGTGCCGTGATCTGTAGTGTTCTATGGTTTCTCCGATCAATACTAGGTGCATACGGGAACAGTTTAATATCAGGCTATGTACCGCGCGCAATCTTCTCTTCCTCATTTTTGTATCCTCTTCTCCCTTCTTTTTTTCTCTCATCTCACACACACTTTCTCTTACATACTATACTTCAATACCACACGTGTCGGAATCTTAGAGCACTGTTGTTTCAACGCTTAGAATCAGCTGTTGTTGGACCCCTGCAATGTGAGCGCCAGGACACAGCGGGGGAGGAACACCGCCACTTCCCGGGATAAAACATGTTCTTAATTTGCGGGACTAATGATCATAGAAGTGCGCGCGTCTGGAAACATTAAACGATCAATCAATCAACTCAAAATATTGTGGGCAGTGTATATCTTCTACTTAGTTAATTTTCCATAATCTTGCCTCGCTTGCTTCCTCTGTAGAGGAAACAAAGGTTTGATAACATTTTAAAGAGTTGATGTGAATGAAAAAATCGAAACTCTAATAAAATGAAATTAATAAACCGTGAGAACTAGGAATATGTCTGAAAATAGTTGCATTTGAATTCTCAGAGGCATACATAACGTGTTGTTTATGCATAACTAGAGAGAAGTTATGAAAATATCTACTTGATACAACAACTTTCAACGGTTTTTACTTTCTCGTATACATAGAATAATATACGTAGCATTGGGAAAGTTATGTAATGGTGCGCAAAAAAATTGCAGATTTTCGGCAGAAAAAGATTCATTGCCGGGCCCTGATAACGAAAAAGTGGATAAATCCAGTTGCCAAATTAAGAAAAAAATCATCTAACTGGTGTAGCCAGAATCTCTGTTTTGTGGGTCTTTGATATCAAAAAAACAATTGAAGGGAAAACGTCCATCCGTCCGTTCGCCCGTCCGTGAACAACACTAGCGCCTAAACCATGCGTAGGATTTTTTTTTTCAAATTGAAGAAATCCCTGTCCATCTGACCTGAGTCGAAGCTCTGCGATTTTGAAAAATATTCATTAATTTTTGAGGATAGTTTACATGAATCCCCCCGGACACATACACAATTTTCTCAAAAACGGCTCCAACTTTTTGTATGAATTTCTTGTGAGAATGGGGAAAAGTGCACTAATGCAGGTGGCATAGGTCTGATTTTCGTAGTTAACTCTGAATTTTCGATAATTGCGAAAGTTTCACAACGTCTGTTTCCTACAACTACTAAATAGAAGATAGAGATTTTTCATCCACATAAAATTTGTTGTCCCTAATTAGTTCTTTCATTAAGGTCATGTACTATTGGCACATAGGCGGCCAAATTAATTCAAATTCGACGCCATACTTGAAATTCAATCATTTATAATATTTCTTTGACGCTAATGAACAGCCAAGAACATACATTTCAAACGTCACGCGTTCGAAATAGGGTATCTATATCTACAGGTATACTTCTATACTAATATATAAAGACAGAACTGCACTGACTTACAGCCTGATAGTCTCTGAATCTACTGAACCAATACCGATGAAACTTTTGTGATAGCTTCCTTTAAGGGTGTGAAGTACTATAGGCTATGATTTATAACCACAAACCTTAATATATTTACAAAATGAATACTTTTCTGGACATTTTTAGCCTAGCATTACATTATAGATTCCAGAGTGCATCAATGTCAATAGTTTAGCTGCGCGCCACCAGAAGACGACCTCTGAGATCTACTACTGATTTCATCAATGTACAGAATTGCGTATTTAGAGGACTGTTTATTTATTTTTCACAGTCAGTTGTCTACCCGAAATAATTCTGAATTTTTCCGCTTTATTTATAAAAGTAACTTGAATATTGATTTTAATTACGTGTAGGCGTGAGTGCATTAAGTGTACAAGAGACTAAATATTTGGAAGGTATCATTTTCTAACGGATGTGGATAAAATTTCCGTAAAAAGGTATGAATGCACACATGTTTAGTTGTAGTAAATTAAGCGTAACTATTAGGTATTTTCAGGTTGGGCGAGCGATAATGCGATTTACGTGTTATTCTGAAACTGACGGAGGGATGCGTGTTTTAGATAGTAGTTTAGATAGTTTTAATATAGTAGAGAGTACCTTTGGGTGTTGAAGGAATTATTTAATTGATGATAGTTCGGCAATAATACAATTTTTAGTAAAACCGCAGTACAATTAAAGTAAAATAGTATTGGTAAATGGGTATTGGTAGGAATTTAATGTGTGACAACACTGGTTTTGAAGGTTGATATTTTATATAATAGAAAAAGTGTGTCAAGCCGGAAGCCACTGTGATCTCGCATTTTTTGAGATATTATAATCGCGTAAGTACTCAGTGGCTCCTTTCGGTCAGCCAACACTTATCAAGGATCCTAAGGCAGGTACTAGAAATAAATTAAAATTACTTTATTTCTAAACGTTGTTTGATGTGGCAAGATCAATTTCAAACTTTTTTATAAATACGCGAGAAGAAAAATAATATGAAAATGAGTAAAATTTATAATGTGGCAATTGATTGAAAGTATTGGTATAATACATAAAATTCCACAAACAGAATATACGTAAGTACATGCATTTTAATTTTTAGTTTAGATTTGTTTATTATTTTCAGTCATAAAGAGAAAGGATTTTGGGGACGGGAACCCCAATAGGACTAAAATTTAAATATTTTTTAGTGAGAAGTGTTTTAGTGTGTACGGAAGACCAGGTATTTCCATATTGGAGCAAGGCAGAGAGAGGCGGGATAGGGCGGAGGGAATAATCAGTAGAATAGATAGAAGTAGGCTCTGCCTTAGGGCGGGAATATATGGAATTCCTCTTTCTGTTTAATACAAAATTATGATAAATACCCCGGAAACGCGGGGTTCTTCAGCCAGTCTTTCCTTAAAAACTGCGGGTTGACTTTCAGAAAGAAAGTAAATTCATTTTTTTTATGAAACTCTTTGGAACTGCTTTCAAAGATGCTCGGAAGATCGCGCCAGCTACTGGAAGCCACGGAACCAGAATAGCATATTGTCGCCGAATTCTGATAACAGACGCCTTTCCAAATACGACGCCAAGAAATTCAATTGTTTGAGAATCTGCAGCCGAGCTGTTTCACAAAGGATCGCCTCGTCAGTAAAAAAGCAAAGTAATACGCATTTTGGCTGCATTGAAAGGTAGATTTTTACGTTGGTAGTGTTGCAGTCGCTGTGAAACAACGCCTAGGCGCGCAATCTACGCGTAAGTAACACCAACAGCAGCGAGGAAAATGTTTTCCTTCGGCCAGAAAAAGGTAAAATTACTGACAACTTCATCAGTACTCAATAATTCTTACGCCGAGGTACTAGTTAAAAGCAGTTCAATCCAATATTGCGTGCAAAATGTTAACTTTGTGCCATTGTGTAAAAATTTAACATTCTTTAAAACGTTCAATTTTAAAAAATAACAAAAACAAGATTTTCTAAAAAAACACTTTAAAATTTTTGTTTAAACTTATGGTACGGATCATATATACATATATACTCTCTGGTACGGATAGTGCCTGATGACATAAATGCCATATTGCTCTATTCTTTAGTTTTTTCAAAAATCACAAAAATGTATATTTTTGACTTGTCTTACGTCTTTAACATTAGCGGTGATTTGTTCATATTATTGCGTTTATGAGTACATGTTTTTACTTCGTTAAATATGATGAAATGTCCTACTAAATCCATTTTCTGTCATTCCCATACCGTCATTATACTGTGAGTAATTACAGCTTAAAAGGGTAGAGCGGGCAGTGGCACAAATACGCCAGTGCCAGAAGGGAAGAAACAAGTCGGTTTAGTGATGCGCATCGACAAGAAAACGTCGATGTTTCCAAACATCGACATCGTTTGACGTTTGGTTGTTTTGAAAACACCGACATCGATGTCGCATTCCTAGGTCCGTTTTGAATAGATAAATAGAAATCCTCTCTCTTTTCTGTATTAAAAATTCGACTAGAATATGGTTTAGGATAGAGATCACAGAATTATGAAAACGTGCACAAAATTCACTTCTCCCCATAGCTGGTCACACACAGTTTTTAACTCTTTTTGACGTAAATAAATAAATAAAAGCCTTCTCGGCGGGGCAAGAACATAACCACTAAGCAGTAGATAAGTGCAAAGAAGAAATAAAAATATTGTACGTGAATGTTGTGAACAGCGTGTAATGTGATTTATTTTATTGTATATATCTTAATCATTTAAGGGCGCGACTCCAGCTCACTGTCAGAAAGGCATAATTCGTCAGCTTTGTCCGTAGCGCTTGTGCCGCCTTCGGAGACAGCCGATTGGTCAGATGCTGACTGACATCGGGACCATTTGTGTTTTCTCAGCCTTGTGTGTTCGGGCCTTCACTTTCAAAACAACATTAGTTCCTAATTCTGCCGTCTGCAAAAGTAAAGTGAGCGAGTAAGAAGTATACTCTATTAACTATTTACAAAATTAATTTTATACTTTTATGTGCTTTATAATTTTTCATTTAAATTCTTTGTTCACAATTTTTTTTATTTCCAACTGTAATTTATTTTATAATTCAATTGCTTTGTCAAATAGACTATCTGTAAAACTAAAAGTAAGTAAAATATAATAATATTGTATTGCCTGTACAGTTTTACAAAAATTAATTACTAAATGTTGTGCATGTCTTGTTTGCCTTGTTGTTTTATCTTTCACTTTTTGGATTTTTGCTTACTAAATCTCCTGTTATATGTTTTTTAATTAATTCAAAAAGAAAAATTAGTGTCTTGTACTGAATTCTCTCTTTTATTGACAGAAATTTCGGTGTCTAGCATGTCTAGCATTGGAGTGCATTGAATTATTACCCTCATGGCTCTATTTTGTTGTATCTGAAGGTTTTTAATTTGAAATTTATTGCAGATCTGTAATAATTTCCTAATTTTAATATTGTGTCTTCCTTCAAGTTTCCAGTTTTCTTACCCCCTAGAGTTACCCCTTTTATTCTCCATTCTTTAACCACATTTTTCAAGCCTGTTACAAGTCTTTTTGAAATATGGTTGAGGCATTCTTCTTTTATTATTTTAATTTCAGATCCATACACTTCTATATCTACTCAATTCTTATGCGTTTTGACATCACAATCTGACAAAACAGTAGTGTACCTCATTTTGCAGTGTTTTTCAGATCTTTTCCATAATATTTCTGCTGCTGCAGATTCCATTGCCTTTGCTGACCCTTCAAAATTGGATTCACAATTTCCATTTTCTTTGTGTTCATCGTTCCATTGCTGAAAATCTTCAGATTTATTCTTCAAACGAGCCTGCTTATTTGTACACATTTCACAATATTTAGAAAGCAATTCAAATTTCCCAACCAAACCAATTAATACATCAATTACAATGCCTATGCCATACAATGAAGAATGCCCTCGCTTTTGCCTCGTGCCATCGTATGAAACAGCAATGTCTATGATCTCTTGCCCCTTCAACTCAGGATTTTCAGCTTCATGAGCTTTGCGCAATAGTTCCCATGTCATTTTGAGCATTTTCCGTTTAATCAAAGCACCATCCTTAACTATGCTTTGTAAATAAGCATTTTAGTTTAACTCACTCTAGTAGTTCATACACATTCCCATACAAACTTTTTCAGTAGCAGCATAACCTTTACCAATGCTTAAAAAATTGTTCACTATTTTTTATTCACATCAAAAGCATCAAAAGAAAAGTAACATTAATTTTAACAATAGTTAATGTAATTATTTATCATTTGGACTGTATAATTCTAAAGAACCTGTAACAAGTATTGTACCACAGTTTCTGGGTTGATGGCCCCCATCTCGATCAGGTTTTTCGTACAGTTTCCCTGATCCTTTGAGCAAGTGCTGAGATGGTCCCTCGTTTTGCTTCTGGACATAAATGTAACTTCATTATTTGTGCACGTCTTCGGAATTTCAGTGGGAAATATAGTTATTCAAATTATCGTTTTCCATATTGTCGGGGCAGAAAGTATTATTCTTTAATGAAGAACATGATGAGGGTTAAGGGCACAAATTTATAGCTAATTTACCTTTGAAAATGTATTTTATTATATAGGAGCGAATATTTTGTCAACAAAACTTGAAAAAAAGCTCTTTTTCTGTATTCAAACTTCGACTACAATACCGTTTAGGATAGAGATCACAGAATTATGAAAACGTGCACAAATTTCACTTCTCCCCATAACTCGTCACACACAGTTTTAAACTGTTTTTGACGTAAATAAATAAAATAAGGACGTGATGATCTTGTTTCAGGTACTCTATCACTTGTACAAACCTGTATGCGTTTTCTGCAAGCCGTGCAATTTACAACTACATTTGCAGCAAAACCTTTCATGGTTTCAATGGTACATGTTATATCAGTGTCCCCACATTCTCGGCATGCTACCTGTTTGAAGAGATCCTGCCAAAAATCTCTTCTAACTAGCTATATAATCAATAGGGATTTCACTATTTGCTTCACTGAAATGAGTCAGTTTCTTGTCTGTTGCAGTATTAGCAGCAGCATCTGATGTGGTAGGAGAATGAATGGAAGCAGTTGTGTTTACACTATCTTCAAATATTGCAGAAGTGTTATCGGTATTGTCTGATAAAGTAGCCACATGGTTCTGATTTTCCGACTCCTCACCAGAAATTACATTGGAAGCATTTTTTAAAAATATTTAACCTTCCTGCAACAGACTTCTTTGAAGGTCGCTTTTTGCCAGACATGTTATTTTTTTCTATTCATATTTGTTGTCGATGAATACAATCTCAGTACAATTCACACGCCTAAAACCCTATAATATAATATAACCTAACCTAACCTACATTAAACTACTCTTCTGATCTACTCTATTATAGAATTACGACTATTATCGAAGTAAACGAAACAAAAACTGTGAATATTGAATGAAATAAAATAACTGAAACTATGTAACAGCTAGAATAAAAACACCTAAACGCAGAAACGAAACGCCCGTCACTATTGCTCGTATCACGACACACAACTACTGCACTACCACAGTTTACATGTTTTAGTTGCAGCCCTGAATTAAGTTTCCTAGACTGATTCCAAGGTCAGTTGTTCTCCAAAGAGTGTACATATTGTTTCTGTAAAAATTGTTATAGATTAGTTTATTGAATGTCTTGTATACATTGTGGTATGGTTTTTGTGTTGTAGAAACGAATGTATCCATCATTGGGAGTAACTATGTACAAGGACTTTCACTTCATTTCGTAAATTTTGAATTTCAGGTTCAACTGTCAAATGATTGTACAATTGTTCTCTTTCGCCTATTTCATTTCCAACGGAATTTATAGATGTTTTTCCAATTTCCACGTGTACAAAAGCATCGCTATTGGAATCAACTTCATCTTCATTTATTTGATAACTTGTTATGCGATCATAATCGAATTCACGCAATTTATCTTTATTTATCCGTTGCATGTCTTTACTACCCATAACATGTTCCAAGAAGTGAACATCTCTCGTTTCAATAATACAACTTTGCTTTGGGTCGAAAATCCTATAGGCTCTTCTGTTTTTTGCGTATCCCACGAAGATACCGGGCTTACTTCTTGGACTCAGTTTATTTTTTCCAACATCAACGTTTCCGTAAAAAGCCTTTGCACCAAATATTCGCAAATGTTGTACGTTTGGTTTTCGTTCTGACCAAATTTCCATTGGAACTTTCTCTTTGTCTTGTGAATTCGGCGTAATATTACGAACGTATACTGCTGTTTGTGCCGCTTCTCCCCAAAAATTAGCTGGTAGCCCCGAATCGATCAAAATCGTTCTGGTCATATCTAAAATAGTGCGATTTGCTCTTTCAGCAATCCCGTTGCTTTGAGGACTGTAGGGTGTCGTTCTTTCGTGCTTTATACCCTTTTTGGCGTAGAAATCAATTAATTCCGATCCTGTGAATCCAGATTCTTACTCGTTGTCTTAGGTATTCGTACCAATTACGGATAATATTTGAATAATACGCAGACGTCCAATTCAACACATGGCATTTATTCATCTGGTTAGGAACTCCAGAAAAAAGTGAAAGTCCTTGTACATAGTTACTCCCAATGATGGATACATTCGTTTCTACAGCACAAAAACCATACCACAATGTATACAAGACATTCAATAAACTAATCTATAACAAAAATATGTCGGAAAATTCAAACTGTTCTTTATATATAAAGATATATTCGTGACAAAAGCAACCAAGGAGGCAAAAAGGGGCGGGGATGTCAGTGCGCATGGACCTTTAAACCTCCATTTAGGATATTTAAATGCCACGGAGACAAACGAAAATCCAAGTACGTATACGCACTTACGTATCCAAGGTCTGATAGCATTTATGAACATAAAAACAAACTAGTGGTGCTACAGAATGGCACAGACTTTCCCAAATTAGTTTCCTATTTTCTTCGATCTCGGCTAGCGGAATTGCCATATACTCGTGCCAGCTGCCATTTATCCCCGCCCAAACTACATGTTTCTGACATTTTCTTAATTTTTCGACTTCCTAATGGTAGAACGGAAACATTAATTTTAAAATATTAATGAACACAAAATCCTCGTCCTGTATGACAATTTTCCTTTAAAAATTTGTAGCCTTTTTCCTTTAAAAATTTTAAGAACATGGCGTTTAAGCGCTACTAAAAATGCGAAATTTGAGGCTCATTTTCACAGAAAATGTTTGAGTTTTCAATGAAAACTTCACTTAAAGTCATTTGAAGCACATTAACTCACAAATACAACAGTGTTTACAAATTGCTAGTAAGGGCGTATTTAAGATGTGAGAGATCTTCAAAAAAAATTACATTTGCATAATTTTTTAAAAAACAAAAAATACCCCAAAATAAACTTTACGTCATATTAAAGAGTGCAATTAGCACTATCCGTTCCAAAACTTTGAAGAAAAACTTTGTAGCCATTTAAGAGAAAATGGCGATTGAGCGTTTCTGAAAATGCGGAATTTTGAGCTAGTTTTCAAAGTTGTGTTTTCGAGAAACTTTACTTGACTTTATTTAAAGCACTTGAACTCGTAAATGTAATAATGTAAACAAATCGGCACTAATGCAAATATTAACGACGTGAGAGACAAGTCAAACAAATTACATTTTTGCAATTTTTGAAAAAACTAAAGAATTCAGCAAAATGGCGTTTTTATCATCTCACAAAATACATTAGGCACTATACCTACCAAAAGTTTAGAGAAAAAATTTGGAGCCGTTTTTGAGAAAATCTTGTTTTTGTAATTATTTAAAATTGCACATATTGTACGCAATATTGCGCGAAAACTACTAAAAGTTTCAAAAAAATGTATATGACCAAAGAACTCACTTTGGACAACAAATTTTATTTAAAAGAAAAATCTCTATCTTCAATTTTGTAGTTCCAGAAAGACGCCGAAAAAAGTTTAAACTTTTGCAATTTTCGAAAATTCAGTGTTATCCGTGAAAATGGGCCCTATGCCACCTTAATAAATATATTTTACTCTATTCTTACAAGAAATTTAAAGAAAAAATTTGGAGCCGTTTTTGAGAAAATTTTGAAAATGTCCAGGGGGCTTCATGTAAAGTACCCTCAAATTTTACGTAATCTTTTTCAAAATCTCCAAGCTTTGACTAGAACCAGCTAGACCGGGAAATATCCGTTTTGGAAGAAATCGTACGTGTGATTTAGCCGCTAGCAATGTTCAGAGACGGACGGACAGACGGGCGTTTTCCTTTCAATTGGTTTTGCGGTACGAAGGACCAACAAAAGGGGGGTTCTAGCTACACCACGTGTTAGGGGATTTTGTTTTCTTAATTTAGCAACTAGTTTTATCCACTTTTTCGTTATGAGCGCCCGTTATGGCGTTTTTTTCTGGCGAAAATTGACCATTTTGTCGCGCAGCATTACATTACTTTCCCTATATCACTCCGTGTATACGTACGTATATGGGAAAGTAAAAATCGTGTTTTTGACCGATTTCAGTCAAATTTCACAGATGTGTCCCCTTCGCCACAGAAAATATCTTCAAAACGGTTTGAGATATTGGGATGTGGTTAACGCCAAATTATTGTAGATGAAGGAAGAATTAATATATTTCTTTTTCTTTTCTTGTAACAATTATAATTTTGGATATATTGGTGCAATTTTGATTTTTAAATAGAATTTTGTTCATATTTTTTATTTTATTTTATTTCATTGTTAGTACATTCCCAATGACAGGAATACATGGAAATAAGCATAGTTAATATTCGGAAGGAAAGTGTAGATATAAAGAGTTATACAAACCACGTCTGGCCTTGATTGAGCTCGCAGATTTCATCTTTCTACCTCTCCTTGTGGCACCTCACTTTCATAGGTCAAATTTAGACATGGCCGAGCGTACGTGATGTGATCTCGAAGAGGAGTCAACCGACACAACACAAGAGACAATTATGATTAATTAAATCTTATGGGACAACCAGTAAAATATTGCCATCTTGTAAATTCAAGAACATTCTGTAGATTAAAAGAAGGACCATGAATTCTTTACTACCTTTAGTTCTACGTTTATTTCAGTGTAAAAATTATGGATTCGAAGGATGAGGATCTTATCAATGTGACAACATCAAAAATTAATAAATCGAACACCAAATTTATTAGAATCCATAAGAGTCCACGTAAAGTGCGACTGAGTGCTTAATGGAATAGGAACACATATGTTATTCCTTCGCTACGCGAGTTAACAAAGTTTGTTACCGTGTACAGCAAGGCAGCAACAGATGAGCGTGATATGTATGTAGGGAAGAGAATACAAGAAATCGATACAAATAAGTTTAGTTGTATTGAAAATACAGATATAATTTTGAAATCACTTCTCAGAGTGAAACATTATAATGCCAGCGAAGGCCATATTTTTTTCAATTTTGTAGAGAACGTGGAAATACGGGGCATCCGAGAAGTAGAGAGCATTTTCTCCAAAGTTTCTTTCCAAATTTTAATAATACTTTTATCATTGCATTCCTCTCTTCGAGATTTTTATAAGGATTGATGAAAATTATACACATCCAATAAAAAAGTTGTAATCTCTCGAAATTATAGATTGAAATTTGTCATCTAACACAATTTCCCTCGTCATCTACAACAATTCGGAACAAATCGCATCAGGATCTCTCAAACCGTTCCAAAGCTACTCGTATTTGCTGTGACCCGCAACTACTTCTCCCTGCGTATTTAGATTGATTACCGAGATAACAACCAATTGTTGCGCCTTTGTGTACTGGATGAGAGGGAGGGCCTTAAGGCTACGAATCCACCTAAGGTCTTCAATCTCCTGCGCGTTGTAAAAATTCTTTTCTTGAAATTTGTAGGTCGGTCCGAATCATGTGTCTTCCTTCCTATGTATTCTGTTAAGTCAATTGTTCTCCTTCTATATTGCCTCCTTATGTGGAGAGATAATTGCAGAATGGATCGCACATATGTTGAAAAAGTACCCTTTTCAAATTCAATTTTCAAAACACTTCCTATTGTAAAAACATGCCATTTTTTGGCGTTGTATTGTATAACATTATAATATGTCAATAAAAATTAAATAATTAAAAGTAACTAGAAATGTGTGACCATAATTGCATTTTGTTAAAATTAACAAAACTAATATATTTCATAGCGTAAGAATGTGCTAGTATTAGCAAATGTAATAAATGAGGAAAGATTATTTTCTGAGCAAGACATTTGTGAATTGATCAACCTCAGGTCACGTACTACTAAGAGTACATCATTAGATCATTTGTACAAGACGTATTTTAAAAAAATGTGATTTTTGATGAAAGACGCATGATTTTTTATGTTTAACGCATTGATCAGTAAAAATCATTCTCCTGTAATATTCAAAAATGTAAAATCTTAATATTAATTACACGAGGAAATAATTCTTTGCTTTTATTAGAAGGTACACAAGAAATATATATTTAACCCACATTGTAACTTTTTATTTTCTGTTTTATTCTTGACTGTTGAAAATATAAATTTTATAAAATATTTAGCAATTAAACTGATACGATATTAAACAATAGGGAATACAATCCTAGTAATTCATCCCTAATTCATACAAACGATCTGAATGAAAATATTTGATTTATAGCAATGGTAATGTTTCTTTTCTTTATACATTTTAGAAAAGTAGGAATCTTAATGTTGAAATTTCTTACATTATTTATGTAATATCTTTTATAAATAAGGTAGTAATGCAATGCAGATAATCAAAATAAATAAAACTCTGATTTAAAAAATATTTATTTATTATTACAAGTTGTATAATAATTACCAACTGTGATTCCACAAAATTTCACATATCTGATGTGTGATTATGGCAATCATTCAAAATCACACCCCACATTGTTCCAGATGTATGTAGTCCAAAAATTCACACAAAATTGAAGATTCTTCTTACACAATCGCTCATAGAAGGTTGCATGTCATATTAAGAGTCTGGGAGGGCGGAGAGGGGCAATCCAAACAGACTACATTGAAGATACTCAAGATCTTCCAGTGATTTAACGGGTGAGATATTCATATTAAAAACGTCTGGTCGCTAGTGGGCCAGTTACGGAGAAATTTTGGGTTGTTGACATCGAGTGACCTTCGCTTATCGTGATGATAGTTGCAACGTTGAAGATTCAGAGCTTGCTTAGCGTGCACTGCTATACTTTACACATTTTTCTGTTGCAGCAGCATCAATCCAAATGAAAAATAATTACATTCAAATTCGCTCACGTTGAGCTACAACTATGTGTGCAGTTTGTTGACTAGGTAAATAGCACGTTGGTATGGCAGCATGCATTATCTCGTAACATTTGAATTAGAGGAGCCTCGCGCACTCTCAGAACTATTTCCTGGTCGGAAGAGAGTGGAGGTAGATGGCTAGTTTTGAAGTAGAAAGTTCTCTCGGCCAGTATATGCTAACTGGTGGGTGTGAGAAAGGTCATGGCGGTAGATTGAGTGTGCGTATCATTTAAATAGCACGTTGAGAGAGCTACGCTGCGATACCCACGTCATGTTACTGTCCCTTCCCATCTGATCTTTCCCGAGTTGTGTAATGTTTGGATCTGTATGCCAAAGCAGAGTATAAAGCTTCGGTGTGTTACATATTGCGTGTCAATTGTCGTCTAAAATGTCAGAGTTAATGTTCGAGTTCGTATGTTGCACTGGAAGAATATTTTTACTGTGACATGAAGAAGATAAAAAGGACACTATGAAAAGTGACAAACCAGGACCAGATTTGAATGATTGCAAAGTTGCAAATTGCTCAGACAAAATGTGGGTACGAATACTGGGAACCTTACGTTCTATTCAGCGACTCTAATTGTAGGGAAGAGAGTTTTTTAATGTTTTATTTCTTTTTTTAATTTTTTAAGTAGCTAGATTTTTCAGCACGATTGTCGTGGGAGATGAGTGCGTGAAATATCACAAAGAAATAGCTCCAATATTAATATCACTAATGATAAGTGTTAACCGCAATCAATATTTATTTTTTACAATCTTGTCACATACAATATTTTAGAATTAGGAGATTGTTTTGACATTTTCCAAACTAAGATATTGCATTATTGCCATTCGAATTCACGTTTCACTACTGTCTTGCAGGAAAAAAATAGTCACGCATATTCGTAGATAAAAAAATGGCGCGAGCACCAAACGCATATCTGTGCTTTGAAGGTTGTCGTTGATTTTGTCACTCCCTCTCCTGCACCCACTTCTGGTCGGAAGGCTGTATGCCTTAGGGCACCTCACAGCGCTCCACACGAGGCAGTTCCCCCGCCGCCACCCTCGCCTCGTCGCCGGGCCCTTGACAGCGCGCCAGCACGATGTTGCTCACTTCTGTGGGGGTCCCCTCGCCTACGAGGGTGGTTCCACACATCCGCAGGTACTTCCCGTCATTGGAGAGCCCGATGAACAAGTTGGTGGTCCTTCCGTCACCTGCAATCAGAATTGAAAGTTGTCTCCCTTCGCTCTCTGTGCCTCTCTTCCCGTCTCACATTCTAACTCCCTGTCCCCCTACTCTATCCTTTCTTCTCTCCAGTCTCTCTCCCGCCCTCTCCCTCACTCCCTCTTCATCCCTCTTCCTCCCTCTCCCTCTCTCCCCCTCTCTCCCTCCCCTCTCCCTCTCTCCCTCCCTCACCCTCTTCTCTCTCCCTCCCTCACCCTCCCCTCTCCCTCCCCTCTCCCTCCCTCGCCCAAACCACCACTACCAAAGAACTACATGATAACATGAAAAAATAACTAACACAATTGCTCGTAATATACACTACTTGACAATACATAAAACTAAAATACAACCCCTTATCAGAATCTACCATCTCGAACGGCTTATTCTTCCATTTCCTATGGATAGATGACGCAAGTTGAATGTGTCAGTTGATGTCAATTTTTATTGTTATAATAATAATAATAATAATAATAATAATAATAATAATAATAATAACACGAAATGTGTTTTGCTGGCAGTTTTGGTGATGTACGGAGGTGGAATTATTTATTAAACTATTTGCATTTTCTAGTTATCTAAAGTCAACTTGTATTTAAGATACTCACAGTTTTCAAACTTTTAGAATGGTACTTGAACTGTGCAATATAATCACATTGAAAATAGTCTGTCTCTCATGAATTTGTTAATTCTCATTACTGTAATGGAAAGTTAGCCACTTGGAAAGTGATGTACTACTACTTTTATTAATTTACCTTCTCGGTTATCTAAAGTCAACTCTATGAAATTGAGATCACAAGAGTAGTTATTAGTCTCGTATTTTAATAAGATGTCTTTTGATACTTTCTTTGTAAATGACTAGTAAGGAGATAATTTAAAAATTATCGGGAAACGTCAATAAGTTTGAATGAGATTTTGAAATACCCAAGTTATTTCAAATTCTTTCGAAATGTGCTGTAATTACTTCAGAGAGGAAGTGACGAATTAAGGAAAGAAAGTGAACACAAGTTTGATAAAAGACGTTTTACGAATATGATGTGTTCACTATTTTAGATTCTGCCATTTTCATAGTCTCGTGTACACTAAAAATGACAATAAAATGTTCTAAAAATGAAAAAAATCATCGAACTTTAATAAAAAGTATGGAAATCGTAAGTAAATAAAACTATCTTTTTAAACTCACTGATGACCATTGTAAACATACAGTTTGTGAAATGTAAAACCATTGAAATTAAGTGTTGGGTAAAGGTTCATTTTGACAGAATAAATAAAAGTAATAGTTTTCACATTAACTACCAAACCACTAATGTTGAAAGAATCAGATTGCATTCTTAGTACCTCAGTTTGTTTAATAAATTATTTTTAAATATACTCACTTTTGTTCAACCAGCTTTCGTTCGCAATCTTAGAGAAAGTAGCATCCCTTGTCATGACGATTTGTCCATTCTCTATAGTATTGAGGATGATTCGAAGATTATCGCCGATAGCACTGAATATGATTCGATTGCAGTGGTCCGGAGGAGTTGTCTCAAGTGAATTTTGCAGCCCACACCAATCGCCACTGGTCTGTTGAAAAAACAATGGTTAAATTACAATTTCAACCCACTAATTCCATTTGTACTATTGTCCAAGATATAGTTGTTTACTAATTTTTGTAGTATTATAAATTCCTATTATTTGGGCTTTTCTTTCGACAGTTCTATTTTTTACGGTTTACGTGTTACGTGTAACATCCAGTCCGTGGCTCAGGCTCTAGTATTGTCTACGTACGGAGAACGGTGGTGCAGACAGACGGACAACTAACATACGGACAGACGTGCGGACAGACTGACGAACTTTTGGAAAGAAAAAAAGCAACCATTTCTCACGGGATCCGAAAATTTGTATTTTCGTTAAAGTATCGAATTCGATTTTTCTCAGCACAACTTAATATCCTCTATACGTATATTCAACTTAAAGGAGAAAAAAAGCATTAAATGATTCATTAAACAAACAATTAATGAAAACAATTACCTGTTGCCCAGGCATTCAAATGTTTGACATCTCTTCATTTAAGGCGATGAAAAATCATAATGTGCAGCAGATTCATTGGCACTGTTTTAATATTTATTTACGCGTTAAGGGCGCTACAAGAATTCTAATAATCTAGGGCGACAAAAGGCCGGAAGGACTTTTGCCCAAGGGCTTTTTATCGCCTGAGATCATTAGAATTAGTATATATGTGATCTGACTATTGAATGAAAAACGGTTGCAGATGGCATGAATCGCACTGACGGAAACTTTTGATAATTTATAGTTGATAGACAACTGGGATTGTCAGAAGTTTAAAGCAATTATTTTCCATCATTCGACACTCTCCACAAGCGTTATTTCCACCGTTATCTTCTTAAATATCCTAGAAAAGTTTAAAGAGCAATTGGGGGAAAACAACTGCAGTATTTTCTTGCAGGACGAATAAATCCCCACCGTATTCCAGTGTATTCGCCAATGTCTAGTTTGAGCCCCCTTATAGGGTGGATAAGAGGCTCATTGAGCCAAGATCTATGCTAAAATAGTATTAATGTCAAAACTTTGGTGTACACAAAAATGGAATGAAGCATTAGTACTTATGACAACGAAACTATACAGCCCCAGAGAAGTAAAACATTGGTAATTAAGTGGCAAATGAATTTTAGAGGTGGGAATAGATAATGGCCAAAGACAAGGTTTTAATAGAATCAAAATAATACTCCCCCTGAACTGCCGAGAGAGAAAGAACGTAAGGGAAGAAGGTAAATGGGCGAGTCACTGTGGGATTTGAGAAAAGCCGTGAAATATGGCCAATAAAAGGCAGAAAGCATCTCTACTACTAAACACGATCAATTAGCCTTATGTTAAATCAACACAGTTGTCTTTAATCCATAATATACGTTTTACTTCAGACCCAGTATTACGTAATACACTACAACCTAAACTATATTGAGTTTGAAAATTTTCTGTCACTTACTTGCTATGTGCCTTTTGATGAATAAATCGAAACTCAGAATTTGTAACATATGTCTTTTCGTTATACGAGCCAATAAAAGATTCCCAATTTACAATATTTACCTCTGCAGGCGTGGAGAGGACATCTGGAGGATGTGGACACGAATTGAAGATGGTATTTCTGTCCAACAAGTTGGCCGACTGCTCCGTCAAACCGTCTCCGCCCGACGGCCGCGCCCACGCGCCGATGCAGGCGTGCAGAACCAGCACCGCGATGCACACTTGATTGGGACTCATGGCGAAGTGTAGAGATCGCTAAATTGTGGCGACTTTTCAAAGCGCACTTATCAACGTACTGCGCGCGAGAGGTCAGCGAAACGCACTACGCGCCAGAGGTCACGGTGCTGCAATCAGCAGTTTTCTCTGAAATCATTCCATCGAAAAAATATACTTTCGTTTATTTTGTTTCTACTTTATCAGGTTTAATAATTCTGGAAATTAATATTACAATAATATTAATGTTGTTACGTGATATGGAAAGTGTTATGAATCGTAAAGCGTGTAATAAATCGTAAATGTTTTTCGATCAGTTGTTTTTTTTTTTTTTTTTTTAATTTATTTATTTTAGGTCGCTTTTAAACTGCTCGGGTCATAAGCGACCACAGTAATACACAAGTACACTAGTCAGATATTTAGATACATAAATTACATAGAAGCAATACATGCAATACATTACATACTTGACACAATAATGCAACCTCATATGAACCAGTTGTTAACTGTTTGAATCAATGTAAAGATCCATTGTATCCCTAGGAAATTAATACTCAGTTTCAGAATCCATATTAGCTTATTAATTCAGTTTATGTTACTGGGAAGTACAATAAAATTTAAAGGAAAAATTTAAATTTAGATTACATAACTTTCATGTTTTTAAATAGATCCCTAAGTTACTATTAATTCCCAGTACAATGCTCTAATTTGTACTTCTGTGGGTTTAAGTGGTCATTTCATCTATCAATTTGCCCGTTGGACAGAATTATACATAGAGGTATTTAAATTCAGTACACAGAATAGCAAATGTTATTTACAATATGTCAAAGTACATATACATAGACTTACATATACATATATACAGATACATACATATAATAAACATATACATACATATACATTCACATTCAACACATACACATATATATATTCATATCCACAATTTAGTAAATAAGCCCCTTACTTGGTATCCCATTCATTTCACTATGCGGTTCTATATTAGTTTGTCAAATTCCGTTACTTTTAAATATTTGATAATTTGATCACACTTCTCTATGGTATTAAGAAGGTCTAATAAATTGCCACTGATTTTCATTGCTGCTCTTTGAGTGTTGGTTTCTGGGCATTCAAGTAGCAGATGTGGGGAAGAAATTCTAGCTCCACACTTAGGACATTGTTCTGGATCGGATTTTTTAATAAGATGTCCATGACTGGCTTTGAAATGACCTATTCTGAGTCTGGTGATAGTAACCTGATTATTCCTGTTAACCAACTTATGTGGAAATGGAGATTCATTTATTGATCTCCTAACGAGATGCAGTTTAGATGTTATGTTCTTCCATTGTGTGTCCCAGTATTTAACTATTTGAGATTTAAAAAGCTTTTTAATATCTTCATATGAACCATAAGCATTATTGTCAATATTTGGTAATTTTGTTGCTCTTTTTGCGGCTTCATCTGCTTTTTCATTACCTATAATGCCTTTGTGGGAAGGAATCCAGGTAAGAACTATTTGATTTCCTGCCTCATGGTGATCATACAGTAGTTTTTGTATTTTTTGTATATAGATATTCTTTGTATATCTATTATTTATGGCTCTCAATGAGGACAGGGAATCAGAGAAGATAAGTATGTTTGGATTTACTTTATTTGCAGAAATGGTTTCAATACTTTTTAGGATTGCCCAAGCTTCACAGGAATAAATTGAATAGAAATCAGGTAGTCGAAATATTTCTTCAGTACCCTCTGTGGTTGAAATTATAGCACAACCGCATTTACCATTACATTTTGACCCATCTGTGTAGATCTTTAAGTGATTATTGAATTTTGCTTCATATTCAGCAATAAATGGGAGAAGAAGGGTCTCAGATTGTGAGAAAGGGTGTGGAAGTTGATTAAACTCAAGATTTATGGTGGGATTGAATAAGTGCCATGGGGGGATGGGGTGATAGCTTCTTGGGAATATGAGGGGTTTATTTATATTTAGAGCGTTAAGGTATAAGGGAAGTCTTTCTCTCAGAGGCTTTGGAAAATTTGGATGTACATTATACATTTCTGTTTTAGGGGAGTTGAAGATATATGCGTTTGTTTGGTTTGGAGGTATGCTGAATGTTGCATATGCATACTTTAAACATTGTAGCTTTCTTCGCAATTCCAGTGGCATGAGACCTGCCTCTGCTAGAAGGCTGGTACACGGGCTAGTTCTGAAGGCTCCTAAGCTTATGCGACATGCACTGTGGATAATGGGATCCAAAGTGTTCAGTAGTGTTTTGGCTGCTGCGCTATACACCACTGACCCATAATCGAGTTTAGATTGTATTAGGGCTTTATAAATTTTTATTAGAGAATCAGACTGGGCTCCCCATTTTTTACATGCTAGCATTTTTATGATATTCAGTCTGTTTTTGCAATCGGTTTTTAGAGCTGCAACATGATGTTTCCATGTATGTTTAGCATCAAACACTAATCCAAGGATTTTGCAGGTATTTGATCTTCTTATTTCTTTATTCCCAATTTCCAACGTAATTTTTGCATTCTGTTCATGGGATCTTCTGGTAAATACTATGAATTCAGATTTAGTTTTGGAAATAATAAATCCTGTAGAACTAGCCCAATTGTCAATTTTATTTAATGTTTCTTGGATTATTTTAGCAGTTAACTGAATATTTTTTCCAGTGCACAGAAGGGTGATATCATCTGCAAATAAAAATATTTTAGTTGGGCCTTTTACTAATGTACTGACTTCGTTGACAGCTATGAGAAACAGGAGAACACTAAGTACTGACCCTTGCGGAAGTCCATTGATCATTTCTACAGCTTTCGATGTTTTTTCTTGTAATCTTACTTTGAGATATCTGTGACTTAAGAAATTATTTATGAAAGCTAGTGTATTACCTTTTATTTCCATATCAGAAAGGATATTTAGGAGTCTTTTTTTATATACCATCTCGTATGCTTTTTCAATGTCTAAAGAGACTAAAATAGCATGTTGATTTGTAGCTAAGGCGTCACATATTTCTGTGTCTATACTGACTAAATGATCATTTGTTGACCGGAGTGGTCTGAAGCCACTTTGATACTGTGATATCAGATTTTTCTCTTCCAGGGTCCATCTCAATCGATTGTTAACCATTTTTTCTAGTATCTTGCATATATTACAGGTTAACGAAATGGGACGAAAGTTCACTGGGTTTGAATGGTCTTTAAGAGGTTTAGGGAAAGGAATTACGATGGCTTCTCTCCATTGGTTAGGAAGGGTATGGGTTGTCCAAATACTATTGTATATTTGTAAAAGATATTTTAGTCCATTCTCTGGGAGATTCTTAAGAAAACTGTTTGGTATGTCGTCCGGCCCTGGTGCTGAATTTTTGCTCTTGTTTAGTACATAGCTAAGCTCATGCATGTGGAATGGTTGGTTATACTGATCCTCATTGTTTTCTAATAGTTCTTTGTTGAGTTCCAAGTAGGGGGTAGAAGACGATGCAATTTGTGCTAAAAATGTTGGTTCGTAATTTGAGTTGCTAGAGTTTTTAGCAAAGGAATCAGCAAGTAAGTTACTCATGGCTTCTGGACAGAATTGTTTTTCTCCATTCTTGTCAATTAGCATTCTAGGTAGGTGATATGTGTTTGATCCGCTAATTATCTTGACTTTGTGCCACACTTCAGAAATTGCTGTCTTATTCGTGATGGATGACGTAAATTGTTGCCATGATTGGACCATTGTGGTCTTAAGTGTTAAGCGGGCCTTAGCTCTTGCTTTCTTGTAGGAAATACAATTTTCTATTGTTTTGCTTTTTTTAAATTTCCTGAACGCTCTTTTCTTTTCTTTTATAGCGTTTGTACACTCTTCATTCCACCATGGTACTTGACGTTTCATTACTTTTCCTGTAGTTTGGGGGATTGCCTGCTTGGCTGCTTCTGTAATCAAAGTGATAAACTCACCAACTATCGTATTGATTTCATATTGTTGAGGCGAATCTAGCACTTTAAGATTGTTAATATTATTATTGATAATATATTGAAAAAGAGGCCAATTAGCTCTGTTTATTATCCATTTAGGGCGATTTCTTTGTTCTATTTTTTGTTGCTGGATTGACCAGTTTATGGATAAAGGATAGTGATCGCTGTCATATAGATCTTGCATTGAAGCCCATGAAAGTTTTGTTGCAATATCTGTGGACGCGAAGCTTAAATCTATGACACTTTCTGTACCGTTACTAACGTTGAAATGGGTCGGCGTTCCCGTATTGAGTATGACCAAATCATTATGATTGTCTAACCATTCTTCAATTAATTTTCCTCTTCTGTCTGCAGTTGTGGAACCCCACAGGTTGCTATGACTGTTGAAGTCTCCTAATATTATAAACGGTTTTGGCAGTTGTGCGAGGATGTTATCTAGTTCAGCAATATTTAATGAAATACTATTTGGTAGATAAATATTGCAGATAGTAATAGTACAATTTATTCTGACTTTGATTGCTACTGCTTCTAACGTTGTTTGAAGAGGAATATCTTGAATGAATACTTCGTTTTTTGTAAAAATTGCTACCCCTCCACTAGCGATTTGTGCTTGCCTTCTATTGTAGAAGGATGTTCTATATCCTCGTATTTTTGCATTGGAATTGTTTTTGAAATTGGTTTCCTGTATACATAAAATTTGTGGATTAAGGTTATTAATTAAGAGTTTTAGATGTGGAAGTCTTGCATAGAAACCATTACAATTCCATTGAACAATGTCCATGATGTGTTTGGTTGAGCTTGGTTTCTAGTTACGGTTCATCCGACGATGAATGATCAATTAATTCATGGGAAGTATCTTTCGAGGCCTCCAGTTTTTTAATAATTCTTGAACATCTATTTTTTAGACCTTTACCACGTAAGGTGGGATAAATTTCTCTTAGCATTGCTATTAGGGGGGAAAGGTCATTTGTGAAATCTTTCGCAATGTCTACTGTGAATTTAGTTCCTTTTGTTTTATCGAAAAAGTTTATTAATTGGTTGAATGACAGTGGATACTTTGTAACATTTTTCTCTACTAGTGCTTTTGTGTCTGCCCATAAATTATCTTGACTATTATCTGGTTTGATTTTTAATTTCTTTGGATTCTTTCCCGCATTAGGTTTTCGTGATGTACTAAATTCTTCTGGGTTTTGTATTTCTGAATCTGATCCAGAGTTGTAGTCTGTAGACTCAATATCGCTTTCAGATAACTGGTTTACTGACGTAATGATTGAGTCGGTAGTAGATAAAGGTCTTTTCATTCTTGCTGGGGTACTTTTGTCGACCTGTCCTTCTGTGAGCTTATCGGTGGTAGCGGCCTTCGTCGAGGTTACAGGAACTGAGACTGATTTTGGAGTTTGAATATGAGGTTCTTTGCAAACGGTTATAGTTTCAACTTGTGCAGGGGCGGATGTAGTAGAATGAAAGGCAACGTGTTGGGGTGTGCTTATGATGGGAGTTTGTGATATGGTATTGGATGTTGGATTTATCTCCACAAAATCTGGATTGATTTGTGGGCAATTTTTAGCTAAATGACCCTGTTGTTTACATTGAAAACACGTAGGGGTATCCGATGTGATGTAAATCCAGTGTGGTACTTCTTCAAAAATTACTTGAAAACATTCAGGTAGTTTGCTTTCATCTTCTGGGCTAATAAATGTTTGTCGACGAAAGCTTAGAATATGACTTAGATTTGGACTAGAAAAACCTGCTCTAAGAAATGACATTGGTGTTACTGTTTTAATGCCAAACGAATATAGCTTATTTTCAATAAGCGCATGCGGTATACTAGGGCTCACATTTGAAAGTATTATTCTTTTATTTCTGGATATTAAGGGTCTTATAGGGAATTCTTGCCTACACACTGTTATACTTTTGTGTTTTTCAACAAGTTCGTCAGCAACTTCTTTAGTGGCGAGATATACACACAGCCTATTATTTGAAATTTTTGACACAAATCTTATATGGGCTGGATTGATTTTTTGGGCAAGCACTTGTATGAAATCTAAGGTTGGAGCTTGGTTGACAGAGTCTATAACAATTGCGTTTTCTTTTTTGGGGAAAAGGTTCGCTGCGGTTACTGTAGCATAATTCTTACTTGAGCCATCGGTAGGTTGTTGGTTTCCTGAGGTTGATGCCATGGTGGAGCTTGTGCCCGGTGCCGAGCACCGAACAAGGGGAGATTTTTTACACTCACTCACAATTCACGAAGCACTCGTCACCAATGGTAAAATCACACGATAAATTAGCAAAATCAGTATCGATCTCCTTCGCGTACTCTCAAACCATGGATCAGTTGTTTTCTTAGTATGTTTTGTGTTCTTCTAGTTTTCTTATCGTTATTCGAAGATGGCACTCACAAACATGTTTCCATCCAGGCTTTGTGTGAGCAATGTTCTCTTGTTCTTCTTTTTCTACTGTAGCAATGTTATCTCTGAGCTACGAGTTCATTCGAAAATACACAAATTCCGGAAGAGCGTATTCCTAGAGCTACTTGGACAAATCTAGAAACCGGCAGGAATTTTACAAAGCAGCATTGCCGTTGTTTCTGCAGCGCGTTCACTGGGAGGTCCTAAAGTTCGAGTCCCGACGACCCTCTAATCCAGATCATCGCTACCTAACTGAATAAAATATTCATTACACATACGGGACTACTGACCATTGCAGTTGACGCGCGCAGAAATACCAATCAATGAAGGCATAAAAATGATAGTTTCATTGAGAAGATTGGTAAAACTTGAAAATAATAAGTGGTGTGGAAAAGTTTTATCTCGTGAGTCAATATCTTTCAACTTTAATGTGATGATGTATAAGGTAATCTGTAATCTTTAGTGATATGGACAGTGAAATTAACAATCAATTCAGTCTAAATCTCATAACTTTTTCATTCGATTATTGCATAAAAATTCTTTCCACGTGTATTTTATTGTATTATAATCTTCATTCCAAGTATTTGCAACACCAACGTATAATAAATTATTTTCAGTACTTATTTCTCTGTAATCTTGATGTATTTTTTAACTAGTAGTTCCTCGTAATTTATGTATTTTATTATTACAATAAAATCCAAATAATAGTTTTCACTTACTGACTCATTGGTAATCTGTTATTCAATTTTAATACTTTGGCTTCCAATTTCTTTCAAAATCATACCTCTACTCTATTATTTCATTTAGCACCTGAACCGAAACTATGCATCTGATGATGTAACGTTTGCTACAGTATACATACAGCAGAAAAATCTCACACCAGTAGCTGAACAAAGGTCATCGGACTGACGCAACAGAAACTTTTGATATGTGCCATAATCTATGAAGTCGGTTTCAGTATCGAAGAAGCAACACTCAGTCATGGCCGGTCAGTGGGCATCCATCGCTGTGCTGGCACTTGTAGTCTTTGAGAGTAATGGCGCATTGGTTCCAACCAGAAGGGAGCGGTCGTTGGGAACGCCTAATACAACCAGTGAACACATCCCGTCCCCTTGCCCTCACATCATGAAGAGACTACCCACAGCTCAACAGGTATGTGGTGTGACAAATTTAAAAAGAACAAAACATCGGAATCGGGTGGGTTAGTGTATCTGTTGCGAGTTTGTAACTGAAACTTCATATTATACTACGGACAATAAAGAAAACGAGTCAAGGTCATTTTCGAGATCGTCCCCTTTTCTTGGATTTAAACATAGCTGCACTTGAAGGTGACGAGCTGGAAGGAGAGGGGAACACTGTCATCCAATCGGAAGCTTCGTTAGAACTTAAAATATTTGGTATTGGAGATTCCGACTGGATGACGATGTCCCCCTCGCCTTCGAGCTCGTGACCTTGAAATACAGCTGTATTTAAATCAGAGTATACACACTTGCGCGTCACAGGTCCTATACTCTCTTCTGCGAACTAGTACCAATCCCCTAACTTCCGCGTCCGCATATTGAGAGGGAAATACTCATATGAGGTCGTTACAGAGTAGAAACAATAGAGGAGACGTGATTAAATAAACTATCTCCACTAAGGATATTCCGAGGATCAACTCCTGATGGTGGCGGATTTTAGTAACCAACTGAGCTGCGTATTTAATGACGCCGCCAAATGGTCTTCTCTAATCGGTCGTTCCCGTCACTGCCTCTTATCACAACCAGGCAGATGCCGGAGCGAACGTACAGCGACTGACTTAACGCGGTCAAGATTTTCTATAGATCTTACTTTCCTGTCCATAAAGGCGCATCTCGATTGCATCCCAAATGTTATCGCTCTTTTGGATGTGGATATGGCGATTGCATCCCGCTTTTGATTTTCCTCGTGAGAGAGTGAAAACAAGAGTTTCAGAGGCATCAGGACTTCAAATATCACCCTTTCATTTTTGTTTTGAGAACAGGAAAGAGGACCAGGCGAAAAGGACAAAAATCTTGCCGAAACTAGTATGATTGAGATAGATGATAAGATTTCATATGTGATAATGATTTTCGTTGATTTGTGGTTGTGATACCCTCAACAAATTCATCTTTAACCAAATTCTTATTTTAGCATAGTTCGTTTTGTCTTAATTTTGTATTGTATTGAACATTTTGTAGATATAATAAAAAAACTTGCTATTTTGTAATTTCATTGCAATCAATATTCTTAATTTATAAAAGAAACATATTTTGACGGATTTAATTGTAACATGTTCAACTGATGTCGGATATTCTCTCTATTAAGGGCAACACTGGCAAAATTTGCACATTTTGAAATTACCCTCCTTTTTTAAAAAAGGACAGGAGTTTCAAAGGGGAAAACCCTTGCCGGCATTTTTCGCGGTAGGCGGTACTACCTGGTCAAAGAGCAGCTCTCAGCATTACTAGTCACGCCTCTGTTGCATCTCCTACCCGAAAAACATCACATACTAAAGAACATCGACTCACGTGTGTGATAATCCATTAGACTTTCTTACACATACACATACACTTGCATATTCACATATGGTGAACCAGCCTTTCAGTAATTGATAATTAATCACCAAATTGTCCCAGAGAACTTGGTCTAAAAGTGTGTGCAGAGAAGGTAGTGAGTCTTTAGAAAGAATTTCCTCTTCCCTCCGCAGTGGCGTATCCGGGGGGGGGGACATGGGGTCCATGCCCCTTCCCCCAAAAGGCCCAGACTTTTCGTTTGTTACCTTCCTTCATTTGGCAAAATTTATTTAAATATTTATTTATTTATGTTATAATTACGTAATTATTTAAACAATGTTAACTATTATTACAATAATAGTGTCATATATAGACAACAAAAATTATATACAATATAATGCACACGTTCATTATTTTATATAAATCTATGATGCCCCCCCCTCAAACAAAAAGATCAGCTAAAACCGCCCCTGCCCTTCCACCTTGTTTGTACTCAGCATTTTTTTGTGATTTATCAGTGTGAAGCACCAGATATTCAGATGTAACTTTCCGAAACATGTGAGTGGAATTGAGGTTTGTCTTGTGTATCGACCTATTGGTATTCGTAACCAGTTGTCTTCATATCTGATTGGCCCAGATCTCGGGAGCCTGGTATCCTTGGGAGCTTCTTAAACACACCGCCCCTCTCGGCGAGGGGATGCCCTGCTTCAGATACGTGTTGAGCGCGGAAGGAGATCGCCTCAACGTACACATTGAGGAACTGCACGAAGGAGAAGTGGTCGATTCGGTCGACTTCTCGTACACCCAGAATTCTAACGGCTTATGGGAAGCCGCAGGTGAGTTTCAAATAAAGCCTATTTTGGATGTACTTGGCGCGACAGCCCGTGCACGGGCTGAGGCCTACCGGCGACGTCCCTGCCTCCTTGCAAAAAATGTGATTTATTTGACTTGTCTCTCACGTCGTTAATATTTACACTGGCGGCAATTTGTTCCCATTATTATATTAAAGAGTGCATGTGCTTTAAATAATTTCCCACAAAGTTTCTCGAGAACTCAACCGTTTTCTGTGAAAACTAGCTCAAAATTCAGCATTTTCAGAAACGCTCAAACGCCATTTTCTCGTTAATGGTTCCAAGTGTTTGCTTCAAACTTTTGAAACGTACAGTGCTAATTGCACTCTTTAATATGACGTAAAGTTTATTTCGATGCATTTATTTATTTTTTCCAAAATTACACAAAAGTCATTTTTTTAAAGATCCCTCACATCTTTAATACGCACATTACCAGCAATTTTAAATATTATTATATTTGTGAGTGTAAGTGCTTCAAATGACATTAAATGAAGTTTTTTGAAAACTCAAAAATTTTCTGTGAAAAAGAGCTTCATATTTTGCATTTGTAGTAGCGCTTAAACGCCATTTTCTTAAAAACGGCTACAAATTTTCAAAGAAAATTGCCATTTAGGACGAGGTTTTAGTGTTCTTTAATATTCTAAAATTAATATTTCCGTTCTACCATTAGGAAACCGAAAAATTAAGAATATTTCAAAAAATGTACTTTGAGCGACGATAGATGGCAGTTGGCAAGAATAAGTGACAATTGCGAATAACTAGCCTCGACCCAAGGGAATAGAAAACTAATATGGGAAAGTCTGTGCCATTCTCTTGCACCACTAGTTTAGCGCAGCATTACATAACTTTCCCTATACTATGTATGTTATTCCGCATATACGTATGTTCACGGAAAAGTAAAAAACACCCTAAATTGGTGAACTCATTGAAGGGAAATTTTATTGCCACATTTTCGCGGACGTAGACAACAAACGTTCTCACCAACAAAGACCATATGAAGCATTACATAACGAGTATAGTCGACAGGGCTTGCGAAATGTCAGAGCTAATACCCTGTGTACCCTGTGTACCCTTTTGCAGCATGCAGACTGAAGTTCTCCCATGGAGACAATTGTAGAGGTGCCGAATATCCTGCCCTGCAATTTTTAACTGGTGCTTCATTTGGGCACATTTCCTGACGTCGAAAATCCCATTCATCTTCCTTCCAAATGCATTTTGATTCATTCCGATAGCATAAATGGGATTTGAACAATTGAAAGGCAAAATAATTTTCAGGGAAGAATGTCATCCCTGAGATAGTCCGCCATAAGATTGTTGAAACGTCGATATCACAGCCCTTGGTTATTTCAGCAGGTTACGTTCTGATGCAAAGGGGTTTTGTTTGCCTGTCGAACAGTGGCGTACGAGAAGGTGCCTAACAATCAGGGGCAAATGCCAGTGTGTAACTTCGATAGATGACATTTCCCACCACAGTTTTCATTGGCGAAAGGGGATCGATTTCGACTCCTCTAAATGTCCTGGAAGTTGTAATATTTATTCCGAGATACACAGTACTTTTATTATAATGCTTATCAATGTGAACATCTTGTTCTTGGAAAACGGGCATTTAACAATAAAATAAACTTTTCAACACTGACAGCGAATCAGGTGGTACCAGAAGTTATTCAAAACTTATTACTGCTTCATGCATAGATTGTGAACTGAATTAGGAACTGATAAATAATAATGGGAACTAAGTACAATAAAGATTTTACTGAAGCTAAAAAATATCTCAATTTTTAAGAAAAGGCAGGTATTATGTTATTATTTGAAGTTTTTTTTAAATTCGGGACAACTAAATATCTGGAAAAATGTATATTGTACGGAGAAAATATCTACCTCAAAAAGTTAGTATTGTCTAGGAGGTTATCTGCCTAAGACACCCCAATCCTCCTTATTGTGGGGTTTAAAATTACGAGTAAAGTAAGAACCCCCAATTAGTTTTGCAAATTAAAAATAGTACGTTAAAAATATAGATAGATATTTTAGATATAAATTTACAGGTTTAAACACTTGATATTTTAGTTTAATATTTAGTTTAGAAAATTTAATGTTTAATTTTTAATTTTTGCAAATTTGGATTTACATTACTTCTCAATTCAGTAATTTGATAGTCTTGTAAATCGCGTACATTTTTCATAATCCGTAAACAATAGCAGCGGTTTAGTAGATGTTTGCTTCTTTCCGAAAAGCCTAATTTCGGTGAATTCCCTCATCATCGGGGTGCCCGATTTCAATGAATTCCCTCGTCAATAACCATTGCTATTTGCAAGAAATGCAACAAATGGTGAAAACTAAACAATTGTATTTCATCTATTGAGAGGTATCTGCAAGGAATCGAAAAAATACTTTAACTTTACGTGATTTTTAATTGCCATAAGGAGGAATTGGTGTGGCTAATTTTGAGCAAGCTGATGATCTCTTTGTAAATATTAACTATTTATCTTAGACTTTTCTTTCGTACATTACATATTGTTTTAAATATTTAGTTGTCGAAAACAACAAAAGAAAACCCACCTGTAAAATAATTTTTTGCTTAAATGGAAATGTTATGGAAAACTTCACCATGACATTTCTAATGTATTTAATTAATTCCACTTGGCTCTGCACTATTTAAAATAGGCCTTTTTCGATGCGTCATTAATAGGACACTGTGTACATCAGTTGAATTCTGACAGTCAAAGAAATAATAATTTCATACGCCGGAAGCAATGATTAGGATCTTCAACTGTTTTGCAGGACTGTTGGCGATGTACCGCTACCAGGTGGGTTTCGCCTCCGACGATGACAGTCTGCTGCTGTTGTGCAGCATCAGCATCGCCGGGCGGTCCGAGCACCCGTGGGAGAACGTGGATGCGTCCGTGGTGTTGGGGAGAGGGACGACGCTGGACGAAGCGGCGGTCGGCGCAGCGGTGAACCAGACGGCGCTGGCCGCCGCGCAGAGAGTGGACAACGTCGTGAGGGTGCGCCCGCCGCTGCAGCACTGCAGCGCACCTGCCCCCACGCCCTGAGCCTGCCAGCGAGGACGCAGCCCGCCAGCTGGCTCTCAATGCCGTTGTGGCTAGAGAACGTGAGGTTTAACTTGTAGGGTTGGAACCATATGGTAGAAGTTGGGATGTATCAACATCAGCTTTAAGAGAAACTTACGGATCTAGATTAATGTCTAGTGCGCTACAACTTGGATAAAATAGCGGACAATGGCTGGTCAAAGCACGATTATTGGAAAAGTCTTTTTAAAAGAAGTAATTGAATTTGACACAATGTTACACTGTTATAATATATTAATTAATATAAATTATATTAATTAATATAATATATTAACAAAATGTAGGTATAAAAAGAATAATAAACATTAAATAAATTAATAATAACAACAAAAATTTAGTAGAATGAATTTTCATTATGAAATCCCCTCTATTCATTTCTATATTTTTAGAATGTGGTTGGAACGTACGTTCGCTATGTTCCCATCGCCTGCGGTTAGATTTCCACTACACGTGGCTTATGACAGAGTGATCAAAAGATAGCCGTGTTACTGAAACACAAACTCCGACGTACTATACTATTACCTATATATGATTGAAATGGAAGTTTTCAGATAGTTTTATGCTTAAACATGATCGTATGTAACCTTTTCGACAATGTAGAGGCAATTCTAACATTTCGCAGTTTCTTCATTGTTTTGATGTTTTCACTTTTCTTAATTTTGCGAGTTTGGAAAATAATGAAAAACTTTGGAGAATGTATTTATTAACGGCGTGTGAATCACATATTAATCACATCGCGTCACTTTTAATTTATCAATGCCAATGTAAAGATTTGTGTTCACATGATTCATTCATTGATATTGAGTTTTTTCTCTAGTTTTTTAGACTTTCTGCCAATGTATTCCATTCTCATAGAGTGAAAATATAATGTAGCATCAATGTAGGGCTTTAAAAAAACGCTTTATAATTAATTTAAAAAATGCTTTATAATTATTCTCTTTCCACTTCCTCCTGTATATATTGATTAATAAATTATTTAAGAAAACTAGTTAATTACACTGAAACAGTTTTTTCTATTAGCTTATGAGATATTCCAGAAAATGAAATAAAAATGAAAATTACCAGATCGTATAAATTTTCATTATATGTGTACTATTTATATATTTATTAACAGCTTGTTGTTAATAAGAAAAACAGTTTCTTAAAGAGAAATTGTCATGATTAATAAGATGTCGCCATATCATATTACCTATTCATTTTGAGTTGTGTGTGTTGAAAAAACAGTTCAAGCTGCAAGTACAAGCTGGAAGACATATGGTACGAAATTTAAAAAGGAATGTTATTCAACTGCACATGGCACAGTGTCAACGTCTTCGTACTTCTCTCCGTACACGTCCCATCGCCCAAAACGATCTGGCCTCGGTGGTGGTGACAGGTTCTAGAGAAGTGAAGGATTAGAGAAATCTTGATGCACCCAAAAATATTTCCTACTTGTGTTCCCAAAAATATTCCCAAACTTGTGGGCTACACCAGCAAAAGTCCTGCAGCATAAAACCACATAAAATTATTTTCCAAAAAGTAGCACCCACTGCTGAAACAATAGAATACTCTCCTATAACACCGCAAAAATATTTGTTAATATAAAATCGTCTTCACAAATACTGGAATAACGCAATATATATTATATTTTCATTTACAGTTTAACAGTTATTTACACATCAAAAATATTTCTTAAAACAGCTGTTCCGTAACACACGTAAATAGCAAATATTTAAAAGCTGGAGACCTCTTCTTTGGAGCCTTGCGGTCGCATTAGTCAACTGTGTCGTAAGGAGTGACATGGTAAGGATGAGAAATCTGTCGGTTCTCGCAGTTTGAGAAAAGGTCGAATAGCACAATCAATATTTTTCAATCGAACGTTGCGTTCAATTAAATCGAACGTTGCGTTGTTTTTGTACTTTCCTTAGTTAATGTGTATCTAACGAAACTATAGGCATCTCTCTCATAGCCGTTGGCTGCACAGTGTTCATTGAATTTCTGCGCATATTGTTAAATAGTAATAGGGTAAGTGCGGGGTTGATGATGCAGGATGGCGGAACGAGTGATTTGTTGATCGAGGTGGAACTTACGTAACGCAATAACCACATTTTTCGTCGGTCAGCAGGGCAAACCAGTGCCACAAGTAGGAAAGTGCAAAGACGTTCTTAATTTGTAGAAAGGCAAAGTTTTCTCCAATAAAAGTAACGTAGATTATGACTTAAAGAAAGAAAATAGTGTTAAATATGGTCATGCATGGTATAACGGATACTCATGGTAAATGTTTCATAAGTATAAATGAAATTTAACTGTATTTTAATTTGTGGTATTTGGTTAACTATTTGTATTTGATATGATTAGCGAAGAGGAGAAGTCCTGATGTATGGTAAAATTTTAACAATATAATAACTTCGGAAGCAATTCCACAATAGAGTAGATTACGGGTATAATTTTTTAATGAGCTTTCAATGTTGAATAATTAGCATTTTCATCAAAAATGTCAATGTTATTATTTGTGGAAATAATTTTTTTTAATAGCATATTTCAGAAAACCCTTAGTAGTAATTCACAACCTTAATTTCCGTAGGACAGGTTCTATTAACCTAGATTATAAATATTCTTAGGCCAAATAGTACGCGTTTCCAATATCGAAATTTGAGTATAAATGAAGGAGAGAATTAGTGCTACGCACGGGGCAGATAAATTTGAGTAAGATTTTATTTTATATCATAAGAGAAGTGCGTTATATAGTGAGTTCTTAAAATGAGATGGGACTACTAGACACATGGGCCCTGATACAGGTAAAAGAAAACTATTAATCGGTTCCTTTTCTGAAAAAAAGCAATGTTGCAATTTGTTGAAATGAAAAAAAATCGTTTGTAGAAATTAAAAAAGTTTGAATTTCGATTTCTGGCTGTGGCTTGTTTTTATTTCATGTAGTTTTTTTTATAATACGTTGTAAAAACGACTATTGCCGTCTAACCTGGACTTACCGTATACATAGGACAAACAAATGCTTTCGTTTTGACTCAAAATCAAAATTTTCCTTGTTTTGGATTTTCTCAAATTTCTGGTTATATAAAGAAACCGAATCAAACTGTCACAGCGCCGGGGGCAGCATAATTTTCTTTCAATTTCTGCGCAATTTTGAAATATTTAATACATATGCATTTGTGGTGTGTTAATGGCCATCTTCCATGGCGGGAAGTGGTATAGTTCTTTCAATTTCAGTGCGTTTTGGAAATTAGTAACATAGTCAATTTGAAGCACTGTGAGAAGTCAAGAGTATACGCCTAATTAAAATTCTCATTTTGTTATTTACTACTTTGATATATTTATGTAAATAAAACAGTTTTTACTTCTAGCGCGAAACTGTATTTATTATTCACATGATTTCTTTACATAACACAGTGAGTAGGTTTAAAAGGGTTTTCACATTTTTATAGTCATAATTTACTAAGAATATTTTAATACTCACAATTGTTTTCTAATACAAAATATTTATTAAGAAACAATATTTACTTTTTTTATAATTTTCATTGCAACATACATTTTACACATTATTCCATGACAGAACATTATCCTGAGAACAGTTAATCTCACTAAATATTTGTTTTCAAGGGAAGAAAGAAATAAAAACAGGAGTTGCTATTTAATTGAGGCATTGACATGAGAAGTATATTAATTAAAAAAACATTTTAATTGTTTGTTTGTTATTCTGAAAGAGGTAGTAAAACGTATCGCGAAGAGCGGAGGAACAGAAGTTAGTGAAAAATTATTGTGGCAAAGTGCTTTTCACTTCTAATAGTAAATGTAAAATATAATTAATTTTCACTACCATTTACTGAAGGGAGCGACGAAGGTCTCTCCGCACCGAGTCGAGTCAGGGCCGCCTAATAAAAATTGAATTTATTTTGGTAACATCCAGATCACATGGAAACAAGTGAAGGGGACAACACGTGCAGCATCTATTATGATTATGGTGAGTGCGCAATTTACGTTTTCAAGCTGCAGCCCATACTATCAACATTATTTCTGCTTCAAGCACTCTCCCCACCAAGGTGCCACTGCGGAAGGACTTTCCTGGCGCGTTATATTACTTCTGTGTGTGCGAAGATGTACTACTTTATGTAATCAAAGACCAATCTTGAACAGTCATAACACAAAGAGAAAACAAGAAGGGATGAATGCAGTCAGTTCTTGAGAGCTCTGCTGCCGGTGGGGCGAGGGCGGCAGGGGGCGGAGCACCTGCAGGTGGTCAAGCCGCAGGCGCGGAGCACTCGTGCAGCGGCGGCCGCACCGTCTCCACGTCCCTCACGGCGCGCGCCGCCGCCAGCGCCGTGGCGTTCACCGCCGCGCCGTCCTTCGCCTCGTCCAGCCGCGGCTCCCGCCCGAACAGCATGTCCAGCGGGATGTCCTCCTCCAGCGGGGCGAAGGGCCGCCTCACCACGGAGGTGCTGCACAGGAGCAGCACGCTGTCGTCGTCCGAGGCGAAGCCCATCTGGAAGCCCGCCGTTACCCTTTCTCCTGCGAAACAAGCAATGGCGTGATGGTTATTTCTGCTTCCCAATGTATAACAAGCTTTCTTTTGTATTACATATTTATTTTTTATGTTTCTAACAAACTGTGATTCTAAATGGTCGACGAACTCTGAAATCTTCAAAAGATTGAAATGTAATGATGCCAACTTAACACAACCAAACAAATAAAAAGCCACTTTTCATAGTCGGTGTCTGTAAAGTATTTTATCGTTCACATGCGTCATAAACCCCTGTTAACAGCCAACATTACAGGTTTGTTAAATGCACATGTATCTAGCTTTATGTTAAGAAATGTATCTTTTTTGGCAACGAGATTTATCATTCATAGCAACGTAAATAAACAACGATCGATTCATTTCAAGTCAAATGTTTGTTAAAAAACATGGCGATGAACAAAGCAAAGCAGAATCAAACAACTTAGAATAAAAGTAAATCAAATAAGTTTGGGGGATAATTATTGATAATTGTAGTATTATTAACAGTACAAGCAGAAAATGTATATTAAATTAACCGCATTTTCAAAGCATTTCACCAAGTTAAACTCTTCCCCTGTAATTATATTTACTGACGATATGAAGGTGTTGCCACTGGAAGTCAACGCGCCAAATTCCTCACGTCATTTCCTTAGGTATCTTTCAGTTCAGGAGAATTATTTGCATCCATCTTTCTCTAACTACGATATACAAGTATTGTTTAAATAGACATGTCGCAAGCAACATCCCATTATCGTGCCGCAGCAACAGAATTCATTTGTTTACTATCACAGTAATGTCATATATGTTCTCATAAATCGTGAGAATTTATGGTGACCGATAAAATCCAGAACATACAAGAAAATACTACAATGTCCAATTTAAAAATCTCACCTCACTCCACCTCGATTTTTAACTTTGTCCCTCTCCAGTAATAACACTCATAACACTTACTACGCACATTAATAGCTATCACAGACCCTTTAAGAGACATCGAAACAAATGTGTTATAGCAAAAGACTGTGTATCACTCCACTTATTCCAAGAACTGGTATTTATTATTTATATGACTTTTTCTTATAAGAAGAAGGTATTACAATAAGTATTGAACAGCACAAAGACGATAACACAAATAACCCACTCATTTTTTTATAAACCTGGATCATCTCCTTGCTTTACAAACTTGACTGTAATCTCTTAATAATAATAATAATAATAATAATAATAATAATAATAGTAATAGTAATAAAAGCAAATAAAAGACTCCTTTTGTTAAGAAAGACGGTCATCAGATTTCTTTGCAAATTTCATCCGAGTCTGTTATTTTATATTTGTTGGCTTCATGACAATGACTATAAAGGACGTCAAAAACCATCCTTTATGACTGACTTTTCGCTCATGTGTTTGCGTTAAGTCGAGATAATATTTGTTTTAGACACAATAATTTACGAAACGTATTCTACAAAATCACGTAAATAAGCTTTCACTCTGCCGTCTGGATTAGAGAAAAATATCTATTTCCCCTCGTTCTCAGTATCGATCTCAGAGAACTAATTTGACACAAATTAACTTGCAGAAGCATACTACATGACGTACTTTAAATGAGAATACGAAGAGTGGAACGTACCAACACCTTCCCATAATGTCGTATTAGAGTTTTGAATGTAAGTGAAGTTCATGGAAGCGTTCACTGCTCCCCCAAGTACATTATCAAGCTCAAGTGTGAGATACTCTCCTTCAGTAGAAAAAGTGTATTTAACACAGGTCGTATTGTAGGCCTCAATGTTGTGTTCCAGCATCTGCCAGAGGTACCAAACACCCGAAATCTGGAACAAAGACAGCAACATACAATGCAGATAAAAATTTACATCAGCATGTTACGTTGTTATTGTGTTAAATAATGTTTAGTATGCTGCCCTGAGTTAGTATCAACACAAAAATATTGGGTTCTCTTTGCCTAAAATTATTTCTTTAGTAGGAGGAGACTTTCGACTCAAAAGGCTGGACAAATTCTGTATTTACGAAATTATTTATATTTATTAAATGAGTGCATTGTTCATAATATAAATGCGTAGGTACTTAGCCATTATTGAATCTGAAATCAGTATGAGAACGTACGTGAAGCCTGACCTTCTCGCCCAACCTTAATTGCGAATTACTTACTTCAATACAGGACATTTCGGAAAAACCAGATCCCTACTTGAGCCAATTTTGAAAATTCGTGAATAAACTAATCTTACTGTCCAATTTAACTTCAGGTAATTAGATCAATACCTTCTTTAATCGAAAGAGAACAATACTTTTGTATTCGAATGTGTCTTGAGAGTGTGTGAGAGTTTATATTCGGCACAGCATTTCAATCGCTAGCTCTGGAATTGCAGCAAAACAAAACGTAAAAGACTTTTCTCTGATTATAAAATACGTAACAGAAATAAGAGAAAAACTATAATCAGGGACACGTGATTAAAAAGCATTAATGAGAGTTTTCGATGTTAATTCCTACGCGCAGTAAAGATAACTGTCTTGAAGTTTGTTTCTTTTCCATTATTTCTCGCCATCAGTATGTAAATATATGTGCTGTTACACGAATTATTTGACCAAACCACTGTGATATATCGAAAGTCATGAATTCGCCTGACGTGACTATTTTCGTAGATTTTTGAAGGTTATATTATCATTGAATACGATAGTGATTGTTTCTACTCAAAGGAAACTCAAGAAATTATAGTGTAAATATAGTATGTTAATATAATATCTTATTCATATTAGTTATTAACACATGCATACATTATTACACCTACAATATATATACAGCTCAATACAAACGATATGATTTCGGAACTGAGTGTCTAATCGTATGATGTGACGGGCATCCACTTTCAACTGATTTTAAAAGTTCGGTAACGAACTCATTTCTGACAATTCACCACCACGTGAGCGCGTCACCTACGAATTTATACGATGATGAAAGTACTCATTCAAGATGCCTGAGATGGCTGCCCCTACCTGCTGTGGAGAAGCTATTCTTCGTATAATGTGAGGGCAAACAGACATAATGTACTCGTTGTTGAGGTTGGGCACTCCGTCTGCCAACAGGCTCCCAGTAGCTGTAGTCTGCGTTACCCTCTCGGCTGCTAGGGCCATGAGGACCAGTGCTGCGAGGAAAGACCATTTGGAAGACATGGCTGACTGTGACATCTTTGCTCTGGAACGGGCGTCTTATGGACCTTTTATCGCAGGCCGTTGCACAAGGTCATCGCGATGTCCCTTATATGCATAATCACGTGCTGTAGCTTTCTGCGTAATCCATTTTTTTTACTCCAGATATTCGGCTACACAGAGTTACGTCAGATTGAAAAAACATATAGAATTTGTGTCAAAGAGCTTGGTGAATTCCATTTCTCAGAATACCTAATCTTACGCATATTTTCGCATCTTCGTTTTGCATAAAAATTTCTTGTTAAAATATTTTTATTTCTCATTTCCATTTTCTAGAATACGTAAGCTCATATTTTCGTACCTTTTTAAGACTTATTTTCGGACCTTCGCAATCAATACTTTCGTAACTTCGTAAGGTATATTTTCGGACTTTCTTTTCGCAAAAAATTTTTGTTAGATGATTAATTGAAATAATAAATAGAAAGACACTCACCAGGTATAAATATGCATTAATAATAACATTTTAATAGTATTACTACCTCTGTATTTTAATTCTACAAAATTGAAAATCTTGCTGTGTTTCACACAATTTCTCAAGTTCGTTCTCGGCCGGATACCGTCGAGTACAGTTGTGTGAGAGAGCGTCGCTTTTGTATTCACGACTGTGTCGCGAGGTTAGCACTGAGTAGTGAAGTGTTAGTATCTAATTATTAAAATTAACATACTGGAATATAGCTGCCGTGGCAGCTAATAACATCATGTAATGGATTCTTCTGACCTACAACACCGAAAATCAGCATAACCAAGTAAAGAAATCATATACTAGTCCTATTTCATCAGACGTTTTTATCACGAAGCAACAAGTTGTAATAATAGAATCATAAGGGGGACTATCTACCAAAGACTATATTAGTAGAGTTGCCACTATTGTGAATGCAAATGACATAAGATTTATATCATATATAAAGAATATGTATATTCTTTGCCAACAAGAAGGTTGCCGAAAAGTTCATAGAAAAACACAAAATAATAGAAATAAAGGTTCATAATCTAGCAGTGAGACCATTTGTTGGTAAACATAAAAGAGTAATAATAACATATATTTGTCCTATCATTCCTCATGAAATAATAGAGAAAGAATTTAGTAATAGAGGTGTGACACTATCTACTAAAATATCCTTTGTAAAAGCTGGCATATCTGAGCCTGGTTTTTCTTATGAGTTTTTGAAGACAATTCTATGATGTTTCAGAACTCCTAGATAAACTACCCGATACCATACTTATAGTCAATGAAGGTACATCGTATAGAATACCCTTTTCTTCTGGTAACATCTCTTGCTTCATCTGTAATGATGGGGGTCACATTGCAAACCCATGTCCATCAAAAACATTGAAATGATTCATTTAAAAATAATTCTTTAATCAAATCATCTAGGAATATAACAATTGAAAATACATACATATTACCTGAAACTCATAATCAAAATACAACCCTAATATTTAACAACATATATTTTCCTTCTATACAGAAAAGAGGCTACTCTGTTGACTTATCTCCTCCAGAAATACCTACTAACAAAAAACAGATAATAATAATGAACATAAATAATCTCAACCAATAAAAAAGAAAGCAAGAAATAATATTAAACGAACGACAGAAAACACAAATATTAAAAAATATAACTAATTGCACCAATTTAATGTCTAATTGAAACTAACCCACGTAATTTGCCCTCAAAATTATCAACAATTTTTTAGACGACTATTTTAGAGCCAATAGTGTGGTAATTGTTGCTAAAGATTTTGCAAATGGTTTGAAAGATTTAAAATTAATAATGAGAGACACCCTCTTCGTGTGAGGAGAGCTATAGAGAAATATATGTAGTGCCTTAAAACATCGATTTCAATATTTTGACGGAAATACACATTTTGGGGGTCTCAGATACCGAACTGTGTCTTTCGTCGTTCGCCGTTCGAACGTCAGTCAGTCTGTCCATCTCTTATCGACTCAAACTCCTGAAAAGGCATTCAAGTATTTTTCCAAAATCGATATTCTGCTACAGATCAAACTCTACATAAGATCATGCAAATATGAAACGGGTATTTTAAATTATTTTTTTAGTATATGAAGTACAAATTATTCTTTAAAATTTTCTCAAAAACAAAGAAATTATTGTCTTGAAATTTATTTTTCCAATAGAGCAAATCGAGTTTATTAATGCAGTAAACGTGAATGGAAACGAAAGAATTTTGTTTTCCGAAAATTAAACTTTTTTTCGAACATCTCCCAACCACATTTGAATCTAGATATTTTATTATCAATTCAAGCAAATCCAAAAATTGGAACTCACAAAGAAGGAATGTAGTATAATTTTCAATTAATGAAACACTAATTTCTAGATTCTTCTCGGAATGAGGAGTACCTGTCCGTCATTCGGTGTCCAAAGTAACTACATCACGTGATGGTGATTACCCTAAGGAGTACACATTACTTCATTAGCATGTTAATGCATTAGCTTTCGTTCTTCTATACATCTGACATCATACAACAAAATGACATTCACATGCAACTCAAACACAATAAAACGCGTCGGTCTATTGCATTGAGGAGCGAAATGAGCGTGGGATAAAACTAGTGATGCCGTAACAACCCATACTTTCTCGCATTATTGTCTAGAGTTAGGTAATATTGAAATATTGTAATTTCTGCCATGCTAAAACTCAGAACTTGAAAAAGTAAAAGTCAACTCATTCATAAACATCGCCTGTAGTGTATACCTCCATTTATTTCGATAGCCAGGAACAGTAGGCAATTCTAGCTTTTACAATTGAAACAAACATTAATAATTTTAACTGCTATAGTATTTGTTTGCAAAAGTTCAGAATATTTTTCGGAGTCTTACAACAACTAAAATATTAATGATAAAGATTTTTCTCTTACTTTTTCAATTTTTTTCATTTAATTATAGTCGCATCGACAACTAAGGTCATTAGCGACTCAAAATTTTACATTAGTTTCACAATTGTTGTATGTGCTTAATAAATAAATACAAACAGATTAAATGCAATTTATACATACTATACACTAAAAACATTCATACTTCCATGGGTCACAATATATAATAATATATACCTCAAATACAGTTTACATTGCTAGTATACTTTAGAATTAAATTTTAATAAATATATTTATATCTTTACAGAATTGGATCACTCTATCTTGGTAATCAATAGAAGTAAGAATTGATTCTAGGCTCAGATTCTGTAGGTATTTTTGTCTGGATAGATTGTAAAGAGAGCATTGGACAATGATATGAGACATATTAATGGGAATATTGCATTGGTCACATATAGTGGCTGAATTTCTTTCTATTAAATGTAGGGGGCTTAGTTTACAGTGTCCAGTTCTAATCCTTGTAATAGCTACTTGTTCTTTATGTTGAGGTGCTTTTTACTTTTGAGACTGTAGAAATTATTTATTTGTTGATGAATGGAACTGGATCTTAAGTTTTCCAGCTGCTATTCCATCTATCATGCATTGCTTTTTCAGTGTATTTTCTATGTCTTCGAATGTATTGGACGCTGTTAATGTTGAATTTGTGTCTTCTGTACTTGTCATTCTCCTGTTCAGATTCTCTATTTCATTCTGTGTTGTTCTAATTTGCTGTGGATACCACACCACCTTAATTGTTTTTCCTGAGGTTGTCAAATCATGATACAGTTCATGAACTATTGTTTTCATTTCCGAGTTGGTAGTATTCTTGTTAATATTATGTAATGCAGTTTGGGAACTGCATATGATAATAAAATTGTTGGATTGGATTTGTTTAACAATTTTTAACGCTGTCATTAATGAACAAAAATCAGATATTTCCTGGCCGGCGTAATGTTGAAGTTGATATTTGTCTGCGACTTCACTTGAGTATGCAGTGGCCCAGGTTTCTTGGTCATTCTTTGTACCGGTGGCATGAACATGGTAGTAGTTGTTATATTTGTTTTTAAGTTCAGTGAGTTTGAGGTCCCAGAATTCTTTTGTTTGTTGACTTTCTTGATGCTCTGTTAAAGATAAATCTGCTTCAAAATCCTGGATTATCCAGGGAGGGATTTTGTATGGTCTTTTCAGTTTTGATGCTCTCAATACTAAGTTCATCAAGAATTCTCCTGATTTTTACTTTCCCCGTGAAAACGAAAACGAATAAGTGGATAAAACCACTTGCTAAATTAAGGAAAAAAATCCCCTAACACGTGGTGTAGCCAGAAACCCTGTTTTCTAGGTCCTTGATACCGAAAACCCAATTGAAAGGAAAACGTCCGTCTGTCCGTCTGTCCGTCCGTCCGTCCGTCCGTCCGTCCGTCCGTCCGTCCGTCCGTCCGTCCGTGCGTCTGTCCGTCTAATAACACTGCTAGCGCCTAAACCATGCGTACGATTTCTTCCAAAATCGATATTCCTCGGCCGATCTGGTTCTAGTCAAAGCTTTGAGATTTTGAAAAAGATTCTTTAAAATTTGGGGGTACTTTATATGAAGCCCCCGGGGATTTTCAAAATTTTCTCAAAAACGGCTCCAATTTTTTCTTTAAATTCCTTGTATGAATAGAGGAAAATACACTTTTTAACATGGCATAGGTCCGATTTTCACGTACAGCTCTGAATTTTCGAAAATTGTGAAAGTTTGACTTTTTTTCGGCGTCTTTCTCCAACTACAAAATTGAAGATAGAGATTTTTTCTTCAAATAAAATTTGTTCTGCATATTGAGTTCTTTAATAAAGGTCATGTAAATGTTTTTCAAAATTTTAGTTGTTTTCGTGCAATATTGCGTGCAATATGTGCAACATTAAAAAATTACCCAAACAAGATTTTCTCAAAAAACGGCTCCAAATTTTTTCTTTAAACTTTTGGTAGGAATAGTGATAAATTTACTCTATCAGATGACATAAAAGCCATTTTGGTCTATCGGTTGGTTTTTTCAAAAATTACAAAAATGTAAATGTTTTTACTTGTCTCTCACGTCGTTAATATTTACATTATCGGTGATTTTTTCACATTATTATATTTACGAGTACATATGCTTTAAATAATGTGAAGTAAAGTTTCTCGAAAACGCAACCGTTTTCTGTGAATATTAGCTCAAATTTCGGCATTTTCAGAAATGCTCAAACGCCATTTTCTCATTTATGGCTGCAAATGTTTTCTTCAAACTTTTGTAACAGATAGTGATAATTGGACTCTTTAGTATAGCGTAAAGTTTATTTTGAGTTATTTTTTTGTTTTTTCAAAAATTACATAATTGTAATTTTTTTGAAAGATCTCTTACATCTTTAATATGCACATTACCAGCAATTTGTAAAGATTATTATATTTGTGAGTGTAAGTGCTTCAAATAACTTTAAATAAAGTATTTTGAAAACTCAAAAATTTTCTGTGAAAATGAGCTTCAAATTTCGCATTTTAGTAGTCCATTTTTTAGTAGGCCATAAAGGCCATTTTCACTTAAACGGCACATCATTTTTAAAAGAAAATTGCCATTTATAACTAGGTTTTTGTGTTCTTTAATATTCTAAAATTAATATTTCCGTTATACCAATAGGAAACCGAAAAATTAAGAAAATGACAAAAAAATGTACTTTTGGCGGTGATAGATGGTAGCTGGCAAGAAGGAGTATGTGGCAATTCCGAATAGCTAGCGAGGACCCAAGGAAAAACTAATACGGGAAAGTCTGTGCCATTCAGTAGCACCACTAGTTTTTACACGAATTAGAAGATATTACTGAACGAACGACGTTAGAAGTGAGTTCTGTACTATCTTCTTACGAGTGCAAAATATTAACATTATAAACGAATTGCATACACAATTTTTTGTATAACAGTATTATAAGGATTTAAGGAAGCGAAATTAATTGTGTTAAGTAGTAATTCGTAGTTGTAGTAGATCTCAAATTCATGTTTTGACGTCTTGAATGCTCAGCAACTAAAAAATTGTTTACAAATGGCAATTAGTTTCAAAGTCGTCATTCAAACATAATGGATTTGCCAAGATAAATTGTGGAAGAAGCTGCAAAAGCAGAGTTAAGGAAATTTATGGATAAAAAATATGCAAATTTATTATGCAAAGCTGCTTTTCTTTCGTATCTATCGGAGCAGTTTGGTTAAGTAAGTCAATTGCACATGCTAGAATAAAGACGTTTGTTAATTTAATGCATGCTTCTTTAAACATTAAGTCCACGGCATATAAAGTGTCGACATTATGGTTCCCCTATTCCAAATTAAAGGAAATACTAAAGATCAAAGAGAATATTGATATTGGAACTTTTCACAAAGTTTACTTATGAAACACGTAAATGTGGGATATCAGCCTATAAAGGCAATGATATTTTCCCAACAAGATGTAAACACACTTCTTACAAAAGCTGATGATGAAACTTTTCTTTAATGAAGGTATAATAATGACAGTGGCAATAATAGTAAGTTTTATTTATTAACTGGTGTATTGTATTAATAATTGGTATGATTTTCAGGTTGTTGCTATTTTTGGCATATTTGGTGCTTGTAGACGTGTCGAATTGTACAATTTGTGCATCAACGATGTGAAAGAAGAAGGGTCTGTTTTGATAGTGAACAAAAAATGACAAGCCCGGAATATTTACTATCATATCCAGTGAAGAATTTAATTATGTTGAGGTCTGTAAAAAATACATTTCCTTAAGGCCCTTACATGTTAAACACAAAAAACTTTTTTGTTTTACAATCATGGCAAATGCAGCTGTAATCCATTTTTTTAAAAGTAAGTTTTTTCATTACGTATTTGATTTTACTGCGAAAAACTGCAGTCTATGTATATGGTATCACTGCCTTCTTTAAACTCCATAACTGAAAATAAATAGGGGCCGTGACTATTACGTCAGTGATTTTTTGCTGTTTTTTCTTCTTTGGTTGTTTTGATGCATTATTGCTCAGCATGGATTTATTGTCACTTGTCTCTTGTGCGGATGTTTCAGAAGGTAGTGTTCTTTTCTGAATGGCTGGGAAGCCATTTGTTTTAAACAAAGGCTCTTCTGCTAGTTTAGGGGAGCTTGGGTTGTCATCCTGTTTGTGTATAAGGGATTATTCAGCTACATTAGTTTCATCTGATTGTTTCAGAAGGAATGTGGTTGACCCCGAGTGTTCGTTATGATCTACAAGGGATTTAGTAGTCACATCTGTTTCCATAACTTTAATTGCAATTGTTTTGTTTGGGCATATGTTGGAAAATGTCCTTCTTGTTTGCAAGTAAAACAGATCTTTGTGTCGGTTGAAAAGTATATTCTATATGTAGTACCATCATAACATATAGTTGTGGATTCTAGTTGTTTGTTTACATTATCAGAGTGTACATGTACCTGTCTCCTAAAGGTCATAATATGTGAAAAACCTGGATCTGAGATACCTCCTTTAAGAAAACTGCTTTTAGATGTACATTGAATATTTCTTTTGACCAATTCATTTTCAATTACAGCCTGGCGAATTATGGGACATACATTTGAAATGATAACTCTCATTTGTTTACTAATGAGAGGTCTGATGGATAGTTCTTTGCCACATACGTTAAGGTACTTAAAATTATCAGTAATGTAGTCCGCAATCTGTTTAGTACTGAGAAAGACACAAATTCTACTACTGGAGATGCGGGACACAAATCTTATATCATTGGCATTAACAATAGAGGCTAACTTACTTATGCAGTATTTTATAGTAATTCCTTCTTGAGAGTCAGTTACAATGTCCTGGTCTTTAGTCGGGAACATCTCGGTCGATGCAGCGCTGACGTAGGATTGCTTGGCTTCCACATTTGGTTAAACGTTTGATGAAACTTTGGTTATGTTTACTTTTTCGGAAGATGCCATGGCAGCACGAAGCAAGCCGTGATTACGGCTGCCTGGTAAACACTCCTTAAAATTCTATAGAGTTAATATTACTATATCTCATTGAAATTAGACACAGTTTACCACTCGTGACACAGTATGTTATGAAATAACACAACTAGCGGCTCGCGCACAGTTCAGCGATGTGTTCGGTACCACAGCCGGACGCGAACTGTTTTTTAAATTTATTTAACCAGTTCAGTGGAAATATCACTTTACAAGTGAGTGATGCTTTTATGTGTGGATTATAATCGGTAATGGCTCGAAGTTACAAGTAACTGTGAATTGGTGCTCCATCATATCCCTACGTCTGATCGAGGGCATTCCCAGTACCTCGATGATGACTGTTGTTAATTTTCTGAAATTGAAGGTAATAAGAAGAAAGCAAGATATAGAGTGAGAGGTGAGATAAACATTTCTCTAGGTTATGGGGAAAACCGAACAGATATTCTGCGAGACGAGATGTTATTCTTGTACGAGACAACACTGTTTTTTCCGAGGTTAAAGTGACTGGTGCAAGGAGCAATTTGTAGGTTAGAATAGAATTTGGATGACGATAAGGAAATGTAATTTGCAAGTGGTTCTTTGTCTAGTTCTCTATGAAGTTGTCTATAATATATGGGGCATTGGTAATTGCTCGAAACACTTTATTATGGAAGGTTTGTAATGGTTTCATATTGAAAGACGCGGCACCTCCCCAGATTGGGGCTACTTAAGTTACTGAGGGTCTTAGTACTGATTTGTAAAGGAACAGAGAATTTTCATTTTCTATAGAAGACTTTTTATTAATAATTTTATTAATAATAATTTGTGTCGCGGTCCTTATGTTTTATTCAATCTATTAATATTATGAGAATTCCGCGTAAGACGAGTATTCTTGAGGACGCCTTGGTATTTGATTCATTTGTTTGTAGGAGTCCATGTTATTGGATAATTATTTACTTATAAAGGGGGAGGGATAATTATTCTTCGCAAAGGAAAAATTTTGCTTTCACATTTTTAGATATTTGCACCTAATGTTACATGATTTGTAACGAGTTTGCCCAAAAATTGTGACTGACATATGTTTATTCAGAAACATATTGCGATATTAAATAGTACGAGGGCCATTCAGTAATTAAAGAGACAAATTGGTCTGGAGAAATAAACGTTTATTTTTACAAAGAGAACAGTTCCTTGTTTTAACATTATTCCCACAACATTTATGCACATCTCCCAACGGGTTACCAGCTTTTTTACAACGGCTGAAAAGAACTCTCTATCTTAGTGTTTGAAGCAATTTGCCACAAATGTTCTGACAACCTCGTTATCCTGGAACTTCTTCCTAAGTACTGCGTCCTTCGGTAGACCAACAATCAAAATCAGATGGTACTAAATCAAGGTTGAAAGGGGTATGACGTAGTACCTCTCAACCCATTTTGTCTATGGTTTCACGGCTTTGTTGAGCAGTGTGATGACGTGCGTTGTTTTGTTGGAGAATCACACCTCTCGTCTGAGATTCACGACGTTTCTCCCTTATGACTGACTTCACCTTCTTCAAAAGCATATCTAAGCATTATTGGCAGTTTATTATACGCTACTCTTCGAGATAGTCACGAAATAGTGGTGCTACAGAATGGCACAGATTTTCCCGTGTATTAGTCTCTATTTCCTTTAGTCTCGGCTAGCTATTCGGACTTGCCACTTTCTCTTGCCAGATACCATTTATCAACGCCAAAACTACATTTTTGTTGACATTTTACTAATTTTTCGGTTTCCTAATGGTAGAACGGAAATACATTAATTTTAGACTATTAAAAACAGTAAAACCTCGTCCGAAATGCCAATTTTGGTTTGAAAAATTTGAAGCTGTTTTAAAGAAAATGGCGTCTTGGCGCTACTGTAAATGCGAAAATTGAAGCTCTTTTGCACAGAAACTTTTTGAGTTTTCAAAAAAGAATTGAAGTCATTTGAAGTACATAAACTCACAAATACAATAGCTGGAAATGTGCACATTAAGTGGTTCACAAATTGCTGGAAATGTGCATATTAATGGTGTGAGAGATCTTTCAAAAAATTAAATTTGTCTAATTTTTGAAAAAACACAAAAAACCATGCCAAATAGAACTTGTTAAAGAGTGCAATTACGTGTATCCGTTCGAAAAGTTTGAAGAAGAAATTTGGAGTCATTTCTGAGAAAATGGTGCTAAAGCGTTTCTGAAAATGCGGAACTTTGAGATAGTTTTCACAGAAAACGGTTGAGCTTTCGACAAACTTTACACGACATTATTTAAAGCACATGTACTTGTAAATATAATAATGTGAACAAATCGTCGGTAATGTAAATATTAACGACGTAGGAGACGAGTCAAAAAATTAAATTTTTGTAATTTAAACAAAAACAAAGAATAGAGCAAATTGGCATTTGCAATTCACATGATTTCTTTATATAATACAATGAGTATGATGAAAGGGGTTTTCACATTTATATAGTCATAAATTACTATTAATATTTTAATACTCACAATTTTTTCTAATAAAAAATATTTATTAAGAAACAATACTTACTTTTTTATAATTTTCATTGCATCATAAATTTTACACATTATTCCATGACAGAACATTATCCTGAGAACTGTTAATCTCACTAAAGATTTGTTATCAAGGGAAGAAATAAAAACAGGAATTGCTATTTAATTGAGGCGTTGGCATGAGAAGTAAATTAATTAAAAAATATTTTAATAGTTTGTTTTTTCTGAAAGAGGTAGTAAAAAGTATCGCGAAGAGCGGAGGAACAGAAATTAATCCATCATTTTTATGGCAAAGTGCTTTTCACTTTTAATAGTAAATGTAAAATAAAATTAATATTCACTACCATTTACTGTATACTACCATTTACTGGGGGCCACGAAGGTCTCTCTGCACCTAGTAGAATAAAGACCGACTAGAAATTGCATTTATTTTGGTAACAACCAGATCACATGGAAACAAGTGAAGGGGACTACACTTGCAGCATCTATTATGATTATGGTGAGTGCGCAATTTTCGTTTTCAAGCTGCAGCCCATGCTATCGACATTATTTCTGAATCAAGCACTCTCCCCACCAAGGTGCCACTGCGGAAGGACTTTCCTGGCGCGTTATATTACTTCTGTGTGTGCGAAGATGTACTACTTTATGTAATCAAAGACCAATTTTTAACAGTCATAACACAAAGAGAAAACAAGAAGGGATGAATGCAGTCAGTTCTTGAGAGCTCTGCTGCCGGTGGGCCGAGGGCGGCAGGGGGCGGAGCACCTGCAGGTGGTCAAGCCGCAGGCGCGGAGCACTCGTGCAGCGGCGGCCGCACCGTCTCCACGTCCCTCACGGCGCGCGCCGCCGCCAGCGCCGTGGCGTTCACCGCCGCGCCGACCTTCGCCTCGTCCAGCCGCGGCTCCCGCCCGAACAGCATGTCCAGCGGGATGTCCTCCTCCAGCGGGACGAAGGGCCGCCTCACCACGGAGGTGCTGCACAGGAGCAGCACGCTGTCGTCGTCCGAGGCGAAGCCCATCTGGAAGCCCGCCGTTACCCTTTCTCCTGCGAAACAAGCAATGGCGTGATGGTTATTTCTGCTTCATTTAATCTTATTTATTTGGTCAAAAAACTGTGAAAACAGCATGCAACGTATGGGGGAGAAGATCATCTGCGCACGTTTTCTTGACTTGCTTCCCCATGTATAATCAGCTTTCTTTTGTACTCTATATTTCTTTTTTTCTGATTCCTAATATATAACAAGCTTTTTTTGTATTACATATTTATTTTTTCTGCTTCTAACAACCTGTGGTTTTAAATGGTAGACGAACTCTAAAATCTTCAAAAGATTGAAGTGTAATGATGCCAACTTAACACAACCAAACAAATCAAAAGCCACTTTTCATAGTCGGTGTCTGTAAAGTATTTTATCGCTCACATGCCTCATTAACCCCTGTTAACAGCCAACACTACAGGTTTGTTAAATACACTTGTATCTACCTGTATGTTAAGAAATTTATCATTTTTGGCAACGAAATTTATCATCCATAGCAACGTAAATAAACATCCATCGATTCATTTCAAGTCAAATGTTTGTTAAAAACATGGCGATGAACAAAGCAAAGCAGATTCAAACAACTTAGAATAAAAGTAAATCAAATAAGTTTGGGGGATAATTATTGTTAATTGTAGTATTATTAACAGTACAAGCAGAAAATGTGTATTAGATTAATTAACCGCATTTTCATAGCATTTCACCAAATAAAACTCTTCCCTTGTAATTATATTTACTGACGATGTGAAGGTGTTGCCACTGGAAGTCAACGCGCCAAATACCTCACGTCATTTCCTTACGTATCTTTCATTTCAGGAGAATTATTTGCATCCATCTTTCTCCAACTACGATATACAAGTATTGTTTAAATAGACATGTCGCAAGCAACATCCCATTATCGTGCCGCAGCAACAGAATTCATTTCTTTCCTATCACAGTAATGTCATATATGTTCTCATAAATCGTGAGAATTTATAGTGACCGATAAAATCCAGAACATACAACAAAATACTACAATGTCCAATTTAAATATCTCGGCTCACTCCACCACGATTTTTAACTTTGTCCCTCTTCAGTAATAACACTCATAACAATACTACGCACGTTAATAGCTATCACAGACCCTTTAAGAGACATCGAAACAAATGTGTTATAGCAAAAGACTGTGTATCACTCCACTTATTCCAAGAACTGGTATTTATTATTTATATGACTTTTTCTTATAAGAAGAAGGTATTACAATAAGTATTGAACAGCACAAAGACGATAACACAAATAACCCACTCATTTTTTTTATAAACCTCTATCATCTCCTTGCTTTACAAACTTGACTGTAATCTCTTAATAATAATAATAATAATAATAATAATAATAATAATAATAATAATAGTAATAATAATAATAGTAATAAAAGCAAATAAATAAATCCTTTTGTTATGAAAGACGGTCATCAGATTTCTTTGCAAATTTCATCCGAGTCTGTTATTTTATATTTGTTGGCTTCATGACAATGACTATAAAGAACGTCAAAAGCCGTCCGTTATTACTGATTTTTCGCTCATGTGTTTGCGTTAAGTCGAGATAATATTTGTTTTACACACAATAATTTACAAAACGTATTCTAGAAAATAACGTAAATAAGCTTTCACACTGTCGTCTGGATTAGAGAAAAATATCTATTTTCCCTCGTTCACAGTATCGATCTCAGTGAACTAATTTGACACAAAATAGCATGCAGAAGCATACTACATGACGTACTTTAAATGAGAATACGAAGAGTGGAACGTACCAACGCCTTCCCATAATGTCGTATTAGAGTTTTGAATGTAAGTGAAGTTCATGGAAGCGTTCACTGCTCCCGCAAGTACATTATCAAGCTCAAGTGTGAGATACTCTCCTTCAGTAGAAAAAGTGTATTTAACACAGGTCGTATTGTAGGCCTCAATGTTGTGCTCCAGCATCTGCCAGAGGTACCAAACACCCGAAATCTGGAACAAAGACAGCAACATACAATGCAGATAAAAATTTACATCAGCATGTTACGTTGTTATTGTGTTAAATAATGTTTAGTATGCTGCCCTGAATTAGTATCAACACAAAAATATTGGGTTCTCTTTGCCTAAAATTATTTCTTTAGTAGGAGGAGACTTTCGACTCAAAGGGCTGGACAAATTCTGAATTTACGAAATTATTTATATTTATTAAATGAGTGCATTGTTCTTAATATAAATGCGTAGGTACTTAGCCATTATTGAATCTGAAATCAATATGAGAACGTACGTGAAGCCTGACCTTCTCGCCCAACCTTAATTGCATATTACTTACTTCAATACAGGACATTTCGGAAAAACCAGATCCCTACTTGAGCCAATTTTGAAAATTCGTGAATAAACTAATCTTACTGTCCAATTTAACTTCAGGTAATTAGATCAATACCTTCTTTAATCGAAAGAGAACAATACTTTTGTATTCGAAAATGTGTCTAGAGGGTGTGTGAGAGTTTATATTCGGCACAGCATTTCAATCGCTAGCTCTGGAATTGCAGCAAAACAAAACATAAAAGACTTCTCTCTGATTATACAATACGTAACAGAAATAAGAGAAAAACTATAATCCGGGACACGTGATTAAAAAGCATTAATGAGAGTTTTCGATGTTAATTACTACGCGCAGTAAAGATAACTGTCTTGAGGTTTGTTTCTTTTCCATTATTTCTCGCCATCAGTATGTAAATATATATGCTGTTACACGAATTATTTTACCAAACCACTGTGATATATCGAAAGTCATGAATTCGCCTGACGTACTATTTTCGTAGATTTTTGAAGGTTATATTATCATTGAATACGATAGTGATTGTTTCTACTCAAAGGAAACTCAAGAAATTATAGTGTAAATATAGTATGTTAATATAATATCTTATTCATATTAGTTATTAACACATGCATACATTATTACACCTACAATATATATATATATATATATATATATATATATATATATATATACAGCTCAATACAAACGATATGATTTCGGAACTGCGTGTCTAATCGTATGATGTGACGGGCATCCACTTTCAACTGATTTTAAAAGTTCGGTAAAGAACTGATTTCTTTATAATTCACCACCACGTGAGCGCGTCACCTACGAATTTATACGATGATAAAAATACTCATTCAAGATGCCTGAGATGGCTGCCCCTACCTGCTGTGGAGAAGCTATTCTTCGTATAATGTGAGGGCAAACAGACATAATGTACTCGTTGTTGAGGTTGGGCACTCCGTCTGCCAACAGGCTCCCAGTAGCTGTAGTCTGCGTTACCCTCTCGGCTGCTAGGGCCACGAGGACCAGTGCTGCGAGGAAAGACCATTTGCAAGACATGGCTGACTGTGACATCTTTGCTCTGGAACGGGCGTCTTATGAACCTTTTATCGCAGGCCGTTGCACAAGGTCATCGCGATGTCCCTTATATGCATAATCACGTGCTGTAGCTTTCTGCGTAATCCATTTTTTTACTCCAGATATTTGGCTACATAGAGTTACGTCAGATTGACAAAACATATAGAATTTGTGTCAAAGAGCTTGGTGAATTCCATTTCTCAGAATACCTAATCTTACGCATATTTTCGCATCTTCTTTTTGCATAAAAATTTCTTGTTAAAATATTTCTATTTCTCATTTCCATTTTCCAGAATACGTAAGCTCATATTTTCGTACCTTTTTAAGACTTATTTTCGGACCTTCGCAATCAATACTTTCGTAACTTCGTAAGTTATATTTTCGGACTTTCTTTTCGCAAAAAAATTTTGTTAGATGATTAATTGAAATAATAAGTAGAAAGACACTCACTAGGTATAAATATGCATTAATAATGACATTTTAATAGTATTACTACCTCTGTATTTTAATTCTACAAAATTGTAAATCTTGCTGTGTTTCACACAATTTCTCAAGTTCGTTCGCGGCCGGATACCGTCGAGTACAGTTGTGTCAGAGAGCGTCGCTTTTGTATTCACGACTGTGTCGCGAGGTTAGAACTGAGTAGTGAAGTGTTTATCACATTCATAGTATCTAATTATTAAAATTAACATACTGGAAGATAGCTGCCGTGGCAGCTAATAACATCATGTAATGGATTCTTCTGACCTACTACACCGAAAATCAGCATAACCAAGTAAGGAAATCATATACTAGTCCTATTTCATCAGACATTTTTATCACGAAGCAACAAGTTGTCATAATAGAATCATAAGGGGAACTATCTACCAAAGACTATATTAGTAGAGTTGCCACTATTGTGAATGCAAATGACATAAGATTTATATCATATATAAGGAATATGTATATTTTTTGCCAACAAGAATGTTGCCGATAAGTTCATAGAAAAACACAAAATAATAGAAATAAAGGTTCATAATCCAGCAGTGAGACCATTTGTTGGTAAACATAAAAGAGTAATAATAACATATATTTGTCCTATCATTCCTCATGAAATAATAGAGAAAGAAATTAGTAATAGAGGTGTGATACTATCTACTAAAATATCCTTTGTAAAAGCTGGCATATCTGAGCCTGGTTTTTCTTATATTATGAGTTTTTGAAGACAATTCTATGTTGTTTCAGAACTCCTAGAAAAACTACCCAATTCCATACTTATAGTCAATGAAGGTACATCGGATAGAATACCCTTTTCTTCTGGTAACATCTCTTGCTTCATCTGTAATGATGAGGGTCACATTGCAAACCCATGTCCATCAAAAACATTGAAATGATTCATTTAAAACTAATTCTGTAATCAAATCATCTAGGAATATAACAATTGAAAATACATGCCTATTACCTGAAACTCATAATCAAAATACATCCCTAATATTTAACAACATATATTTTCCTTCTATACAGAAAAGAGACTACTGTGTTGACTCGTCTCCTCCAGATATACCTACAAACAATAAACAGATAATAATAATGAACATAAATAATCTCAACCAATAAAAAAAGAAAGCAAGAAACAATATGAAACGAACGACAGAAAACACAAATATTAAAAAATATAATTAATTGCACCAATTTAATGTCTAATTGAAACTAACCCACGTAATTTACCCTCAAAAGTATCAACAATTCTTTTAGACGACTATTTTAGAGCCAATAGTGTGGTAATTGTTGCTAAAGATTTTGCAAATGGTTTGAATGATTTAAAATTAATAATGAGAGATACCCTCTTCGTGTGAGGAGAGCTATAGAGAAATATATGTAGTGCCTTAAAACATCGATTTCAATATTTTGACGGAAATACACATTTTGGGGGTCTCAGATACCGAACTGTGTCTTTCAGTCCGTTCGAACGTCAGTCAGTCTGTCCATCTCTTATCGACTCAAACTCCTGAAAAGGCATTCAAGTATTTTTCCAAAATCGATATTCTGCTACAGATCAACCTCTACATAAGATCATGCAAATATGAAACGGGTATTTTAATTTATTTTTTTAGTATATGAAGTACAAATTATTCTTTAAAATTTTCTCAAAAACAAAGAAATTATTTTCTTGCAATTTATTTTTCAAATAGAGAAAATCGAGCTTATAAAAAGCGTAAACGTGAATTGAAACGAATGAATTTTGTTTTCCGAAAATTACACTTTTTTTCAAACATCTCCCAACCACATTTGAATCTAGATATTTTATTCTCAATTCAAGCAAATCCAAAGATTGGAACTCACAAAGAAGGCATGTAGTATAATTTTCAATTAATGAAACACTAATTTCTAGATTCATCTCGGAATAAGGAGTACCTGTCCGTCATTCGGTGTCCAAAGTAACTACATCACGTGATGGTGATTACCCTAAGGAGTACACATTACTTCATTAGCATGTTAATGCATTAGCTTTCGTTCTTCTATACATCTGACATCATACAACAAAATTACATTAACATGCAACTCAAACACACTAAAACGCGTCGGTCTATTGCATTGAAGAGCGAAATGAGCGTGGGATAAAACTAGAGATGCCGTAACAACACATACTTTCTCGCATTATTGTCTAGAGTTAGGTAATATTGAAATATTGTAATTTCTGCCATGCTAAAACTCAGAACTTGAAAAAGTAAAAGTCAACCCATTCATAAACATCGCCTGTAGTATTATGGAATGATTCTTGAGATTAGGTCATTGATATAAAAACTTTTCAATCTGCCAACGTTTCGGCCTTTATTCAGCCTTCATCAGGGCACATATTTTCCGCATTTTTCGGTTCCACCACAATCCACTCCCCATCCGCTTTATTCACTTACAGCCTCTACCACACACATTCCTTCAGCCGCGCCATATTACACACAATATTGATTGATTGATTCGTGTTTCCGGGCGCGTCAACTACATTGGTCATTAGTCCCGTCAGTGTAGTGCGTGTTTTTCGTCGGGAGGTGGCGATGAACTTTTCCCCGCTGGATGGCGAGATCTGGCGTTGACCTACCGTCGACTAGCGGGGTTTCCCCTCAACCAAATATCTCCCACCAGTGGGGCACCGCCCCAGCCGGGACAAGCTGTAAGCTCCCGACCGGTCTCCCGGCATGTGTGGTAGTGTAGTGCCTGTTAGTGTAAGTGTGTGTGTAAGAGGAGAGGATAGGACAAGGAAGGAAAGTTCGCGCGCGGTCCGTGGCCCGTTTGTTAGGTTACTGCTCCGGCATTCGCCTGGTGTTGATAGAAACCACGGAAAACTAGCAATCAGGACAGCCGTATTCTTGTAAGAGACAACACTGTTTTTTCCGAGGTTAAAGTGACTGGAGCAAGGAGCAGTTTGTAGGTTAGAATAGAAGTTGGATGACGATAAAGAAATGTAATTTGCAAGTGGTTCTGAGTCTAGTTCTCTATGAAGTTGTCTATAATATGTGGGGCATTGGTAATTGCTCGAAACACTTTATTATGGAAGGTTTGTAAGGGTTTCATATTGAAAGACGCGGCACCTCCCCAGATGGGGGCTACGTAAGTTACTGAGGGTCTTAGTACTGATTTGTAAAGGAACAGAGGATTTTCATTTTCTAGAGAAGACTTTTTATTAATAATTTTATTAATAATAATTTGTGTCGCGGTCCTTATGTTTTATTCAATCTATGAATATTATGAGGATTCCGCGTAAGACGAGTATTCTTGAGGACGCCTTGGTATTTGATTCATTTGTTTGTAGGAGTCCATGTTATTGGATAATTATTTACTTATAAAGGGGGAGGGATAATTATTCTTCGCAAAGGAAAAATTTTGCTTTCACATTTTTAGATATTTGCACCTAATGTTACATGATTTGTAACGAGTTTGCCCAAAAATTGTGACTGAGATATGTTTATTCAGAAAGATATTGCGGTATTAAATAGTACGAGGGCCATTCAGTAATTAAAGAGACAAATTGGTCTGGAGAAATAAACGTTTATTTTTACAAAGAGAACCGTTCCTTGTTTTAACATTATTCCCACAACATTTATGCACATCTCCCAACGGGTTACCAGCTTTTTTACAACGGCTGAAAAGAACTCTCTATCTTAGTGTTTGAAGCAATATGCCACAATTTTTTTGACAACCTCGTTATCCTGGAACTTCTTCCTCAGTACTGCTTCCTTCGGTAGACCAACAATCAAAATCAGATCGTACTAAATCAAGGTTGAAAGGGGTATGAGGTAGTACCTCTCAACCCATTTTGTCCATGGTTTCACGGCTTTGTTGAGCAGTGTGATGACGTGCGTTGTTTTGTTGGAGAATCACACCTCTCGTCTGAGATTCACGACGTTTCTCCCTTCTGACTGACTTCACCTTCTTCAAAAGCATGTCTAAGCATTATTGGCAGTTTATTATACGCTACTCCTCGAGATAGTCACGAACTAGTGGTGCTACAGAATGGCACAGATTTTCCCGTGTATTAGTTTCTATTTCCTTTAGTCTCGGCTAGCTATTCGGACTTGCCACTTTCTCTTGCCAGATAACATTTATCAACGCCAAAACTACATTTTTGTTGACATTTTACTAATTTTTCGGTTTCCTAATGGTAGAACGGAAATACATTAATTTTAGACTATTAAAGAAAAGTAAAACCTCGTCCGAAATGCCAATTTTGGTTTGAAAAATTTGAAGCTGTTTTAAAGAAAACGGCGTTTCGGCGCTACTGTAAATGCGAAAATTGAAGCTCTTTTGCACAGAAACTTTTTGAGTTTTCAAAAAAGAATTGGTAATTTGAACACTCACAAATAAACTCACAAATAGACTCACAAACAAACTCACAAAACACACAAATAAACTCACAGATAAACTCACAAATACAATAGCTGGAAATGTGCACATTAAGTGGTTCACAAATTGCTGGAAATGTGCATATTAACGGTGTGAGAGATCTTTCAAAAAATTAAATTTGTCTAATTTTTGAAAAAACACAAAAAAACGTGCCAAATAGAACTTGTTATAGAGTGCAATTACGTCTATCCGTTCGAAAAGTTTGAAGAAGAAATTTGGAGTCATTTCTGAGAAAATGGTGCTAAAGCGTTTCTGAAAATGCGGAACTTTGAGATAGTTTTCACAGAAAACGGTTGAGCTTTCGACAAACTTTACACGACATTATTTAAAGCACATGTACTTGTAAATATAATAATGTGAACAAATCGTCGGTAATGTAAATATTAACGACGTAGGAGACGAGTCAAAAAATTAAATTTTTGTAATTTAAACAAAAACAAAGAATAGAGCAAACTGGCATTTGCAATTCACATGATTTCTTTATATAATACAATGAGTATGATGAAAGGGTTTTCACATTTATATAGTCATAAATTACTATTAATATTTTAATATTCACAATTTTTTTTTAATAAAAAATATTTATTAAGAAACAATACTTACTTTTTTATAATTTTCATTGCATCATACATTTTACACATTATTCCATGACAGAACATTATCCTGAGAGCTGTTAATCTCACTAAATATTTGTTATCAAGGGAAGAAATAAAAACAGGAATTGCTATTTAATTGAGGCGTTGGCATGAGAAGTAAATTAATTAAAAAATATTTTAATAGTTTGTTTTTTCTGAAAGAGGTAGTAAAAAGTATCGCGAAGAGCGGAGGAACAGAAGTTAATCCATAATTTTTGTGGCAAAGTGCTTTTCACTTCTAATAGTAAATGTAAAATAAAATTAATATTCACTACCATTTACTGTATACTACCATTTACTGGGGGCCACGAAGGTCTCTCCGCACCTAGTAGAATAAAGACCGACTAGAAATTGCATTTATTTTGGTAACAACCAGATCACATGGAAACAAGTGAAGGGGACAACATTTGCAGCATCTATTATGATTATGGTGAGTGCGCAATTTACGTTTTCAAGCTGCAGCCCATACTATCAACATTATTTCTGAATCAAGCACTCTCCCCACCAAGGTGCCACTGCGGAAGGACTTTCCTGGCGCGTTATATTACTTCTGTGTGTGCGAAGATGTACTACTTTATGTAATCAAAGACCAATCTTGAAGAGTCATAACACAAAGAGAAAAGAAGAAGGGATGAATGCAGTCAGTTCTTGAGAGCTCTGCTGCCGGTGGGGCGAGGGCGGCAGGGGGCGGAGCACCTGCAGGTGGTCAAGCGGCAGGCGCGGAGCACTCGTGCAGCGGCGGCCGCACCGCCTCCACGTCCCTCACGGCGCGCGCCGCCGCCAGCGCCGTGGCGTTCACCGCCGCGCCGACCTTCGCCTCGTCCAGCCGCGGCTCCCGCCCCAACAGCATGTCCAGCGGGATGTCCTCCTCCAGCGGGGCGAAGGGCCGCCTCACCACGGAGGTGCTGCACAGGAGCAGCACGCTGTCGTCGTCCGAGGCGAAGCCCATCTGGAAGCCCGCCGTTACCCTTTCTCCTGCGAAACAAGCAATGGCGTGATTGTTATTTCTGCTTCATTTAATTTTATTTATTTGGTCAAAAAACAGTGAAAACTGTATGCAACGTATGGGGGAGATCATCTGCGCACTTGACTGCTTCCCCGTGCATAATCAGCTTTCTTTTGTACTCAATATTTCTTTTTTTCTGCTTCTGATGACCTCTGGTTCTAAGTGATCGACGAACTCTGAAATCCTTTTCAAACTAGTGGTGCTACCAAAGCACATACTTTCTCGCACTGTATCTACATGATCCTAAATGCTATTACACTACTACATAAACCAGCAAATAATTTTCCCGTTACATGTCCGGAACTGAGATCCTCAGAGCGAAAGTGCCGGCACTCATACCACTACGACAAACAAGTGCCGTATGGGTAGAACTCGGGCAGAGGCATAAAAGTTCATGCCAAATTCATGCAAAAAAATAATTTGGGATATGTTATAAGAATTCCAGCGTAAATATTGTAGCGATATGGAAATACAACCCATATCACTATAACCGCCCACGTGAATTCGTCACCTTGTATGTAGGAGAGGAGCACGCGGCGGCGCCATCTTCCCGCTGTTGTCTCAAGGGCGACGCGCGACATGGCCATCTAGAATTTCTCCAATGGTCAAGCGAGAGGAGAATTGACCTACGCTCCAAAAACTCATGCGACACATAAATACTGTGACACGCTTCAAGCGGATTTCTGTGTTAATTTGATGGCCTCAACTTTCGAGTCTCTGCTAGTGTGGTGTCGCGAGCGAAAGTTTTTTTGTGATATTCAGTGGTGTGAGCGGAAATAGTCAGTTACGCGAGCAAGAAGTATTTTGCGGTGAGAGAAACAGTATTATATAGCCCAGTTTGTGAGAAAAAGTGGTGTAGAGCCGAAGTGGAAAGAACATTGTTCGTGAAAGCTGAAGTTTCGAATAGAGAACAGTGTACTTAATTTGAGTGGAAGCGATAGTTGAAAAAAATTAAGTGGCATAAAGTTGAATAGTGGAGAGTGGCCAGGTTATCACTGCAGCACATAAACAGCAGTTGCGACGCCCAACTAATCAGTAATGTAATAATTTTTGAAACGTGCAAGGACTGGAAGCATGGGGGCGCATAAATCAGTTTCGGGAACGCGGAGAAGAAAGAAGACGGGAGCCGGGAGAGGACGAGGCCGTGTTCGTGAGAAGGGCGTGGTTGCAACGAAACGCGCGGACAACCAGGAGAAGCGTACGAGAGAAGGCCGTGGTAACGACGAAGACGCTGGAAATTGGTCGTTCTGGCAGTCGAGCGACGCGCAACGCACTACAACACAACGGCGACGACGCGGCGGCTACGGGTTGGAAATCGCTAAGGTCGACTTCCGTGAGCCAGGAGCGACGGTAAGGTAACGGAACTGTTAATATTTTTCGTGCAAAGAACAGCGAAGGCAAGAAAGCTGCTACAAACAGTTCCGCGTCAGAGACTTCCAACAAACCATATTGAGAAACCAGAGAAATGAATGAGAGTTTTTGTAAAGATTTAAATTTGCTTTGTGAAATATTCAATGTTAAATTTTTATCGCCAGAATAAGCCTTGTACAATTTTACAGTAAAGTGCGGTGTAGATAATTTGTTAATTGATGGAGAAATATGTCGTAGTAAAAAAGTTTTGAGTGTAAATAATTTGTATATAAAATTGTTGGTCTGTCTATAAAAATCTCTTGGAACTGTTACTTTATATTCAAATTACTAAAAACAGACAGTCCTAAATACTGATAAGATGTAAATAATTTGGTTCATTTGTGTTTCTGGTAAATTTCTGTATTTGTGGTTTAAGAATTTGTATCTACAGTAATACTGCGTGTAGCCCGAGGTTAATAACAGTGGGCACCGCAAAGGTATTTCAGTAAGCCTGTGCACGGCGAAAACGAGTCGTAGAATTCAGTTAATTTAATTTATTCAAACGGCGGTCGAAGTAAACGGTACCTTTCCAAGATTTGGGTGCTAATAGAGAATTTATGTGTTCCGAAGAAGTATTTTTTTCTTATTAATTTGTGTGCAACTATAAATTTTATTTGCGTTATTTTTCTGAATACATGGTCCTTGTTATCTATTCATTTTCATTGATTTGTGTGCCGTGGGTTCAGACCTTTATCGCACCCGAAAGTTTCTGCTCCCAGAGATCACAAGCTCGCCTAGCGAGCATTCATTCGATCACGCTCACCTATCGCTTGTGTGGGTGGTGGGCGTGTTCGAATATATTTTTTGCTTTCTCATTGAAATTGAAATCGAACTAGTGACGCTAACAAAGCACATTGCACTGTTTCTAAATGCTCCGTAATATTATACATCTACATAAAACAGCAAAAGTGTTTTCAACAGCAATTTTTTCCGTTCCGAAACCCGAAATCAGATCCTTAAAGTAAACGTGCCGGCACTTATACCACTACGCCACTCTAGCACCGTAAAGGTCGAACAGAGCAATAAAATGAATCGATCAGAGCCACAAAATGGTAAATGTATGATAGGAAAACAATTGATTTGATGGTACATACGTTTTACAAATCCAAGAAGAGATGTGAAAAATTGTTAAATATTAAAAAATTCGAAAATTACGTAGACACTTCCAGCCTATTTATCGTAATTATCAATATTTTAGATTCGAATGGCTTCAAATGGTTTTCAATTAAGTTTGTAGAATTCTCAATTATTTCCTGCGTCAACAGAGAATTTTAACAAATAATATTCCCCGACCGGGACACGAATCAGCGACGCTTCCCTCGGAAGACTTAAGTCCGTGCTCGCTATTTAGCGAGTGCAATCACCCTGGCAATGAATGGCATTTACACTTATATAGTAGTAATAAGTGTATGGAGGTTTCATTTCCAGCATTAGGAAGCCGAAAAATCCACAGAAATGTCCTTTGGGTGCTCAAAGAAGGTATCTGGGAAGATAATCATTCATAACAGAAAAACTAGTTCAGACTATAGAGATTAGAAAATTAAGTTCTGCGAGAAAGTCTCCGCCATTCTATAGCACTACTAGTTTATTTAATTGCCATCCCTTATTACACATGTGGAAAAAATTTAAAGAAAAGATTTGGAGCGGTTTTTGAGAAAATGTTTCGCAAATTTCAAGCGCAAATTGCGCAAAAGCTGGTAATCAATTTTTTTTTTCAGAAAATTGTACATGACATTTTTAAAGAACTAATTTTGTACAACAGACTGTCTCAGGCAAAAATCTCTATATACAATTTTGTAGTTTTTAAAATATATATTTTTGAATTTTCCAAAAATCAAGAATCACACGGAGCGGTTTTTGAGAAACAAAATTTTGGTAAATTTCAAACTCAATTTACGCAAAAACTACTCGTTTTTTTCAAAAAAATGTACACGACCTTGTTTAAAGTGCAAATTTTGTACAACTGACTTTGTTTCAGGTAAAAATCTTTATCTTCAATTTTGCAGTTTTGAAATATTTTTTTCCAATTTTCGAAAAATTGGAGATATGAACGAAAACGATACCTGCATAATTTCCTTAAACGTCCTTCGCAATATTCAACAACAAAAATTAATAAAAAAATTTGGAGCCTTTTTTTGAAAACTTTGAAAATGTCCAACGGCTTCATATAAAGTACCCCACAAAGTTAAAATATCGGTTTCCTATTCCAGGAGCCTCGACATTAGCCAAATCGATTGGAAAATATCAATTTTGAAGAAAATCCGCAGAACGGTTTAGGCGCTAGCGTTAACCACAGAGGGACAGACATACGTTTTGCCGTCAATCGATTTTTCAGTATCAAGAACAACAAAACATGGAATTTGATTACACCACGAGTTAGAGGGTTTTTTTCTAAATTTAGCAACAAAATTTCTCCACTTTTTCGTTACCAGACCCCAGCTACAAGAGTTTTTCTGGCGAAAATTCGCCGTTTTCCGGCGCAAGATTACATAACGTTTTGCGAAGTATTAGTAAGGCGAGAAAGTAAAAACTGTTGTGTTATGACACCAACTTAACGCAATCAAACAAATGAAAAGCCTCGTTTCATAGTCGGTGTCTGTAAAATATTTTATCGGTCACATGCGCTATTAACCCCTGTTAACATTCAACACCACAGGTTTGTTAAGTGTAGTTATACCTACCTGTATTTTAAGAAATTTAACATCCTTGGCAAAGGTTTTAAAATACTTAGCAATGTAAATAAACAACCATTGGTTCATTTCAAATCAAATTTTTATTAAAAATATGGCGATGAACAAAACAAAGCAGATTCAAACAACTTAGAATGAAAGTAAAATCAAATAAGTTTGGGGGATAATTGTTGTTAATTGTAATATTATTAATAGTTTAAGTAGAAAATGTACATTAGGCAAATTAACCTAATTTTCCTGGCATTCCAGCAAATGAAACTCTTTCCGTATAAGTATATTTACTAACAATGTGAAGGTGTTGCTACTGGAAGTCAACGCGGCAACTTCCTGGCCGAACAGCATTTCTTTAGGTATCTTTAGGTTCACGAGAATTATTTGCATCCGTCTTTCTCGAACTACGGTATACGAGTATTGTTTAAATAAATACATCGCAAGCATCACGCCACTATCGTACTAACGAGCCACAGCGACAGAATTAATTTGTTTACTACCGCAGTAATGTACTAAATTTTCGCATAAATCTTGAGAATTTATGGTGACCGATAAAATGCAGAACGTACGACGACTCTCGACTCCGCTTCGCTACGCCTCGATTTTTAACTTTTGGCCTTTTCAGGAATAATACTCATAATAGTACTAAGTATGTTAATAGCTGAGCTGTAAGACTCCCTTCCTTTAAGAGATATCGAAACAAAATGTATTATAGCAAAAGACTGCGTATCAGTACACCTATTTCAAGAACTGATACTCACTTTTTATATGACTTTTTCTTATAAGAAGAAGTTACTACGATAAGAATTCAACAACACATGGACCGTAACACAAATAATCCACTCGATTTGTTATTACACGGAGTTATCTCCTTGCTTTACAAACTTGCCCATAAACTCTTAATAATAATAATAATAATAATAATAATAATAATAATAATATTAATAAAGGAGTTTGGAAATCGAGGTCAGACGAATGTGAGGCGTACAAGCACAGATCATCCCGATAGTTATCGGAGCTCTGGGGTTTGTTCCGAAAAAATTGTGTAAGAACTCGGCTAAATTTCCAGGTCATTCAAAGGAATGGGAAGTGCAAGAAATTGCTTTATTTGGAATATCTCACATTTTGCGCAAAGTGTTGTAGAGGCACCGACAGACCCTAAATCTGCTCCATAAGAGCTGAATGCAACCTGGAGTAGATTTTATATTCAGCCGTCTCATAACCTCTTTATTCGTGATATAGAGGAATAATAATAATAATAATAATAATAATAATAATAATAATAATAATAATAATAAAATTCTCCTTTGGTTATGAAAATTGGCCATCACCTTTCTTTGTAAATTTCAGCGGAGTCTGTTATTTGATGTTTGTCGGCTTAATGAGAATAACTATAAAGGACTCCAAAAGCCGGCCGTTAGGGCTGGTCAGTGAACAAATTTGACACTAAATAGCTTGCAGAAGCAACATGAAGTGCTTTAAATGAGAATACGAAGAGTGGAACTTACCAACGCCTTCCCATAATGTCGTATTAGAGTTTTGAATGTAAGCGAAGTTCCTCGAAGCGTTCAATGTTCCCGCTAGTACATGATCAAGCTTAAGTGTGAGACGCTCTCCTTCAGTAGCAAAAGTGAATTTAACGCAGGTCACATTGTAAGTCTCAATGTTGTGCTCCAGCATCTGCCAGAGGTACCAAACACCCGAAATCTGGAACAAAGACAGCAACATACAATGGAGATAAAAATCCGCATGTCAGATGTTATTGTGTTAAACAATGTTTAGTTTGCTGCCCTGAATTAGTATCAACACAAAAATATTGGGTTCTCGTTGCCTAGATGTTTTCTTTAGTAGGAGGAGGCTTTCGACTGGGCAGGACAAATTCTGTATTTATTAAATGAGTGCATTGTTCATAATATAAATGCGTAGGTTCTTTGCCATTATTGAATCTGAATTCAGTAGGGGTTTTCCGTACGTGATACCTGACCTTCACGCCAAACATCCTTTGCGAATCGCTTACTTCAATACAGGACATTTCGGAAATGCCCGTTCCTTACTTGGGCCAATTTTGGAAAATCGTCAAAAAACTAATAATAATGTCCAATTTATTTTCACTTAATTAGAACAATATCTTCTTTAATGGAAACAGAAAAATACTTTTGCATTAAAAAATATGTCTTGAGAGTGTGTGAGAGTAATATTCCGCTCAGCAATTCAATTGCTAGCCTTGGAATTGCTGCAAAAAAAGGTAAATGTCGTAAATATGTAAAATGAATAAAAGGTGATTATACAAGTAACAATATAAGAATCGGTCCCGTGGCCGAGATCGCAAAAGCAGTAGTGCCGTAGTGACCGTGGGGTCGCGGGTTCGAGTTCCGCCTCGGGCATGGCTTTATGTGTTCGTCCTTTCACCCCTTTTCATCATCATATCGTTTCATCCTCATACTATAACATTTCATCAAGAAGGGGTCGCTAATGACCTGGTATTCGATGCGACATTAATAATAACAAACAAAAAGATACAAAAAACAACAGATATCGGAGCAAAACTAAAATCAGAGACACGTGTTTAAAAAAGCAGTAACAAATGTTTTCGATGTTAATTACTACGTGATGTAAAGATAACTGTCTTGGAGTTTGTTTCTTTTCCATTGCTTATCGCCTCCAGTATGTAAATATATGTACCGGTATACGAATTATTTTTTCAAACCATTGTCATATATCGAAAATCATTAATTCGACTGACGTGACTATATTGGTAGACTTTTAAAGGTTATTGTATCATTGGATACGATAGCGATTGTTTCTCCTCAAAGGAAACTCAACAAATTATAGTGTAAATATAGTATGATAATATAATATTTTATTCATATTAGTTATTAACTCATGCATACATTATTACACCTACAATATATATACAGCTCAATACAAACGATATGATTTCAGAACTGTGTGTCTAACCGTATGATGTGACGGGCATCCACTTTCAACTGATTTTAAAAGTTCGGTAACGAACTCATTTCTGATAATTCACCACCACGTGAGCGCGTCACCTACGAATTTATACGATGATAAAAGTACTCATTCAAGATGCCTGAGATGGCTGCCCCTACCTGCTGTGGAGAAGCTATTCTTCGTATAATGTGAGGGCAAACAGACATAATGTACTCGTTGTTGAGGTTGGGCGCACCATCTGTCAACAGGTGCCCAGTAGCAGTAGTCTGCGTTACCCTCTCGGCTGCTAGGGCCACGAGGACCAGTGCTGCGGCGAAAGACCATTTGGAAGACATGGCTGACTGTTGCATCTTTGCTCTGGAACGGGCGTCTTATGGACCTTTTATCGCAGGCCGATGCATAAGGTCATCGCGATGTCCTTTATGCACATAATCACGTGGAGTAGCTTTCTGCGGAATCCACTTTGTTTGCTTTAGATATTTGGCTACACTGTGTTACGTCAGATTGACAAAACATGTAGAATTTGTTTGTATCAAGTAGCTTGGTGAAGTCCATTTCTCAGAATAAGTAAGCGCATATTTTTGCATAAAAATGTCTTGTCAGAAGATTTCTATTTCTCATTTCCATTTATCAGAATACATATGCTCATGTTTTCGTATCTTTGTAAGTCACATTTTCGTACCTTCATTTTACATAAAAAATTATTTTTAGAAGATCTATTGATATAATAAGAAGAAATATGCTCACCATCTATAAATATAGATGCATTAACAATGAAGTTTCTATAGCATAACTGCCTCTGTATTTTAATTCTATGAAATTGTAAATCTTGCTGTTTGTGTTTTACACAATTTCTCAAGTTCGTTCGCGGCCGGATACTGTCGAGTACAGTTGTGTCAGAGAGCGTCGCTTTTGTATTCACGACTGGGTCGCGAGGTTAGAACTTAATAATGAAGAGTTTATCACATTCATAGAATTTAATTATTAAAATTAACATACTGGAAGATACCTGCCGTGGCAGCTAATAACATCATATAATGGATTCTTCTGACTACAGGGAAGCTATAACCTACAACACTGAAAATCAACATAACCCAGTAAGGAAATCATATACTAGTCCTATTTCATCAGTCGTTTTTCTCACGAAGCAACAAGATGTAAGACTATAATTACAAGGGGGACTATCTACCAAAGACTATATTAGAGTTGCACTATTGTGAATACTAATGACATAAGATTCATATTTCGTACCTCTAACAACAGAATATGTTTATTCTTTGCCAATGAAGAGATTGCCGATAAATTCACAGAAAAATCCAAATAATAGAAATAAGTGATCATAAGCTAGCAGTGAGATGATTTGTTGGTAAACATAAAAAGAGTAATAGTAACATACGTTTGTTCTATCATTCCCCATGAAATAATAGAGAAAGAATTTAGTAATAGACGAATTACAACATCTACTAAAATATCCTTTGCAAAAGCGGGCATACTAGAGTTTTTCTCTTATAAGTTTTCTAAGACAAGTTTTAGTTGTTCCAGAACATCTAGAAAATTAATTAATTCCAAACTCACAGTCTATGACGGTAGTACATCATAAAGAATTTTCTTCTGGTAACATCTCTTGCTTCATCTGCAATAATAGGGTCACATTGCAAACCCATGTCCATCAAAGTATTTAATTGATTCATAAGAACATAATTTTTTATTCAAATCATCCAATAATATAACAATTGAAAATACATCAACATTACTTGAAGCTCATAAACAAAATACAACCCTAATATTTAACAATATAGATTTTACTTCTCTAGAGTAAAAAACCTTCTCTACTACTGACTAATCTTCTCAAGAAATATCTAGTAATAAAAACAGATAATAATAATAATAATAATAATGAACATCATAAATCTCAACCAATAAAAAGAGAAAGCAGGAAATAATATAGAACAAACCCCGGGAACACAAATAGTAAAAAAGTAGAATTAATTGCACCAATTAAATGTCTAATTGAAACTAACCCATATATATTTCCCTCAAATTATCAACCATTTTTAATGTTTTAGAAAACTATTTTGGAGCTAATAATGTGGTAATTGTTTCCAAAGATTTAACAAATCATTTGCAAGCTTGAATACTAATGATGAGAGATACCTTCTTCTGGTGGGAAGAGCTGGTAGAGAAAGATATGTAGTGCCATAAAACATGGATTTCGATATTTTGACGGAAATTCACAATTTTGAGATCTCAGATACCGAAGAATGTGATCAAAGCCGCCTCTCTGACCATTCGAACGTCAGTCTGTACATCTGTGATCGACTCAAACTGCTGAAACGGCATTAAAGTGAAAATTGATATTTTACTACAGATCAGTCTCGACATACGATCCTGTGAATATGAAACGGAATCCTGGGAATATGAAATTTTAATTTATTTTTTTAGTATTTGAAGAACAAATTATTCTTTAAAATTTTCTCAAAAACCAAGAAATTATTTTCTTGAAATTTATTTTTCAAAGAGCGCCAATTGAGCTTATAAATACCGTAAACGTTAATTGAAAGCAGTGAATTTTTCCCACAAAATTTAACTTCTTTTCAAACGTCTCCCAACTCTTCACATTTAAATCTAGATATTTTATTTTCAATGAAAGCAAATCCAAAAATTGGAATTCACAAAGAAGGCATGTAGTATAATTTGCAATTAATGAAACATTAAGTTCTGGATTCTTCTCGGAATAAGGAGGAGCACCTGTCGGTAGTTCAGTGTCCGATGTAACTACATCACGTGATGGTGATTACCCTAGGGAGCACACATTACTTCATTAGCATGTTAATGCATTAGCTTTCGTTCTTCTCTACAACTGGCTTCATACAACAAAAAAGACATTAAAATGCAACTCAAACACATTAAAACGCGTCGGTTTATTCCATTGAAAGGCGAGATGAGCTTAGAATAAGACTAGTGGTGCGGAACAACACATACTCTCTCACATTATTAGCTATATAGTTAGCAATATAGTTGCCCAACATTGAAATATTGTAATTTCGCCTTACTAAAACTCAGTCATAACTTGAAGTCAAATTCAACCGATTCGTAAGAAGCGCCTGTGGTGCAGGGGAAGGTCAGGTGGTATCGGCCACCTTAGCTTTAAATATGATTTCTTAATTAAGGTTAGTTAAAATTATTTGTAAAATACAGAACATGAAACTTCAATCTCTTACTCACACTGTATCTATTACAGCTGTACAAGACTTTTTGTACAATTTATATCTGTGTTGTATTCTTCTGAAGGACGAGAATCTTTCGGGTGGTATCGGACAAAGTATAAGCGGATGGTACCGGAGAGTTACTTCTTGGCCTTCTCTTCACTTTACGGTATTTCTTGTGTATAGGTTGTTATGATGTATTATTCGAATACTAATGTGGATTTTGTCCGTGTTTCTGGAAACTATAGGTAAAATTCGTGGGAAATGGGAGGAAATAATATGAAGATAACCATTATTAAGGCCATTTGAAATAAAATACCCTTCAAAAATAATTTAATAATAATAATAATAATAATAATAATAATAATAATAATTTAAATTCAAGAACTGTTATTTTCCCATGTAACAAAATTCTCATTTTTTCTTTGTATTAAGTAAGGAAACATTTATCGCAATAGTGAGCTATTTTTGGTGAATTGCTGCATAAAACTCCATTAAAATTATTTTATCATTATTTATTTAGTTGTCCGATACCACCCTCCACGTTTCAGACATTTAAATTGTCAACGATTTTTACTATCCCCAAATAATCATATTATTTTACTTTCAAACCAAACAGCTTTGATAGAGTGTGTGAGTAAGACACCTAAGTAAACATACTAGTCACAATACAATGTATTAAACTTAACCTAAGAACACTTTCAAAGCTCCAAAGTTATCTTCGTACATTGGTCAACGTAAAAAAAACGTAATGTATGTAGCAAGAACCACACTGATTGATGTACTCACCTAATACGGCAATTTCAAAGTTAATCCGTTTCCAGAAACACTCTGACAATGTGGCACTTGCTACCAACTGTGCCCAGTATTCTACTTTTGTCCGATACCACCCGCTGTCCGATATGACCCGAACTTCCCCTATACCTCCATTTATTTCGATATCGAGGAACAGTAGACATTTCTAACAACATTTCTAACTACTTTTACAGTTGAAACAAACATTAATAATTATAGAGTGAGAGGTGAGGCAAAAATTTCACTAGGTTATGGAGAACGGAACAGATCTTTTGCGAGACGGGATGTTATTCTTGTAGGAGACAACGCTGGTTTTTCCGAGGTTAAACTGACTGGTGTAAGGGGCAATTAGTAGGTTAGAAAAGAATTTGGATGGCAGTAAGGAAATGTAATATGTCTAGTTCTCTACGAAGTTGTCTATTCGATATATGCCACAGGGTACGAAGTATTTTATTCCGGAAGGTTTCTACGGGATTCATATCGGAAGAAGCGGCACTTTGCCAGATTGGGGCTGCGTATGTTATTCAGGGTCTTAGTACTGATTTGTAAAGGAACAGAGGATTTTCATTTTCTAGAGAAGACTTTTTATTAATAATTTCATTAATAATAATTTGTGTCGGGCTTCATATGTTTTATTCAATCTATGAATAATATGAGGTTTCCACGTAAGACAAGTATCCATGAGGACGCCTAGGTATTTGATTCATTTATTTGTAGAAGCCCTTGTCATTGGATAATTATTTTCTTTTAAAGGAGGGATAATTATTCTTCGCAATGTAAAACTTTTGATTTCATATTTTGAGGTTTTCGCACGTAATGTTGCACGATTTGTAACAAGTTTTCCAAAAAATTATGAATTAGATATGTTAATTCGGAGAGATATTGCGGTATTAAACTTTGAACACATGACTTTCAAAACAGTAGAAAAGTTAATATCTACATGAGATGTCGCCAAACCTTCGTTTCCTATCCCTTAAAGCAAAGTTTATGTGTGCACTCTTGCAGTTTTTTGCCATTATTTCAAGAACGGTGAGAAATCTTCCGAAGGTAATTAAACGTTTCTAAAAGCCCTTAAAACTTCCTACCAAAAACATTGATTTCTTTCCAGTTGCGCAAATAAGCTTTGAGTTATCGAAGATCAAAATTGTTACTAAGAGTTTGTTGGGAATACATAACGATGCATCTGTTTACAGCTACCCACAGCAACACGATGGTGGGTGCAACGATAATCGTATCAAACATGCCAGGGCATTTATTGATTGACTGAAGATTCCGGTCGCGTCTGCTAACTGCTAAGGCCATTTGTCCTGTAAATGTAGTGGATGTTTCATCGCTGGATATGGCTGTGATCTTCTCCCGCTGGCTGATGAGTTCCGGCGCCGACCAACAGTGTGGTTATAATTAAACTTTAACTAAACAACACGTTATAACAAGAAAACGAATTATAGTACTAAAGTTGCTAGTATTACTGTCCAGAGTATGGGGTGCATGCTTTCTATGCATCACAGCGTCTCCGGACAGTTCCAATTATGGCCACCAGGTGCCATGATTAGGCATAGTGCTGAATAGTCGCACACACCGGACCAGTCGCCGTGCACTTCGTGACGAGTCAACATGGGTTGCAGTAATAACATATTTACTATAGAACTCTAATAGCAGAAAATATACATAATTTTATTTACGCCATACTGCATCGCGTATACACAAGATTACAATCATTCTCTACCGCGAAGTCAACGCATTGTAGTTCTTTTTCGTAAGTATGTAAACATGTTTGGAGCAAATGATCTCTCGTCAAAGGTCAAGTAGTTACGTCGGCGTTCGTCGAATCAGTGCCGCAAGGGGGAAAATACGACAACTGATCGCGAAATGTTCGTTCGTACTACGTGCATTTTGCCTTCTCATATCTTAGAATTGTAAGGAATTGGAATAAATTGTTCAAACCAATAATAAAAAATTCGAAGCAATTGAAGACATGCCACATACTCGTATTCGTCGTAGATATCATATTATTTATTCTTATGTAACGACATTGAACTTTTCGAATTTTCTCTCTCTCTCTCTCTCTCTCTTTTTCTTTCTGTGTGTGTCTCTCTCGCTCACTTGCTCTCACTCTCTGAGACACAACTGCCTGAATATTTTTAACTAGTGGTGCTACAGAATGGCACAGACTCTCCCGTATTAGTTTTCTATTTCCTTGGGTCTTTGCTAGCTATTCGGAATTGCCACATTTTTCTTGCCAGCTGCCATCTATCACCGCCAAAAGTACATTTTTATTGTCATTTTCTTAATTTTTCGGTTTTCTATTGGTAGACCGGAAATATTCATTATAGAATATTAAAGAAGACAAAAACCTAATCCTAAATGGCAATTTTCTTTTAAATCTGTCCATCTGTTCGCATTTTCAGAAACGCTCAAACGCCATTTTCTCATTTATAGCTGCAAGTGTTTTCTTCAAACTTTTGTAACGGATAGTGCTAATTACACTCTTTAGTATAGCGTAAAGTTTATTTTGAGTTATTTTTTTGTTTTTTCAAAAATTACATAATTGTAATTTTTTCGGAAGATCTCTCACATCTTTAATATGCACATTACCAGCAATTTGTAAAGATTATTATATTTGTGAGTGTAAGTGCTTCAAATAACTTTAAATAATGTATTTTGAAAACTCAAACATTTTCTGTGAAAACGAGCTTCAAATTTCGCATTTTTAGTAGCGCTAAAACATCTTTTTCTCTTAAACGGCACATAATTTTTAAAAGAAAATTGCCATTTATGACTAGGTTTTTAGGTTCTTTAATATTCTAAAATTAATATTTCCGTTCTACCAAAAGGAAACCGAAAAATTAAGAAAATGACAAAAATATGTACTTTTGGCGGTGATAGATGGCAGCTGGCAAGAGTATATTCAATTCCAAATAGCTAGCGGAGACTCAAAGAAATAGAAAACTAATACGGGAAAGTCTGTGCCATTCTGCACCACTTTTTCGTTTTCACGGCTCGGCAATGAATTTTTTTCCGCCGAAAATTGGCCATTTTTTCGCGCAGCATTACATTACTTTCCCTATACTACGTATATCACTCCGTGTATACGTACGTATACGGGAAAGTAAAAAGTCATGCTGTAGTAAAGTTTTGAAATTTATTCTCAATAATGGGCATCTCCAAAAATTGTTACATACATGCCTTTAATCGATTAAATTATCAGCTTTGCTAATGATTCTTTATATTTAACTTGTAGAATTTTGATTTCATATTTCACGAATTATTTTCTGTTTTCTTCTTACAAGCGATATTACAGTTTCAGATTTTTCCAGCAGGTATTAACTGATTTACATATTTTAAATTATTTTTCTTTGAAAATAATGATTACCGGAAATGGTTACCTAAAATTTTCTATTTAATGAAAATGAATAATATATGAATAATGATGAAATGAATAATAATTAATAATTTATTCAAATGAGCATTCTCCCATTTTCTAAATAGGTTATATTTGTGGAAATTTTTTTGAAATGGTTAGGGTTATATTATCTTTTGGTTATAGATAGTCAATTCAAAATAATTTTTTGTGCCAATTAATAAAAAAATATTTTGAATGGATTGTCCGTAATTAACAGATAAACAGATTCAAACAGATTCAAACTTTTCGATTGAATAGTGCTAATTGCACTCTTTAATATGACGTCAAGTTTATTTTGAGTTTTTATGTTTTTGTTTTGTTTTTGTTTTTTTCAAAAATTACACTTATGAAATTTTGTTATAGGATCTCTCACATCTTTAATATTCACATTACCAGCAATTTGTAAACATTATTATATTTGTGAGTTAAGTGCTTCAAATAAATTTAAATAAAGTATTTTGAAAACTCAAACATTTTCTGTGAAAATGAGCTTCAAATTTCGCATTTTTAGTAGCGCTAAAACGCAATTTTCTTGAAAACGGCACATCATTTTTAAAAGAAAATTTCCATTTAGGGCTAGGTTTTTGTGCTCTTTAATATTCTAAAATTAATATTTTTTTTCTACAAATAGGAAACCGAATAACTAAGAAAATGACAAAAAAATGTACTTTTGGCGGTGATAGATGGTAGCTGGCAAGAAAGAGTATGTAGCAATTCCGAATAGCTAGCGAAGACCCAAGGAAATAGAAAACTAATGCCGGAAAGTCTGTGCCATTCTGTAAAGGCACCAACAGTTCTAATATATGTTCGATGACAACGAATTTTGGTTTGAAAAACTGAAGTATTTCTAAGAACGTGAAGGTGAAATATCATTCATACGCACCATTCATTTCATACAACAGGCCAAAAATATGCTAGCACTATTTATTAAATCCTTCTAATTTACAAGTGTATAGGTGTCAACGTTTCAAGTAGTTAAACCATTTGGAAAATTAATGTACAGTGATGTCTGTTCTAATTGAAACAGCTTATCCTTTGAACGACTGATTGAATTTTCCTACTTTTAGGCGAATGCAATATTTGAAAATAATTAATTACCTTTCTTTTTAGAATAGTACGAAGATCAGTCCAAAAGTCACATTAAATATTTACATTCCCTAAAGAGAAATGAAAATTTAAAAAAGGCATATTTTTTCAATTTAATTAAATAATACTTTTTAATATCATCTCTCTCCCATTCAATACATGATTATCAGTGATTTAAAAGACTTTACATTTTTTAACAAAGTGCCTTTATGATTGATTGCATGGGCATGAGATTACAACCGAAGTCAATTTGTGTGAAGAAAATTCCTTGCCAAGAACATCTCCGTGAGGTTCAACGATTTTGCTAATCGCTTGGCGCAAAGCCAGTGTAGATGAAACGCTCTTTAGAAATGTCTTCCATTGTCGCGCGACATCTATGCTGTTTATTGCACGCTGCTATATCACGCTGCAAATGAACAAATCAAGACATTTGGAACCGATCCATTAATGTGGTCCAGAAACAAGATCACATTTCCACACTATTTTTACATGTATCGTACCACAATCAAGACCTTGCAGTACTTTTCATACAAGAGAGCATCACATTGCCCGCTGCTGAAGATGGCGAGTTTGAACTTTTGCCACATGTTTCTTAATTTCCTATGCCACGTACACACTCGCTTTAGTGGCAAGTAACTTGCCACGTATTCCACCCATTTACGTTCTTACGTAGGAATCATGGATAAGGGTACATTTTTACTCTAAACCATTGTTTCTTGAAAATATTATTACTGTGTCTACCCTTTGCTATACATCAGTTGTGGCAAATCTGTCTTTGTTCTTGCCTACTGACGTCGCAGTGCACTCCACAATTGAAAATTTTACTTTCCCCTATACGTACTATGTACGGAGTATATACATGGTATAGGAAAAGTTATGTAATGATGCGCGAAAAAACGGCGGATTTGCGGCAGAAAAAAATTCATTGTCGGGCTATGAAAACGAAAAAGTGGATAAATCCAGTTGCTCAATTAAGAGAGAAAAAATCTAACTCGTGGTGCAGCCAGAATCCCTGTTTTGTGGGTCCTTGATACCGAAAAACCAATTGAAAGCAAAACGTCCGTCTGTCTGCCTGTGAACAAACACCAGCGTCTACACCGTTCAACTGATTTTCTCCAAAATTGATATTCTCCGATCAATCTGACTGATCTCATGGCCCCTTGAATTTGAAACCGATATTTAATTTTGGAGTGTACTTTACATTAAGCCTCTGGGACATTTTCAAAATTTTCAAAAAAATGGCGCCAACAATTTTTACTAAATTTTGTTGATGGATAGCCTGAAGGTCAATTAAGAGAATGGCCCAGGTCTCATTTGTTTGAAAACTCCGATTTTTCCAAAATTGCAAGAATTCAAAATTTCCTACAACTAATTATAAAGATACAATTTTTTTCTTAATGAAAAGAGTTCACAAGAAGCAGATATTCCAATAAGATCATGTTCAATTTTTCAAAAACATGAGTATTTTTGCGAAATTTTGTGTCAAACATAGGCAATTTTATTTTAAATGTATTACATTTTTTATTAAAAACCGCACAACACTTTTTATTAAATTGGGACCTTAGATAGCATAAAAGAAGCTTAAGAGAATGGTACAGGTTTCATGTTCATTGAAATGCCTGATTTTGCACAAATAAAAAAAATAAAAATGTTCGGCCTCTTCCTACAACTATTGTGAAGAAACAATTGTTTTCTTAATGAAATATGCTCATCAAAAACAAATCTTCAAATAAGGTAATGTTGAGTTTTTCCAAAATATGCGAATTTGTGGAGTAATTGGGCGTAAGAATAAGTCGCCCAATATTATTCTTTATATTTAGGTCTATAAAGCAAATAGGATTCCAGGAGATTAATACGTCAAACAAAAATAGTATATTGTATTAACTTATAAAAAATGTGTGTTAAATTTACAATTTGTATTCTCAATGTATGATGTATTTCTTTCAAGCAATCCGCAAAGCTTTATTGAAATTTGCGCAACAATGCCGCAAGGGATATTTGAAAAGTGCAGTGTTGGTGAACGACGAGATGTTGGCAGTGATAAGATAAAGATATTTTATTTAGTTGAGTTTGTGTTTACAAATTAGACTTTCAGAAATTATTCAAAACCTATTTGGTAATTATAAAGATAATGATTACAATTATAATAAAATCTTTATTTTTATCCGTGTTTGCGAGATATAGAACAAATATTCGCTGACCAAAATGTCACTTATCTATTCATATGTTGGCATTTCAACCGGTCAGTTATGAATACGTCAAAAAATGCACTTTGGGTGGCGATAAATGGTAGCTGGCAAGAGTATGTGGCATGTCCGAGTAGCTAGCCGACACCAAATGAAGTAGAAAACAAATAGGGAAAGTCTGTGCTATTCTGTAGCACCACTAGTTGATTCTGGTTTTCTGATTTTCCATTTTCTGGTTTTCCATTTTAAAATCTATCGTCTTAATTAACAAATAGATTAAGACCCCAAAGCATGTTTTCAAAGCGAGAGTATCACCACTGAAGTGCAATTCTGGTTAGCTTCAATTTCGGTTATAAAACCACGAGATCATTGAAGTGGGTTACTCTGTTTTGAAGCCTTAGAAAACACAACAGTCTTTAACAAGAAGGGTGATTTGGGAGAATCTACATTCGCGATGCATCGAAGCCAGTCCCGCATATGTGCCTCGCACCTCATCGCCCTGGCCAAGCCAACCAACGCCGCGGACAACGAGAGCCATCCGCGCTGGCAACTACCGGAATTCTATGAAGTCGCCGGGCAGCCACCCGCCTCCCCCCCTCCCCGCCCCGCCTCACCTCGCCTCGCCCGCTCCGCCCCGTCCCTCCCCGTCCTGTCCTCGCTTCCCCCCTCGCGTCGCGGGCAATGTCACCCAGGCGTTATTGCCCCCAATACAGCTAATTGTGGGCTGAGCACACCTAATTACTTTGTTACATGTTCGCCCTCTGCATATACATATATCCACGCGCGCGCGCGCGCACACACACACACATACACATACACATACACATACCAACACACACGCATATACACTTACACAGACATGTACGCACGTACACAGGCGGGCGCGCGCACAGGGCAGCAGGCCCCGTATTTGCACTTTATACCGCGGGATGGTTATATCAATGCCCGTTGCATTATACCCCTCCCGCACCCCGCCGCCGCCGCCACCGCCTCCGCCTCCGCCGCCGCCGCTCACGCCGACCCCACACCGCCGCCGCAACTGGCCAACATGGTTTACAATACCCCTCCCGCCCGAACATCGTGTTAATTGCGTGTTTACCTCACCCCACGTCCCGCGCTCCGCGTCCCGCTCCCCCACCCCGCTCCGCGCCGCACCGCGCCGCGCCGCCTCCCCCGGCACCGCACCCTATGCGCGCGCCGGCGCCGCGGCGCCAGCGTCCAGCGTATTTGTAGGAACGCCACGCCCCGCGCCCCGCTCGCCCGCGCACCCGCACACGCGCGCCCGCACACACAATAATGCAGAATAACAATGTGAAAAGGCACACGTGTTTCCAACTGTACAAAAACAACTCCAACCGCTTCCCTGCCCCGCCTCCGCCCCGCCTCCGCCCCGCCCCGCCCCGCCCCGCGCAGGCGCCGCTCACCCTCTCTACATTCTGCCCACGCTCCTGCACCTCCGCGCACCTCATTCCACACAAAAAACAACGGAAATACACGCGCGCGCGAGGCCAGTTATAGGCAGGCTGAATCAATTTCTATTTTGTATCACTAATTACGTTTTAATTGGTTGCATCGTGATGTATTTATACAGGAATTTAGTGAAATATCTACTCTCAATGCGCGGGGCCGTGCAGTTCGATGGGGGAGCGGCCGGGGCGGAGAGGGGGGAACTCGTGAATGCTTCGTTGCCGGCGCTGCGCGAATTGTTCGTCACTTGTTTTGTTACTGCGTTCGCACGTCGCCGCCAGGGCGCGCGCGGGCGGCGCGGTCCTAGCGCACAATAAAAAAATTGAAACGCGCTCGACCCCCACCCCTCCCTCTCCCGTCCTCTCGCGCGCAATCTGCACACGTGAGCCAGACGCGATGGACAGCGCTCTTTTGTTGCTGCACGACACTCATTGTCCGTGGCCGAGTGTTTATATGTAATTGTCTGGCGACAATGGCGGATAACATTGCAGCGAGAGAGTGCGCGCGGCGGTGGCGGAGGCGGTGGAGGCGGCAGTGGGGGCGGCGGTGGGGGCGGGGGTGGCGGAGGCGAGAGAAAAAAAAAGCAACGGCGATATCGTAATAATGTCGTTTATACGAATGGGGCTATAAGTTATTTTGTTTAGGAAATTATGCACTTGCAACGATTTATTTGTGTCCCTTTCGTGCGAGCGACGAAAACTCAATTGAGCTGTTGGGTCGGTGGTGGGGGATCGCCCCCCGCGGCTGTAGAAATGGCGCCACTACAGTGCTGCCAAAACCGAGCGTGCAATCGGATTTTAACCGGACTTTTTTTGACTTCCTGAAATTAAAATAGCCCATTGTTTAGGTTGATCGGAGGTAAAATTAATCATTCAGTATAAATATACTGCAGTTTTCAAGTAGATAATGTTTTACCAGTTCAGCCTGTTGGGTAAAGAGTTGAATTATTGAGGCTTTTGGTAGTTTGCAGACGTCGTAGAACAGCAAAAGTTGAGGCACTTGTATTTTATATAATATGTCATTTGCACGAAATCGAAGTTATTCTCTTTGAAAATGATTTGATTTCATTAGTTAGATAGTTTATCATAAAATAATACAATGCTTCGCATCCATTGGAAGTGCTATACTATGAAAATGAAAAATAAGTTTTGAAACTTAGTTGTGTTATTTTGAGGCAAACAAATATTTTTGGCTGTTGAATATACAAATAATTAGGAAAAACTATACTAGGAACACTTGTTCTTTTATTTTTACAAGCACTGCGTTAAGAAATCTCAAATGCATTCACCAAGACTGCAAGTTAAATGAAATCGTCTCCACAAAATGAATAAACGTGTGCATCACAATTGTAGAAAGTTTTTCTAAAAACTTTTTTTTTATCTAGAACAAATTTCTATAAAATGATGAAGGCAATCCTTCATATAAGAACCTCATCCAGTGAAGGTTAAATTTATTGAACTCAATATTCCCATTTGTCTTTTCTGCATAAATATTTTAAAAAAATAATAAATGAGGGTAATTTTCAAATTCTTTTTATATCTTTTGATAATCAACCTCTGAAAATCAGATTGAAAAACGAAAATATAACACACTTTATAACATGAATCACAAATTTAAAGATACCGACATGTCCAAGCAAAAGCATTTGTCAGGATAAACTTTATTTTACAGTGACTCACTCATGTCTTCACATGCGTAAGTAGCCAATGCTAAGCAAGAAGATATTGGAATTAAACCAATCCCAGATGTCTATCGCCAAATGATTATCACTTCGTTTACTGTTTGCACTCCGCTGTAATCACTTTGTGTACCTTTTTAAGATAAAGATAGTAATTGTTTCAGGTCCATAATAGCTTGTAAGCATCAATGTAATATTGAAATGTGTCGTTTCTGTAATGTTTAAAACTCTCAAATAGAATCTCATATTAAAGATTTAGTGCCGAAAAACAGAAACAAAGAAACATGGAAAGGGCCTGGAAACAATTTTAAGAATTTTGTGAAGAAAGAAAGTATAAATGGACAGCACAAATTACAAATGAAGAAATTACATATATTTCAGACGATTAATATGCAAAGATTAGATGGTGAAGAGTACACAGAACATGCTGTCAAAACTATGTGGAACGTTACGATCAAAATTATTTAGGAAAGTACTTTAAAGAATACACGCGTGTGTTCAATCCATTCGAAATTGACGAATATCGCTGCTAATTCATCGTTTGTACATCTTTTATTTCAAATAAGTAGCTTTCTTGTAAGTAGCTTTGTTATAATTGTTTTTTGAAAGTTTTATTACCATACAATCGAAACATATTTGAAATCATTTTCTGCATTAAACTGTTACTCATATTTTACTTGATTATAAGTTATTCGAGGAGGCAGTGATATCTCAGAGTGATTAAATGGTGTTCCACGATGCATCAACGTCTATGGTCATTAAACCCATAAGTGTAGAGCACGTTATTCTTAACAAAGTCGTTTATTTTTCTTAATTATACACTAAAAATGCTGGTGTATGTAGTGTCTTCTATATTTATAACACAGTTCTTCTCACACGGCTCTCTCCTCTCCTGACTATTTATTTTCACACGGTTCACTTACTTTACATTGCTACATTGTTCATTGCACTGGCCACTGAAATGCTGTTCACCGCAATGCACACACTTCGCAGCTAAGCTTCAGACTTCAGACTGCCCTGCCGGCCTCCGGGCTGCACAAACAGTAAATACCTGGCATCGAGCCCGGAAGATCCCGGAACTCGCGTCACTCTTCTACGCGACCCGCGAAAGCACCCTCGGTTCAGGACCCGCCCCGACAGATGAATCAATATGAGCAGCGAACTCCGAATGATTATTCAATCCTTATTATATTATATCCATGGAGGAGCAGCGGTTTTCCTCCCTCGCTGGAAAGAGATCTCCGGTGCTTGCGAACCTACACGTCGGCTTGCGTGTCTCCACATCCTGGTGTTTCTGCTAAAGAGACATTGCCGCAGTCGGAACAAGCTGTAAGCTCACAACTGGTCTCCCGGCACGAGTAGTAGCGTAGTTCAAGTAAATTGAGGTGTAAGTGTAAGAGGACAGGAGGGAACATGGATTGCATGCGGTCCGTGGCCCGTTTGTTAAAGAACTGCTCAGGCATATCGCTTAGTATTCATCTGAGAAACCTCGGAAAATGCCAATCAAAGCAGCCTGTTGCAACATTTCTCCTCCTGACAGCAGCTGTATTCGCCCTAGCTATGTATCGTCGTGACCGCTACTATCGCGACTCTAATTCAGAATCTCTGGGAGACGCTGCAATCAAAATAGTTTTTTCCATGCGCCATTTCAGCTAGCATTTCGTCGTCACTGCTGAAAAATATAAGTACAGTGCTGAAATATAAAAAAGAAGACAACAGCTACCACTATTAAAGAATTGAAATATCAGTAAGTCAACAACGTAATGCTACACATATTTGAAACTAGAAGCACAACCCTAGTAAGGGATGTATTTGTTAATTTACATATGACTTGAGTGTTATTAATTGACTCCAAAAAATGTAGTCATTGACATTGAAATTATCATTCTAATATTTTTATTATGATTTTATCCTTTGCACATTCTCTCTACACAGATGTTTTTTCAAAGGGAACTCCGCTACTGGTCACAACAAGCCGGCGGGATGTCTGTTGCTGATCACAACAGACATCCCGCCGTCTCCTCTGCCTCTCGCTCAGTCATCCACCGCGGATGAAGATGGTGCTTCGGAGAGAAGCACTCCCTCAGAGAAGAGAGCTGCAGCAGTCATTACAAGTGCCTTTGCACGGCGGCGAGGCCCCCTCCTCCCCATGACGACAGATGTCCGCCCGAATGCCGGAGGCTGCACAGCCACCGTCGACACTGCTGTCGCCGCCGTCACCGCCGTCACCGCCGTCACCGCCGTCACCGCCGTCACCGCCGTCACCGCCGTCACCGCCGTCACCGCCGTCACCGCCGTCACCGCACCACCCACGCCCCCGCCGCCCCCACCTCCGCCGGCGGCGGCGCCACCGGTACCCCCGCCACTGCCACCACCACCGCCCCAACAGCCGCCATCGCCATTGCAGCCGTCGCCGCCGCCACCACCACCGCTACCGCCACCGCCATCGACACCGCCACCACTGCTACCGCCAACGCCGCCGCCACCCTCGTCGCCGCCGCCACGGCCACCGCCGCCAACGCCACCCCCGCCACCGTCGCCGCCACGTACCCTGTCGCCACCACCACCGCCACCGCCACCGTCCCCGCCGCCACCGCCACCGCCACCGCCACCGCCACCGCCACCGCCACCGCCACCGCCACCGCCACCGCCACCGCCACCGCCACCGCCACCGCCACCGCCACCGCCACCGCCACCGCCACCGCCACCGCCACCGCCACCGCCACCGCCACCGCCACCGCCCCCCCGCTGCCGCCGCCGCCGCTACCGCGTAATCCCGCAGAGTCGAACACGCCCACAGCAAATACGACACGCGCGCGCGCTCAGCGCGGAGCAGCGTAGGTGCAGGCGAGTGTGATAATATCTGTGTGTACATAATTACTCGCGCGGAGCGGCGGCGGCGGCGGCGGCGGCAGCGGCGGGACGGAGAGTGTGGAAGGGGAAGGGGTGGCGCTTAGCGAAGCTTGGCGCTTTCCCGTCCCTGTTTATTAAGCCAGTTAGCAGCGGAGGCGCCGCCGCCAAGCCGCGCCGCCGCCGCCGCCATTCCACAAGCCCCATGCCACGCCCACCTCCTCGACGGTGGAGGCCGTGACGGCGCGATGCACACATGCGAGTGCTCTGTGGAAACGACGGTGCCGACCAAGGAGAAGGTGGCGGAACCGATGTCTGCGGAGAAGCAAGTGCTGAAGCCGCGTTGAATGCGGGAGGAGTACTGGGGGGGGGGGGCTGGAACAGGTGGTGAAGAGAGGAGAGGACAGTGCTGGAAACGCGGAGGCAGTGGTTGAGGGGAAGCAGGAGCAGGAATGTCGCTTGATGGGAGCGCGGCGGGGTGGGGGGTAATTTAAGCGGCGTGGGCGTTGACAGCAAGGCGCGTAGATGTGGCGAGGAGGCAGAGGGTTATCTGACGTCTCGGCCGCTCCCTCGGCACGCGTTCTCCCGCCATGCTCCTCCTTGGCCTGCCCCGCCCCCGACGCACCCTCACCGCACTCTAGCCGCACCGCGCCTTGCCTCACCGTGCCACGCCCTCGCTTCGCCTCGACTCGTCTCGCCCCCCGCCGCCACCTCCCTCCCTCGCTCCCGCTCTACCACCTACGCCCTCGCACCCTGCCCGCTGCCGCCCCGCCCTCGCACCACCCCTCCCGCCCCACCCACCACCATTCCCCCTTCAGTCTCGCTAGCGGCGGCGGCGGCGGTGGCGGCGTCGACGCGCCCTTCGGCGGGTTCTGCGCGCCGGAATGCTCGAGTTATGCGCCCCCGCCACCCGCTCCGCGCCCCTCCCCCGGGCCCCGCGCCCCGGCCGCCGTTTATACGCGCGTTTAATTCTGCAAACTGCCGCCCTCGGCCTCGGCCAAGCGAATTGTTTTAGGCCGGGAAAGGCACGCTGCGGGCGGCGGGGTGCGCTGCCGGCTGAAAAGGGGTTGAGTTCCGCGAAGGAGCAATTGAGACGAAGACGCTTCAGAGGATCGTGAATACCAAAGAACAAAGCAAAGTGATAACAGCGACATGAATGCAAGACTGGAAACGAGGATTAATTGCAAATAATGAAAGAAAGGAACAGCCAAGAGAAACGAAGAGAGGGGCAGAGAGAGACAGGTTTAAGAAAATATAGGGGGTTATTTGAAAGCAAGCAATGATCAGCGATATTTGCGTGGAGACGGTTCACAAAGCAGAGCTGAAAGCATCAAAAATGGCGAACAGGCTACAACTCTGTGCCGTAAGTGAGGCGTCAGTAAGGTTGCTCACAAAGATGAAGGGGAAGACGCCTTCTCAACGATCGGGATACGTCCCGCAGCGAGGAGAGCATAGGCATTGAGAAGCAAGGAAAGTAATGGCAGTGACATGGAATGAGTTTCCTGGGGCAATGAAGACAAGGGAGGAAGCAAATAATGAAATAAAGCAAAGGCAATGCGAATCGAATGAGGCAGGAAATACCGTCAATTGGTCTCAGGCTGTATATGAAAGCAAAGCAGACCAGGAATGCTTGGAGGGCGATGGTTGAGATAGCGAGAAGCCGTGCCATGAAGTTGGCGAGGGAATCGGCGGCGTGGGAGCTGGGTGAGACATCAGCCAGATCGTCTGCAAGGGCGAAGGGGAAGACGCAGAGCCGTCGTGCCGAGGCGGGGAGGGCGACGCGGCAAGGGCGAGGCGCAGGCGAGGGCGGAGGCGAGGGTGGAGGCGAGGGCGGCGGCGAGGGTGGAGGCGAGGGCGGAGGCGAGAGCGGAGGCGAGGGCGGAGGCGAGGGCGGAGGCGAGGGCGGAGGTGAGGGCGGAGGCGATGGCGGAGGCGATGGCGGAGGCGAGGGCGGAGGCGAGGGCGGAGGCGAGGGTGGAGGCGAGGGCGGCGGCGAGGGTGGAGGCGAGGGCGGAGGCGAGAGCGGAGGCGAGGGTGGAGGCGAGGGCGGCGGCGAGGGCGGAGGCGAGGGCGGAGGCGAGGGTGGAGGCGAGGGCGGAAGTGAGGGCAGAGGCGAGGGCGGCGGCGAGGGTGGAGGCGAGGGCGGAGGCGAGAGCGGAGGCGAGGGCGGAGGCGAGGGCGGAGGCGAGGGCGGAGGTGAGGGCGGAGGCGATGGCGGAGGCGAGGGCGGAGGCGAGGGCGGAGGCGAGGGCGGAGGCGAGGGCGGCGGCGAGAGCGGAGGCGAGGGCGGAGGCGAGGGCGGAGGCGAGGGCGGAGGCGAGAGCGGCGGCGAGGGCGGAGGCGAGGGTGGAGGCGAGGGTGGAGGCGATGGCGGAGGCGAGGGCGGAGGCGAGGGCGGCGGCGAGGGTGGAGGCGATGGCGGAGGCGAGGGCGGAGGCGAGGGCGGAGGCGAGGGCGGCGGCGAGAGCGGCGGCGAGGGCGGAGGCGAGGGTGGAGGCGAGGGTGGAGGCGAGGGCGGAGGCAAGGGCGGAGGCGAGGGTGGAGGCGAGGGCGGTGGCGAGGGCGGAGGCGAGGGTGGAGGCGAGGGTGGAGGCGAGGGCGGTGGCGAGGGCGGAGGCGAGGGCGGAGGCGAGGGTGGAGGCGAGGGCGGAGGCGAGAGCGGTGGCGAGGGCGGTGGCGAGGGCGGAGGCGAGGGTGGAGGCGAGGGTGGAGGCGAGGGCGGTGGCGAGGGCGGAGGCGAGGGCGGCGGCGAGAGCGGAGGTGAGGGCGGAGGCGAGGGCGGAGGCGAGGGCGGAGGCGAGGGCGGAGGCGAGGGCGGAGGCGAGGGCGGAGGCGAGGGCGGAGGTGAGGGCGGAGGCGAGGGCGGAGGCGAGGGCGGAGGCGAGGGCGGAGGTGAGGGCAGAGGCGAGGGCGGTGGCGAGGGCGGAGGCGAGGGCGGAGGCGAGGGTGGAGGCGAGGGCGGAAGTGAGGGCAGAGGCGAGGGCGGTGGCGAGGGCGGAGGCGAGGGCGGAGGCGAGGGCGGAGGCGAGGGCGGAGGCGAGGGCGGAGGCCAGGGCGGCCGCGGTGAGACGAGGCTAGGGGCAGAACGCGCGTCGATGTCGTATCGCGAAGCCCGCGATAAATCCGGGTCCTCCCTCCTGCCCCGCGCCGCGCCGCGCCGTTTAGGAGCTCCGTGATATTATGGGCCGTAAAAACGAGACCCCGCCTCCCTCCCTGCCTGCCTGCGCTGGGGTCGCTCGGTGCAAAGTGCGGAGCTGCGCTGGCAGAGGCTGCGTGGGGAAACGGCCACAACATTGCTTCATGGGGGGGGGGGGCGGAAGAACGTAGACGTGCGCGTAAGGTGCTTTGTCTATCATCCTATTTCTATGGCGACCCGTAGGGTAGTGGACAGATCCCTTACCTTTCACTTTTGGATTAAAAGGAATCAAGATTCCGATCTATTGGTTAATTTATTGATGTTTCCGGGCACGGTAACTGCTATGCTTATTAGTCCTGTTCATGTGGTGAATGTTTTATCGAAAGATGTAGCGATGTTCCCCCCCCCACGGGATGGTGAGATCCTGCGTCGACCTACACGTCAGATTAGGGGGATTTCTCCTTCCAGGTAGTTCCAATCTGCGCAGCACCTCCCCAGCTATATACTCCCGACTGGACTTCAGATTTGTGTAGAAGTGTAGGGCGTATATGTGTTTGTGAGGGTAAAGGGAGATAGTAAGTCAAGGAAGAGAAAGAAACAATCGCGCGTTCGGTACGTAGGATGCTTGTTAGGTTACTGTACCGGTATTCACTTTGATTTGATCGGTGATTGGAAAGCGATGAGTGCAACTGGTCTCTAGAATTTTCCTCAACACAGCGGCTGCATTAGATCTAGTTATGCCACTATTATCGAAAATCCGGGACTAAACCTTGGGCCTCCCGGTCAGAATCAACCAGAGACGCTGGCTCTGAGCTTAACTCAGCCGGTACTTCCAGTCGATCCACGTAGAATTTGTGTTGAAGAACGTGGGCTCGAGGCAGCTTTTCTCGAGGATCTCCGGTTTCGCACGCTGCTCATTCTATCATTGCTCGATCGTCATAATTACTCATCAGCAATGCACCAAACCATTAACCAAAGAAATGGTTGAAAAGGCTTAGGAACTGAGACCATTACAAAACTAAGGGGAACGATGAAGGATCACCCCACCGCTTGGAGGATGGGAGTGAGGATGAGGAAAGGAAGATAGCGCGAGATCCACGGCCCCTCGTGAAGCTGTTATTCCGACAACAGACTGAAACTGAACGGACAAAAACAGGAAAACTGACAATCGAGAATCCGGCCTTCGCTTGATTGATTGTTAGTGATTTGGAGTGCGTCAACTACTGAGGTCATTAGTCCCGTAGGCGTAGTGCATGCTCTTCAACGGAAGGTGGCAGTGATATTCCCCCTCTGGATGACAAGATACGGCACCGAACTAGAAGGTTTTCCTCAGCCAGGTATCTCCCACCAGCGGTGCACCGCCTCAGCCGGAAAAAGCTCTAAGACCCCGCCCGGTCTCCCGGCATATGTGGTAGTGTAGTGCATGTTAGTTTAAGTGAGCGCGGACCGTGGCCCGTTTGTTAGGGTACTGCTTCGGCAGCGTCCAGAGAGCGACTGAGTTTGACATCGCTGACAAGCTAGTGTCGAAAATCCTGCCACTGTCGGGTACTATGATCTCCCGGTCACAGGTACTGCATTGACCTCAGTTGATGCACTGTGTCACCTCTCCCGGTCCGGCCTTTCGGATTGTCACCTTAGCAGTAACATCGACCAGCAATAAGCTGACCATATTGGCAACAACAAATTTAGGCAGCTCGATTAAATTTTCGAAAACATGTCACTGCACGTGCTGTTCATGAGACACTCGTTTACAATAGTCAGTTTCCAATGTGATTCGTTTATTTTGTTCAGTTATCTTCAATGTAATTGTAACATTTAACAATGCACATCTACTGCGCGCATCGACATGCTTGTGCAGTTCAACCCTTCTGAGGATCCAGTTTCTCACAAAATGGAAACTGATTTCGTCAGTACTTCGTATTCAAATAAGGAAGACAAAAGGAATGAAATGTCTGGCAGTCCACACATTCAAGAAAGAAGAAAATTCAGAGGGAGCGTTGTTCAGGCATCCTGATCAGGTGAGAAGGAGCGAAAAACGAGAGGAGAACTTGCGCAGTGCAGCTGAACGAGACGCGCTCCCTCCGAGATCTGCCGGACAGCGCCACGTAAATCCGGAGCCAACGTAGATTCGCAAGTTGAGAAGCAGCACAATCGCGTCTTATTTGATTTAACAACCCTTCTCCTCCCACCGTCTCGAGTCGTTCCCGGGCTGTCGAGGGTGCGGTGTGTTCGCGTCACCGCTGTCTACCGCCCACCGCCCACCCGCCCTCCGTCGCCGCTCCCCGCCCCCGTGCCCTGCCTGCAAAACGACCCCTGTCTTCTCCTCCGTCCTCCTGTCAACGCGCCCCCGCGTCGTCCTCCGTTTTCGTCCCCTCCTCCTCCTCCTCCGCTCCTTCCGCTTCCGCCTCCCCGCCCCCAATAGAGTATCCATCTCTTCGCCCCGCCCCCCGTTTCCGCCGCTCGCGCCGCCGTTGCTGAAACGAGTGACTTCCCTTCAGAAGCCTCCGCTCCGCCGCGCCACCTCCGCCGCCCGCGCAGCGGCAGATCCGGCGACGGGCGAGGCTAGCTCGCAGGTGCGCTCCATTACGATTTCGGACAGGAGTCGGGGTAATCTTGGGGCGAAATCGCATTTGCCAAAACTTGCGAGCGACGCCGGGGACGCGGCAGGGCGAAGTTGGGACTTCATCAGCGCAGAAAACACATTACTCCTCCGCGCCGGAGAGACCCCTCCTCCTCCTCCTTCTCCTCTTTGCTCCTCTTTTCCTCCCTCCACTTCCCCCCCCCCCGCCTCGCCGCGCCCTCTCCCTCCAGGGCTCGGGGTCTTTTCCGAGCGCTTGATCTCGGCGTCTAGAACGCCCTCCTCCAGCCCCTTGAAGCCGAGGGAGTCTGCCCCTCCCCGTGCTGTTACACGGTCGGCAGTTTTTACGTCATCACTTCTACCCCCCGACCCTCCGCTTCCACGTTCCGCGCCACGCCGCGCCGCCCCGCGCTGCCAACGCCGCCGCCGCTGCGCCCCGCGAGCTGGCGTCGACCCAGGTGTGCTAATAAATTTATCCACTTCTGCCGGCGCGCCCGCCTCCCCTGACGTAATTACACTCTGTAGGGAAGGGTCTTCATTAACCATTACTTATCACTCGGGCCGCCCGAGTCACATATTAAGACGACCTCGTCGGCGCTGGGTTTCGCCTGCTTCCGCTCGGGTGCCCCGCTGGCGGAAGTGCTCCGAAAGTGTTGCTGCGAGATAGCGGCGTTGTCACGCCTCGACTGGTTGGGCGCCGCCCCGCGGAAACGCTAGTTCTCGGAATGTACTAGACTAATTTCTGCTCAGGTGTTCTCCACGTAACTTGTAACTCGTTTCTGTTTAAGTTTTTTTTACGGAGATTTTTATCACAACGTCGAGAAACTCGGAAACACGAGCTAATTTTAGAGGATATAGTGCACATGTGATTAGTAATTAACTCTCAGAAAAAGAATAATATAACGCAATGACGATTCATATCGCATTATTACGATTTATTCGATTGAAAGAAAAATTTATAATAGTGATTAAGGTAATGAAATTATTCGACACATTTTTGCAGATAAACGAGTTAGATTGATTAAAATTCCAGTCCAGTGCCGTGGAATATTGCAATCAAGGTACGCACGCAATCTTCTACGGCACTGAAGAGGTCCGATTGGTATTTCACTGCGTTCTCCAGATATAACTCCGTTGAACTTCTACTGATGCGAAAGATTTAAGAATCAAAACTTGTAATTTTAATACAAAATTTAAACGAATTTTAAAAATATAACATTTGTAGTGATCATTTTATGCAATTTTATTTACTTTTATATTTAAAGTTCTTTAATCATTTATTTCCAATCTGAAAATAATAGTCAAGCCATTAAAAGCTGCTAATCTGGTGAATATGGAAAAAATGTTTATAAAGACAATACCTGTTAATAGAACAGTAACACACCAATAAAGCAAAAAATTCCACTTGAAATATTAACGTAAAATTTTCCTCCATAAAACAGAAAAAATAATGAAATATTAAAATTTGTTATTTTTCTAATTATTTATTTCACATTGTGTAATTAATTATAGAGATGTAATAGAGATTTTATGAAAAAAATGTCCATACATTTCCTCCAGGTTTTACGAACATTCCATCTCCATGAATTTTACATTGTTGAATAGTCAAAATGAGAAGGTTCCTAGATTTCTTGAAGAGGTTTGAGGAAAGTTCTGGGAATATTTCCTGCAGCAGAAAAGAGAAGTGAGGGGAGTACGTCGGAGCAGAAGATTACTGGATTAAAATTTCATTCGAAGGCTCCGCAGAATTTAAACTACACGCACACGCTACGCTGGTTTCTGTAGCGTCCAAGTTTCGCGCAGCTTCAGCTCTGTGAGTTTGACAGCGTTTGGGGCCTCTCATTCCGAAAATACATTATTTCAAGCTGCCCGTGCGTCCATCTTTCTGTCCGTCCATCGTCGGGCCAACCGGCCAGCGGCCCGTCCGTGTGCCCGCTTTTCTGTCCGTCCTTCTATCCGTCCCACTGCCCGTCTGTCTGATCATCCGTTCGACTGTCTCGGCGTCCGTCCGCCTGTAACTTCGTCCGTCCATCTGTCAGTCCGTCTGTCAGTCTGTCCGTCAGTCTGTCCGTCAGTCTGTCCGTGAGTCCGTCCGTTAGTCCGTCTGTCAGTCCGTCCCTCAGTCCATCTGTATCTCAACAACACTAGCAACTAAACTAAAGAAGATTTCCCCCAAATAAGGTTTTATTCAGTCGATCTGGCTGCAATCATTTGAAACGGAGTTTTTTTTAGTTATTTTAGGGTTACGTTAAGCCGCAACATTTTCAAACTTTTCTCCAAAACTGTTTGAATTATATTCTTTATTTCCTTTTTCCTCATTTACAAACATGATACAGAACTAAAGTTGAATATTTTCTTCTCTCCCCCTTCTGAAGCTATTTTTTTTGGGGGGGGATACAATTTCTTCTTCAGAATACGCGAATACTACTTCTATCTTGAGTAGTTTGTATAAACATCATTCATTGATCACTGAATGACGTGTATACAAACTGCTCAGGACAGAAGTAATATTCGCGTTTTTTTTTCAGTCAAATCGTGACAAAAATACGTAAACAAGATTTCGTAAAAAAAGAGCTTCAAAATCTTCTTTTTTTGATTCAAATACAATAATGAGCGCTTCTACATTAGGTAAGAGTAAGCACATTATAAACAAAATTGCACACAATTTTGAGTAAATTACAATTGTGTGTAATTTTGTTTATTTTGTTCTACAATTGCAGTACACTATACACTACTCTAGACGTTCCTGATTGTTTTGTATTTTCCTTTTCCTTACTCCTAAGCCTTTGTTGGACATGTGCTCCAACGAGAATTAATTCAAAATTTTCTAAAGATAAATTTCATCCTCGGTCATTTTATTTTCTCTTACTTCTTTTCAATTTTCTTAGCTTTACAACATTTTTCTAATTCTTAAATTTTACCTTCATAAATCCTCTTGGTAACTGTTAGTGTTCATAACGACTGTCCGTGTATTTCGATGCCCTTAAACACGTATTGTCGAAGAAGAAGTGATAACATTTTTAAAAAAAGTTTCCTTCTCAATTTTATCCTTGTGTCTCATCGGAGTGCTCCGTTCAAAAACCGCTTCAGTACATTAACATATTGATTAACTTACGAGCGAATAATGAATTTTGCCGCAATGCAGCAATATAAACTGTAGTTAATGGTTCTCTATTCCTTTTCGTCGATAATGACCTTCTATAGTCAACGTCGCCTTGGGACTTAAAGTTCAACACGTAACCATAGAGTAAAGATAGTGGTTTCTTTTGATGTAAAAATGCGAAAACATGTCTCAATCTCCCAACTGTATGAACTGACTGATTTTGGCTTTGAAACTTGCTGAGAAACATTTAAGTTCTGTGAATTTGGCATTCCTCGAGAATATATTTGAATTAAAGAATATATCAAATATAAAATCGCAGCCGCTCAGAATTCGCGAAAGTAAAAATTTGTTATAATTACTCTTCACCTTTTAACATTGGTTCTTCCAGTCTACCAGCACGCCGCTAGAGTAAGTAGACCGAAGAATATTTTAACGTATTACAAGGGAAGTAATAGTTCATGCTTCTATATTTTGATAATTACATTATACTGTTATCTGAAGTAATGAGGGTTTTATCTGACAAAAATAATGAAGTTCACACATTTACTTGCGAAAAGTAATTTCCTTGTTACACGTTGTTACTTCAGGGAATGTGCCTACAACTCCAAGAAAAGTTGTCTTGTTTCTCAATCTTCATAATTACGAATGATCACTCTTGCGTTGTACCGTTAAGTGAAATAGACCATTTCAATGTCAGTCCCAGTATAATTAATTTTATACACATCTGCCGGGTAATACAGAGCGAAGAGTATTTCCTTTGTTACGCTTTGTTATTTCACAATTTAGTTTCCCTTATCCCGTTAGGTCAGTGGTAAATATGAACGCTGACCGTAAAACGTAGAGCGGACGTTATTACCGCACAGTGGCTGTTTCTGGATTCTGCCACGTAGCGCAGCGGACTGATAAAGCGTAATCACCTCTCCCCTCCGCAGGAAGCGCTGGATCTCGATTTATGGGAATGGACCTGCGAACGACTAACGCGGCCGTTTTCTTCTCCGGTCGCGTCGAGGGTTGAGCTGCCGCTACAGGCCACTAACACGTGGCGCCGCCAGGGGGCGTGGCATATCTCCCCCGTGGGGCGTGGCGGAAACGACGAGGGTTGGGTCGGAGGGGGATGGGTGACCTTCGCGAAACATTCGGAGTGTCAGTGACTCCCAGCACGGATCTCTTTTCGCTTATCATAGCGAAACGACTCCGACGAACCGGAGATCGGCGAACGAAAGCGAAGAACGATTGGCGCGAACGAGGGCAGCCTGTTTTGTACTTCAAATGATTGATTGATTGATTCAATAGTGATTCCGGGCGTGTCAACGTCTAATATCACTATTCCCGTAAGTGTGGTTCATGTTTTATCGCTGGCGTGGCGGTGATCTTCCCTGCTGGCTGGCGAGATCGGCGCCGACCAACGTCGGCATGCGGGGACTGTCCACACGCAGGTATCTCCCACCAGCGGGTTTTTAAGAAAATGGTGTTTAAGCGTTACTGTAAAAGCAAAATTTGAAGCTCTTTTTCACAGAAAAATTTTGGATTTTCAAAAACCGTTTTGGATGCCATTCAAAAATGCAATAGTGTATACAAATCGTTGGAAATGTGCGTCTTAACGGCGTGAGAGATATTTAAAAAAAATTACATTTGTGTATTTTTTGAAAAAATAAAAGAGTACTTCGAATGGCTTTAAGGTCATCTTAAGCAGTGCATATTTAATACTATTCGTACAAATAGTTTTAAAAAAATTTTGGAGCCTTGTTTTTTAGAAAATACCGTTTCAGCGTTTTTGAAAATGCAGAAATTTGAGCTGACTTTCACAGAACACTTGAATTTTCGATAAACTTTACAAGAAGAATATCATTTGAAGTACATGAACTCATCAATGCATTAAAGAGAACAAATCGTCGCTAATGTAAATATTAATGACGTGAGACAAGTCAAAAAATATATTTTTGTAATTTTTCAAGAAAACAAAAAAATAGATCAATATGACGTTTATGTCATTTTATAGAGTACATTTTGCATTATCTATACCAAAGGTTTAAACAATAATTGGAGTCATTTTTACGAAAATCTTGTTTCGGTAATTTTTACTTTCTCGCCTTACGAAGGTACTTCTCTTTCTCGCCTTACTTCTTTAGAAGTGCAACCGTAATCGTGCCCCGGTAAACGGCGAATTTTTTAATATTGCATAAATTTCCCAAAATATTATTAGAAAACTACTAATATGTTCACAAAATGTGCATGACCGTAATGAAAGAAATAATTAAGGAGAAAAATGTTTACTTGAAAGAAAAAAATCTGTCTTTAAATTTTGTAGTTGTAATTTTTCTAGGCCTTTAAAACCAGCTTTGCATGTCCCGAATAATGTTCTTACGCGCAATCTACAACATACGATCTTCTTGAACGTTCCTTTACATCCGCCCTTCAAGGATCACTATTATTAGAAATGTTGGAATTTGGGTTTATCTTTGAAGCTATATTCACTTTTAAAATAATGATTAAAAAAGTGCTTTTTGGACATTGCACTTTTTTCACACATAAGATGTTTTGGGCACTTCTGCTTGTTTGCATCGTGAAGCTATTTTCTCATTTAAAACAATAGTTTACTAAGTCCGCAATGTTAGCACGCGTTCATTAAACCTGAGGATGGAATTTAGCGACAGTTGCCACAGAGCTTGGTGAATAGCCCTTGACAGACGTAATGAGATGCAGAACGGAAACGGACGAATATGGCGGGTGGGGGTGTGGGGATGACAAAAAGTCTATGTTTTTAAAACATCAATATTTTCCAACAGAAACATCGATACATTAATATCATTTAATTAATATAATGGTAATAACGTTAAATTGCATTTTGAACCTTGTCTGTATAGAATACTGATTAGAAAATGAAGATAGAGTGCTTTAAGGCAGAAAATACTTTTATAGATACCGGTTGTTTTACTTTGACGATTTATGAATGAACCAGGATAAATGGACTAATAGCAAAACAGGATGATTTTTATTTTTTATTTGCATCTTTGCTTTCAAAAAACTTTATTATTAACATATTACTTGTACATGACAAAACGATAAAATATACCGGTATATTATTTATGTACTCTAATTAAAAATTGAAACAGAATGATAAAATACTATTTGTTTTATCATAATTAAAACATCGATGTTTTTTGTCGATGTTTTTATCGACATTGAAAACCTTTTGTTGATGTATCGAAATATTGTTGTGTAGGTGTTTTGGTAAAATTTGCCATCACTGTGGGAGTGGAGGAGTGACCCTCTCGATCCATTCGGCTCAGAGGGATTCACAGGAGAACTCTTTGAAAATGCCAATGGGGCGCTTGTAATGACATTAGCTTGCTTTAAAATCATTCCTGCCATAAAGAGGTGGCAAATTACAATAGTTTGATCTTCTACTTTACCGTAACCAATTAATGAGGCGAATTTTGGGCAGAGAGCGATCAACTAACTATGAAGAGTATATTAACTTATATCCCTACTAAGAAAAAATAATTGTTCAAGGCTGCCTTGTAGCCTTGCATATTTGGATTGAGTGGACTGAATTTTTGGTTGATTTGCAGAACAGACTCGAAGTCCTTTTGATAGCTCGTGGAATTTTTTACAGATACAGGTATAGGGAACGTTTCCGGTTTCAATTCAGAAACAGACGAATTTCACAATAACAAGTTTTTTCCCTCCAAGATGTGATGATTAACACAATACATACAAATACTTTTGGATTGTTCACGTACATTTGAACACTTCAATGGGCATGATAAGCTACATGATTTACACAGTTCACTTATCTTGCGATTATTGTTCGAGTGATTACTTTAATGTTCGTCGAGAAGTACAAAGTATGTGTTACGGGGCCGTTTTCGACTGAGACTCGCGGTACACCAATTAATACATACGTTGGCGTGATTGTTTTATCTTCAACGTGAACTTTAAACGAAAGAGACTTTACCTAAGGGAAATATTACATCCTCAAGGAATCTGAGGCGGCATTCGCATTACATGTGGTCAGGCGCCATGATGAACTCATACCAGGGAGTTTTTGCCACCTCGAACGTTAAGCACTATCGATCTTCTTTGCATGCGCAGATGCACAAAAATGATGCGAAACTTGTACTGCGCATGAGCAGAAGATCGATCGTGCTCACCGTTCGAGGTGGCAGAAACTCCCTACTAACTTATCAGCGGCAGTTGCGCGCGTCGCGACAATCTTTGCGCATGGTGGGAGAGAGAGGGTAATTCATTAGCGAATCACCGACTGATATTTAAAATAGTTCCAGAAGGTTCCAGAAGCATTCAGCCATTGGGAGCGATTAAGAATCGATGCAGCGTCATGTTCAGGCACGCAATATTTCGGGGAAGCGCCATGACATCAGGGGGGCATGGGGGCATAGGCGCGCGAGCAGTATCAGCTCCCCGGCGCCTACAACTCTGGTTCGCTTCCTGTGTGAATGCTCAAAAGAACAAACTCATTCTGGCTTGCGCTGAGCAAACGAAATGAAATGTTTGCATAATTCTCTGCTTTGCTGTGTGGACCCGAACAATAATTTTCTGTGATGTTTTAAGGGAGCCCACTGAAGACCCAATGTTCCCTCAAATAATTTTATTGGGGGACGAGGTAACCTTTATGATCTGTAAGCTGCGCGCCCAGAAATAAAAGAATTTAATATTTTAATGAACGAACATTTTTGCTGTAAACGCTATTGGTAAATATTGTGATATTAAGGATAGTCTGCAGTGGATGTTCAATTATCGTTTGCGGCTATCTGTACCACAAGATTGCCCACACTGAAAATGTGCAAAAAATTATACTTCGAGCATTTCAAAAGTTTTGTTACTTTCCATAAAACTAAGAACGTGATTAGCATTGCACACTAAAACACCGCAGCATACGTTGGTTATAATTTATCAACAAGTATATTTAATAGATTGACAAAAAATCATTTAAGTAAATTTAACAGATTGAATGAATGGTACACATAAAACACTTGATACTATTATAGTACTCTTGTGTTCAGCAAGCGATATTTCCCTCGCTCGACAATATCACCGAAAACGCGGAAAAATGAAGGAACGTTGGAAGACACCGCGCTGGTGACCTGTGTCGCGGCAGCCGGTTTGACTTTCGCGGCCGTAAATAATATTTAAAACTCAAATTTCTAGAAGATAACATTTTATTGCAAAAACTAGATCGATTCTTCGAGAAATTTAACAAAGAATCTGGGGTATTTTGGTGTCACCGGAACTACCTAACACCTGATTTATATCCTGAGCCTCCTGTAAGCTCTCCCGAAAAATGGCGACAGAGGTTGTTATCAATTTTAGTAATAAATACATACTACAGTTCGACTAGTCATTCTCTATTAGTAATGCTAAGTTAGTGTTCCTTGAGACACTCGGTAAAAGATATGAAGGGTGTATAGCCCTGATTCACTGTGACCCTTGTCCCTTATGACTCAAGGCCACGAGTTGTAATAAGCAAAAGGGCTGTGGCCACCCCAGAGTGATGTCACTTGAACTTTGGTACTGACGTCAAGGTTTGGAGAGTGGGAGCGAGTTAATATAGTCCTCACGAACTCACGGCAGAGTGTTCATATCATTTTCCGGCTTCGTCAACGCCAAACTGTAACTTATAAAATTGTACAGTGTTACTTTGCTTCTTGTTAATAAATTCAGTGTAATCTACAGAAGACTTCTACTTACGAGTAATTCACCAAAACGTCGCCGAGAATCATTTTGCCCTATCAAGTCTCATTCATAATGCTTAACTTGAACAGACAAACTTAACTCGGGGCCTGTCGGCAAACGGCATTGCATCTACATCAGCCAGCATCAGAGGACTACATCAGCCAGCCGATCATCAGAAGCAGCTTCTTCTCCGATTAAGTGGTCTTTGAGTCTGCGATGTGCTGAGCCCCGCTGACATCCGCATTCGGAACGACCAAGTGATGAACGGAAGCTGAGAAGAACGATTCACGCCAACCGCAGAATGATGACCTGGATCTTCATCTTTTCTGCGTTGTAAGTGAAACGTCACGTCGCTGTATCAAGTGAGTTCAGTGTGTAGCCACAGTAGTTAAACGCTATTTTGTGCACCTTCGCAAAAGCAATTATTCAAGAGCAAAGAATCCTAGTGAGTGCAGCAGTTAACGCAATAGTAACAAATTTAATATTTTCATATCCTGCATTTATATTCTTTTAATCTGTAAACTAGATTTAACGTTGTACGATTCATTTCAATCAAGAAGTTAATAAGGTATAAGTATTTTTAATTTACCATACGTTTGCAGCGATTTCAATTACATAATTATAATCTACTTTAATATGACTCAAGATTTCGAACCTCTTACATATTGGGAAATGGCGCACATCGATCTTTTACCGGAATTCGATGGCACCTCGAATTGCAATCTGGATTACTTCCTAGTCCAGAGCGAGACCTTTTTACGAAATTTTCATAGATCTCCGGAAACTCCAGGTGCAGAATTGACTAATTCCTTCATGTTTAATGTTGTTAAAGCAAAAATCAAAGGCCAAGCGCAATCAGTATTGGATATCCAAACCAACTCTAATTTCGAGACTTTAAAAGAGAAACTTATTAGTAAATATGGTGACGCTCGCGATGAACGTATATTATTCGGTGAAATCTTTACTTGTTGTCAATACCGCAACGAAAACTTTTTGGAATACCACGACAGATTGAATCAACTTCTCTCAAAGTATAAATGTATATTGAAGTTGCACCACCGCACACCGATATTAGAAATGAAACTGCAAGAAGCAGAAGGGAAAGCGCTGAGCGCATTTAAAGCAGGAATTAGGACTCCTTACCGGGAATATCTAAGAAACGCACAACTTGAGGATTTGTCACAAGCTCTTCGTGCGTGTCGCGCTTACGAACAATACATGGACAGCCTGCGCAATATTCAAAAACCCAGCTCCACAGGTTTAAATCAATCCCCAAAATTCAATCCAGTCCCCGCGCTCGGGCTTCGAAATAATGTCTACGGGCAATTCAGTAGCTATTTTCCCCCACCACACGCGCCGCGAGTACACCCAACTGAGCATCGCACGGAAACAATTAGTGTTGCGCCACCACAGGGAATCCAACCTCAGGATCGGATACCACAGAATTTACGTCCAACTTCGTTCACCAGACCTACTCCATTTCGGTCGCCGATAAATCAGGATATACCATATCCACGAAATCATCAAATAGGACTAATTCACACCCGTCAGAACCAAGCAGGTAGAACCAATCCGACACCCATGTCCGGTGTTTCTACCATCAGACAAGGTGCTAATAATGCTTACGAAAGCGAGAATCAATTCGATTACAGTAATGATAATGCTGAAGAATACGACTATCATTGTGATGAATACCCACCAGATACTGACTATTATCTTTATGAATAGACCGAACAAATTATGGAAAAGGAACAATTTGAAACAGATCATCACGACAATCAGAATTTTTACAAGTCATCGATATTGAAGACTTAAATAACATTCATAATGCAACACATTGTCTTTTATTATGTTGTTCGTATTGAAAATATTGACTCAGGAGCAGGAAGCTCCTTAATGAATCCAGATGTAGTACACATGTTCTCGGAATATATTTTTAATGAAAAGTTTTGTATTCACACGCTGAAACGATAGTACCGGAAAATGTGCGTTATCCTATATTTTCAAAACATGCTTTTCTTATCACCATCAGTTTCAGAGTACTTCAAAAGCATAACTATTTCGACGCCCTAACGGCTCGTCAGATTTCGTCCGCTTATAATCCAAAAGTGATTACCATATCAATGTGATAACGTTAGGTGATAGATTCCTTTCCTTTTCTTTTCTTCATTTAAACGAGGAAACACGATTACGCGTCTAATTCTCGCACGATTGCATTTCAGTCAATATACAGCAAGGCTAAGTATACGTCCCTTCATTCGTTCACGAAAATTGTTATTTTTCTGATGCAATACTTCTTGGTGAAAATTATTTAGTTCAGTATCCAGTAGATTTTCTGGGCAACGTCAGCTTCGACCATTCAATTTATGTAGAACTATTGGGAAAATATAATTGTCCATCCTGTAGAAATAAATTCTATAAGTGATATGGACATTGGCAGTTATCTAAGTACTCAGCCCATGAACGACCTTGAAAGGAATACAGTCTTTAATGTTTGTTCGCAGACGTCTTCTAATAACCCGGTTGCGACCTATCTTGTACGAATATCGTAAATCACTTCATTCGGACGACAGATGAGAAGCCTGTCTACAAAAATAATTTTTGATATCTCTCGCACGTAAAAGAATTAATCAACAAAGACGTCCAAAATATATTAAGTAAACATGTCATAGAACCCAACGAGTCACCCTACTGCAATTTCGTCTGGATTCTACCAAAAAAAAACGACGTCTGACGAAAAAATGGCGTGTAGTAATATGTTTTCGGGAGTTAAATAAAAAACTATAGAAGACAATCACCCCCCACCCAAAATTGAAGAGATCCTTGATAACTTGGGAAAATGTAGCTACTTTGGTATCCTTGATCTCGCAAAAGAATTTCACTAGATCGAGATAGATCGTCGGCCTAAGGAAAAAACTGCTTTCACGGAAGACAATAAACACCTAATGTTAACGTCTAGCTTTCGGTGTCTGGAACGCCCTCGCAAGTTTTGAAAAAGTCATGAATAACATATTGAGACCCTTCCTTTACAAATTTTGCTTCTTGTATATTGATGACATCATTATCTTTTCTAAATCTCTAGAAAAGCACGTCTCTCATTTATCTTTAGTGTTGAGTAAACTACGCGAAGTCAATTTAAAAGTGCAGGAAACAAATTCTTGCATAAAGAAGTCGCATTCTTAGGACATATCGTTGCCCTTAAAGGGATAAAGCTCAATCCAGATAAGATACAAACTAAAAAGTTTACTCGATACCCATCACTACAAAAGAGATTTAACAATTCCTCCAATGATCGGCATTTCCGTCACGTGAAACCAAAAAGAAAATGTTCTGTTGCAGAACCTGTGCATTTAGAAACCGACTAGAGACGAAATTGTCGAGACGCAAGGGTTCAGACGCTCTAGGCCCAGCAGTCGTCAGGGACAACAGCAATCAATTCATGTTCCATTTTAATATTTCCAAATTGATAGAAACTTTTTTTCGAATTCCTACAACGATCAACGACATAAATGCTCAAAATAACAGTCTTTCCACATCTATCGTAAGAATGTGTTCAATGATAAAAGAAATTGAAAAGAAACGTTTCAAATGATCCCCCGTGTTTTATAAATCTAAAAAAGGTCTCGTTAACGGGTAAGGTGAAGTTATTAATCGGGATGATTTTGATTACCTTCAGGCGCAAGTTACCGCTTTGAAAACGAATCGAAACTAGCAAACACAACTTGTCAACAAATTAGTTTATTTTAGAAATTAAATTACTGAAAAATTCTGTACTGAAATGAATCATATAAATTTAAATTTAGGAATTATTCAGAAATTTTTATCAAAGCAGGATTTCGAAATTAAAATCTTGGAGCACCACATGCGTTGATGTGTGTGAGACTATTCTTGAAGATAGTGTGTCTCTTAAAGAGTACCATCAGCCTCTCTTTTCCGCACATCACAAAAGTGCAACTGTTCAACCGAGAAGAAATCAACAATATAAACAATCGTGTGTATTCTGTGTATCTCTTGAAAAAAAAAAAGGTCACAGTGACCCATATCATCTACTTGAAAATCTGAAATTCGCCTGAAGTCAATAATCTTGATAAACCAAGGTCTAGTGGTTTATCTATTTGTACCAATCACTGAAGGAAACAGTTATTATTCATATTCTGTGACACCTGTTCCCACCAGTGAGAACATTTTGCTAATATACTCTGAAAATAACTACTTGCAATGACCTGTTTCAAGGTGGACCTCTGACTCTTGTGAGAAAGGAATCCTGTCATAAGTGTGCATAAGACCCGGGTAACTTCACCCAAACTGCAGTTTGTGATTTCGCTCAATTGAGCAACTCTATTAAGTTATTCCATTTGGTCAATAAAAATATGATCCTCTTCTTTTCTCGACAACCGGCAAACTTGTAAAGATAATCAGACTTCTGTAGAATTACAAGGATCTTATTTAATTCATACTTCTGTGACTTTTTCAGAGTCGTCTATGGGCATTTCTTTAGAGCTCAAGCCCCCTCATTACTTATGGAAGTTCCCTATGATGACACTAACTACAGGATCTGTAGCTAAATTTCAGGTGCGGTTCCATCAGTCTCATCTCGATGTCAATGAACTCAAGATGGAACTGACACCTATTACACCCATTTTTAACATGAAAAAGAAATTAGATGTATTCAATGTAATATGATAATATCAATATTTTATTTTTTATATGTGAAAGGGCATATTGTAAAAGATGTGTCAAAGAATCAAAGTTCTGTTAGAGGCTTAACTTCAAATTGTAACTTATAAAAGTGTACAGTGTTACTTTGCTTCTTGTTAATAAATTCAGTGTCTACAAAAGACTTCTACTTATTTCACCAAGTCGTCACCAAGAATCATTTTGCCGTTTCAAGTCGCATTCACAATGCTTAACTTGAACCGACGTACTTTAATCCTGTATATAATACGCTAAGAAATTATGACGGATTTAATTGTATAAACAAATTATGCTTGATAAAATACTACCTTTATAAAACAAAACTTATAATCTTACTATAAAATGAGATAATAAAAATAGTTTTTTATTAAAAATGGACATAGAACCCTCTAGTTCTAGTGTGAAGTTATTTTCATTTTTAAAAACAATGATTTACTCTTTTTTTTTTTGAGGCAGCAATTTTTTGCGAAACAATGTTTTGGGCGTACTATTACACCTTTCGGGACTTTCGCTCCTCTTGGTACTCTGATTATTCAGAAATGTTTTTTCGGTAGGGGAAGCACTGCACTAAACGCCATCACAACATTTATACAAATATTTCGTTACAAAAACCTCTTCAATTTTTGCATTCCCAGTTTAATTCCTAGATTAACAAGTGTGTAAATACGTGAGGACAATTTAGAAGAAAGAGAGTTGGGAGAAAGAATTGGAAATAATTATGATACTTGATTAATCTAAGGCTAATTACGCCCTTTAAATTAATTAAAATACATTTAGTATGAAATTATATGAGTTTACAAATGCGTTTGAATACCTTTGATAGAAATATTTACTGTTCGATCTAGTATTTTGAAAAACTGAAAGAGAGTACCTAAAATGTTGCTTAAGGGGTAGGAAAATAAGTGCTACTTTTACGATATTTCATGTAGAATGTATCTTTCTTTTGTCATGAGTACAAAATTTCATTAAGATCGGAACAAAAATATAGATTTTTATACAAAACGAAAAATTAAATATTGTTATTTATTCAATATAAAACAATAATTAAAAAACAACGGCTCTCACATGCAACCAATCTTTGTAATTGAGGTCTCTAAAGAAAGAGAATTTCACGGAGACGAGACAAAATGTGAAAGAAAAGTTGTTTGAAAAACGCATTTAATATTAACGTAAAATGCAGTCCGCAACGCATTTAATTATATATATATATATATATATATATATATAATTAAATAGCTCCTAAACGAAGCGTTCTAAGGCATCAAAAACTAAAATTTCGCGGCCAAAGGGCTCAAAGAAACGTTCCTCACACTGTAATCTACAGGATGAGATCTTCTTGACCATTCTATTAAATTTTTGCTGCTTCGACGTTTCTTGATTCAACCTCACCTGTTCAGAGCCTGTAGAATCTGCAACTATATGTGAAATTGCTAATTACTTGGTATTCTATGCGATTGATTTACATGGCTGACAAAGGTGTATTATATTGTTATCAATTAAAGGTGACATATAGGACAAGAGTGTGGAGTATAGCTTGCCAGAGTTCTTGCATGGGTACGCTAGTAGATATAATTAGACATTATGAAAGAGCAGTTATTTTGAAATCACAGAAACTCTAATTTTATTTGCAGTAAGTGCAAACCTCTGTGTTTCCATATTATACTATATTCTAACCCTAGCATAATATATTTTCCCACTGAGTCTAGTTTTAATCTGTTATTTTCACTGAAGATCTATGCGTACATATTTAATTTATATCATGTAATTCAGTAGAAAAATAAATATTCTCAGAAATTTTAATTTATTGCTTTCATTCATTTCCCTTTTAATACAACTTAATTGTACTTCAGGGCACAAACGGTGTGAAGTGAACAATGCTGATCTTTAAGGAATACGAAAGTGAAATAATCCTCCGACATCCCTCGATTAATCTATCTGAATATATCTGAATAAAAAAAGTTCAGATTCATTCATAACTTTTATACCCACCCTCTCTCCCCTTTTACACAGAAGAAAGTGTTTGTTTTCTTCATATTTCGTATGTTTTTCTACTGACTGTAAAATGATGTAAAATCTGGAATGATTGACAAGGACTTTGTAAACACTCAGTAATAAAACCACACTTTTCTTAATGGCTGCCAGAAAATATGGATTTTGACTAGCTTAAACACGAAGAAAACATTTAGACAGGAAATCAAAGGAAAAAACCATACGAAAAAGAATGTGTCCTGCCAATTCACCAATTCTTTAAAATTGTCAGTTTCTCTTAAAGAAATACGAAATTTTGGTGACGGCCATGAGAAACCATTGATCATCCATAGGTAATGCCTTGAGTGCTTTGGAAATTGTCGGTAAATCCCCGACTCACGAAGCGAGGAGGGGATTTATCTGAGAATTTCCAAAGCACGAGGGGAATTTAATAGGACAAAAATGAAATTATGTCCTACAGAGTTCCAAAGTGCGCCAAATATTGAATGTAACTGAAAGGTATGTTAAAATCGAAGAGGATGTGTTATAGTACACATTATGCGGTTTATTGAACATCGACATAGCGGTCGAAGTATACCACCACCAAAGATAGATGAGTCACAGTTTATGATTGGCCAGTTGGGACAAGCGGTAAGAAAAATAGGTAGAAAAAACGATAAACGTTTGAACACGCTGATGGGGGCTTTTTGTGGGTAAAGTTAAACCCGATTGATTTTAATTTCACAAGTGAAATAGTCAACATCATCTAGAACTCGATCCCCTCTAGATAACTCCAGCCCCATGCTCTATGACTTCCGTTTTTCCTCTTCACTTTTTCGGCGGACCGAAAGAGCGCTCTGCGTGGCAAAAGCGCCGCCGCTGCCGACGCCAGCGCCCCTCGCTCGTCAGCGCAAGGTGGCCGTCAACACGGCTGTCGCCTCCTCTTCCATCACGCCGCGCCGCCGCCGTCGCTCCCTTCGTTTGCAGAACGTTAAATCCACGTTCCTCCGCCCTCGGCGCGCCTCTCCCCTGCGGCTATAAAAACTCGACGAGCAGTTCCGGGCAGCCTGCCGAAAGGCGAAGATCGCCCCGCGCTCTCTCCCTCGCTCTTCGTTAAGCCCCGTGTACACAAACAAGCGGGGACCGCGTCTCCCCTGCTGAAAAATTACACGCACCGGAAATCTCTCGTCCGGTTCGGGTTCCCAGAACCTCCATCCTCCGTCCCTTCCCCTCCACGCGCCTCCACGCTCCTCTTCGCTCCGCTTTGCTTCTTCCGGCTCTCCCCGCTCGCCTAGCTAGCGCCTTCCTCCGGCCGCGTCACGCCCCATAACGAAGCACTTCCTTCGCCGCGCTTTCTCGCTTAACTATCGCTTCTTGCCGTAGGTATTTCTCGTTATCTGTTTTCATCACGTAATGTATCTTGTTCTCTCCTCAGCACTTCCCTTTTAACCCCTTACCCGCGCTCTGTTCATTTCTTAATCTCATCCCGTTCAGCTCTCAGACTCGCCCCTTCTAAGCTGCTCCCTATTCTGTTTTATTAATGGTAGTGTCACCTACGCTGTATTTTTAATAGTCTGTAATTTATTAATATGCTGGTGTGACCTACGCTGTATTAATGCTTACAAAGAACCAGATGTTTTTCATTGGCGTCTCTGAGTCTCGCGGTCTCGGGCCTCGCGGGTCCGACTATGTCGCGCGTTCCATGCGTCCACGCCCCTTACTCGCCCCGCTTTCCGCCACGCCGCAGCCTCGCTGCCCCTCTCCCCACTGCTCTGCTCTCCCGCCCCCTGCTGGCACGCCTCCTGCTGCTCCGTTCCCCGCTCCCCACTCCCCCGCTTCCCGCTGCCCCGTTCACCTTTTCGCTCACCTGCCACGCTCACGTACCCCCCTCTCCGCTTCCCAGTCCCCGCTCACCACTTGTCGGTCCCAGATCTCCACTGCCCCGCTTCCCATTGCCCCGTTCCCCATTGCCCCGCTTCCCATTACATCGCTCCCCATTACCCCGCTCCCCATTGCCCCGCTCCCCATTGCCGCGCTCCCCATTGCCCCGCTCCCCATTGCCCCGCTCCCCATTGCCCCGCTCCCCATTGCCCCGCTCCCCATTGCCCCGCTCCCCATTGCCCCGCTCCCCATTGCCCCGCTCCCCATTGCCCCGCTCCCCATTGCCCCGCTCACCGCTTCCCCGCAACCTGCTTCCCGATCTCTGGTCCCCCCTGCCTAGCTCCCATGCTCTCCGCTGCACTGCTTCCCAAGCCGAGTCCCCGCTCCCCAATTCTCTGCTTCCCAATGCCCCGCTCCCCCATTCCCCATCAAAATCAGCTGAGAAGAGGTTCTTTCACCCTGATCGCCACGCCCCCTCTCGTGTCGACACGTTGCACTCCTTTCCGCGCAGCTGTTCCTTTCTGGCGCTCAGCCTCTTCGCAGCAACACGGTCTAATGAGGGCGGCGATCTCCGCTCGGAATAGACCTTCCACGCCTTCCCTCTTCCCGTTTCATGGAATGGCGTTCTCCTCCTCCTCCTCGTCTTCCATCCCTAACTTTAGTTTCCCCTTTCAGCAATGCGCTGTCACGCGATGCGGGGATCATTATTAACCTTTCATAGGCAGGGAGAACGAGGAAGGAGTTGCCGGGGACATCTTTCGCGTCTTATGAAAGTCCCCACCGTTTCATTAACGTGGATGGGGATTGACTTCTCTAACTATTCTAAGCTCTAATCATTTTCTCCCTAACCACTTTTCCTGTGACAATGACGCCTTCTGGTAAACTGATGTTCGCCAATTTTGGATTACGAATTCGACATCTTTAACGTACTGAGTTCGAGACATGTCAAAACGAGTCGTTATTATAAAAACAGATAGTGAATATGTAACACAGTGCGCCTGGAATGTCTCTCCGTAATGGGTCTAATCGTGGCTTCCTGCTAAAAACTGAATTTATGTTGATAGCAACCAGATCACAGTGAAACAAGTGAAGGACACAACTCTTACAGCATCGCTTATTGTTGTAGTGAGTATTCAATATACAGTTTTAAGCTGCAGCTCGTGCTACCAACTTAGCATCTGTTGCACGCACTCCCTCCATCAAGATGCCACTACAACGAGACTTTTCTGGTGAGAACGTTATATCTTCTTAAAAATTAATTTCCAGGACGTATATTTTGAAATTCAGAGTCAATTACACCGCCTACTTGTCTCCTGCATTTGCAGCCCTAAAAAGTGCAAAGCTGATAAATTTGAGCAATCAGAGATTATAGAAATAATAGTTGTTTATGTAACTAGTAGTGAAAATTAGTATTTTGCGTACGAATAAAACGTAGACCTATCACGAAAAGTTGGCATTTTGAAATGAGTAGGCCGCAGATATTTTCGTGCGAGTTGTGTGTGTTACTTAGTATCATAACAAAAATTATAAGATAATACTTTTGGGATCATTCTCAGTATGTGAGACGGCATTCGTGTTGATTTATGTCGCCCCTGTGTTTTGTTTACGTTGCAGTATTGAATTGTTTTTTGTGGTCATGACTTCTGTACACTCGCGGCAATGGCAATGTTGTCTTTGCCGAACGCGTACCGCAAAGTAACTCTTCCCAATCAATATACGGTGAAGAATTATTCAATCACAGTGAACTACTCGTTTCCGTGCCTGAGTGCTGAAAAATAATTTAATAGCAATATAATGTGAAGCCGGCCTGACTAGCCGAGATCACTAAAGCTTGAGTGCTTGTGTGTTCATGTTCCCCTTACAGTTACGCCCATTGTTAAAAATAACATTGGTCGCTGTATGAACAGTCACTCAAGATGTGAAATGAAAATGAATATAAATAATAGTAATAATTGGTTGAGAAATTATGAATAAATAACTCAAATTCGACATCTAAACACATTACTTAACTTGCGTTCCACAATCGCATATCCATTATGGCTCAAGTTAATGTATCATGTCCCCCTGTGCCCATTCCTATTCAGAAATTGCCAGTGCCTCCCCCTCTGCCGCCGCCACCACCACCACTACCACCACCATACAACTAACATCCATTACTAAACACCATTCTCAACCTCCAAACCCTACAGATCACTCACTACTTCGTACAACTAACCACACCAACCACCACGATATCTTCTATGGCCACAACCATCAAGTATCCTCATTAAAATTACAAGGCAACCACCAATAGCACCACCATCTCTCCATCACCACCCTAATATCACAACCCCCATCACCCCCAACCATCACCACACCCCCTGCCATCACCATCTCCTACCACCCCCACCACCCCCTTCCCCTACCACCGCCCCTTACCACCACCCCACCACCCATACCACAACCACTCCCTACACCCATACCATCACCACCACCACCTCCACCAATCACTTTCACCTCTACCACCATTACATCCACCCCTCCCAACACCACCAATCCTACCACAACCACCACCCAACCACACCATTCAACATCCGTAATCAACCTTCATCAACTCACCGCCTGCCATCATGATCCCCCATCCCTTGCCTTGAAGCGCAGCCGTCGCGTGGCAGCCTCCACCAGAGAGCGGCGCCGCACCTGCGTCTCTTCGCGCCGCGGCGGGGGCGGGGGCGGGGGCGTTGGCCCGGGCACGCGGCAGCGTGGAACGCGGAACGCGGGGGGCGGCGGGGGAGGGAACAAAATGCACCGGCGGCGGCGGCGGAAGCAGAGGGCGCAAGTGTCGCGCGCAGGCGCCGCTCTCGCCGGCGGAGGCGGCGGCGCGCTACATCCCAGGGGCGGGGCGGGACGGGGGGGGCGGGGCCGGGGCGGCGCCGCGGGGGGCGGGAACGACACGCCGCCACTGCCGCCGTCCCACCCCGCGGGCCTCGCCGCGCAATAAGAGGATTTACGAGTCAGCCGCCTGGTAGCGCGGCGGCGGCGCCGACAAAGGCCCTGCGCGCTCGGCGCGGCGTGGGCGGCGGCGGCGGCGGCGGCGGCGGGGGCGGGTGTGAGGCGGCGGCGGCGCCACGCCGGCGGTGGCGAGGGTTTCATTAAAAGCCTCTCATCTAACGATATAACTGGAAACCGCACGGATATAATCTCCACCCGTGCCAGTGGCGGCAGCAGTGGTGGCGGCGGTGGCAGCGGCTATGGGGGTGGGGGTGGAGGCGAGGGCGTCGGGGTGTGAGCCGGGGGCTGGGTGGTCTTAACCCAAGCTCGCGGCCACGTCCCTGTCTTTTTGGTTTACGCTGCCGCCACCGCCGCCGCCTCTCCGAGCGGCCCCGTTCTCTCTCTACCCTCGCCGCCTTCGCCGCCGCCCCCTCCGCACATAAAATGGATGAAATATCCAGGGCGGGAGCGCTAATATCGCGTGCTGGGAGCGCGAGCGAGTATTTCACCGCCGCCGGGGCGGTGGGGAGAGGGGGGCGGGGGCGGAGGCGCAGGCGGCGAGCGGAACGTGTGCGAGTGTGCGAGGCTCCAGGGGGTGGGGAGGGGAAGGCAGGAGCGCCGACCTGGCGGTGAGACCACGAAGGGGGAGGGAAGGTAGGATTTCAACACGCTCGAGGTGGCAGGGGGTGGCCCGGCGCGTTTTGCGTAGACTCGCCGAAGGGGAGAACAGCTGTGAGTTGCAAGAAAGGAGTAAAGAGCGAGGGTGATAGCAGATGGAAAGAGAGTAGAAAAAAAACTGTTCAGAATTGAAAAAAATATTTGAAGTTAAAGGGTAAAAAGAAACCCGGAATAACAAAAAAATATCAGGGAGTAGATTAAAAAAATGAGTGGTGGGGAATGAAGCAGAGATGGAAGAAACTTCATGTAGAGACAACGCGACATGCGTAGGGCAAGCGAGAAAGGGAGAGACATCAGTCGCGGACGGTGCATGGGGACAGGAGAGAAAGGCGTAGCGGTGGGGTGGCCATGAAGTAACTCAGCAAGGAGAGGGTACTGGAACCGGTCTGGGCCTGGGTCTGGGATTGGGGTAGGGAGCGTGTGAGACTCGCGCAAGGGCGGGGCGGCAATCGACTTCCGCACTCCGCCAGGGATTAGGTGAGACTTTACGCGCGGAATATGGAGGGGAAGGGGTGCAATGGAATCGGTGCGTGGACCTGTTGCTAAGTGGATATTCCTAAATTTCGATTCCGGCAGCGGAAGGTGTTCAAGTACTCACGCTGCTATTAGGAGGCAAGATTAGAGTCCGTGGCGTGGTTCCACCCTTTTCATCTCGGGTCGTAATTTGTTCAGGATGGTGCCCCCTCTGGAACTGTGGTTGACTGTATATACAATGGAGATTAAATTCAAACTGCTGTCAAATCCGTTAGAAGTGCTCAGATGTGCCCTATTTCTCACCTGAAAATATGAGGTACCGCAGTTTCGAAGACGAACAAATAGAAGTTGGTAATTGTAAAACCGACCTGATCGAAGAGATGGATTCAGGACATCGTGTCCCGGAAAATTCCCAGGTCTACGCCAGGGTAGCTTTCTCCTTTCACCATTTGCTACTCTGCAGGCAATCCGCAGGACTGAAATCGCATCGACATCACTTCCGTTGCAATTTGATGAGCTTTTGCTTGTGTTCTAGAGAACAATTATTCAGGACTGGAGATTGGATATAAAAGTCTGCAAAAAAGCGCGCAGAAAAATATGAATGTCTTTGTTAACAGAAAGAAATTAATCCTCTCGCGGTCACTATCCAGTAATTATTCTTACGAAAACAAGTCAGAAGAATGGAAGACTGCATTAATAGCTTGTGACAAGCGTCTCATTGAACGGACGTTGACGGCATCCCATCTACGAATCTAGTCTTTCCAAAACTCACCTCAAGTGTTGCACGTGATCAGTAGAGACCAAGAGAAAAATATGTAGTACGAAAGTCAAAATATGTACGTAAATATGTAATGAAAACAGTAAGAATATGTAATAAATATGTAAAATTCGATATTATATGTAATATTAAAATTCTCTAAACACCATATACTTAGCAAGAAATTACATTTAGAAAAACTGCTCACTTTACATCATACAACATTCTCGTCCGTAGTAGAAGCTTCATCTATTGTAATCCTGGACTGTAGTTTAGCTGCCGGACTAATCGCAATAGAAGCAATCGCACAAACTGCTGAGATCTACGACCAGCAAACATACACTGTAGAATCTTCATCGAAGTGTTACACGTCGACGATCGCAAATTTTTCTCGGAAATTAAGGTTACAGATCACAAAACTCGTTGTCTATGATATTTTGAACAGGTTTCCCTAATAATGTAGGGAAAATTATGATTTAAAAAAAAAATTACACCAAAAATATGGAAATAAATTGAAGAAAATTGATAAAGTAAGAAAATATATTGTGAAAACAGCAAAATATGTAAAATATGTAATACAGTACTAAATATGTAAAAATATGCAAGGAAAAAAAACTCGATATTGTGTTAGGAGGGCTGTCGTGACGCCGTGACGACAAGTGAAGGGAGCAGGAGGGCAGGTGAATAACAAGACACACTACGCTTTTATGGTGGTTTATTCCATGCTTAATGGAAATGCATGTTCACTTACAAGGCCGCGGACAAGTCACAAGCGAGCAAGAGGCAGTGGCAGCAAGGCTCGGCGGCAACGGCAATGGCGGCAACGGCAATGGCGGCGACGGCGTCCTCGCGTCGGGTTCGGTGCTCAGTTCGAGCGCCCGGTCGCCGTAAGGCGTCCAAGGTGGCTCACTCACAGAGCACGAAGCCCGCGCCACGAGTCCACGTGACAGTCTCAGTGTTCTCGTCCGGAGTGCCTGGTCGCCCGAAGGAGTCCAGGGGTGTTCACTCGGTCAAGTAGCTGAAGACTGCCCTGAGTGGAGCCGCACTGGCTCTTATATAGGCGCCGATCGGGAGCAGGTCTGGGCATGTGGGTGGGTGGAGGGGTGCGGGGGCGAGCATCGCACCCCCGGTCGAGCGGAGGCGTGGGTGTCGTTAGGGGGTGGTTGAGGGAGGAGGCGGGGGCGGGCGCCGCCCCTCGCTCAAGCGGAGGTCTGGTTATCGTCTGTCATTAGGGGGCGGTTGGGGGAGGAGGCGGGGGCGGGCGCCGTACCCTCGGGACGCAGGGCGAGGCGAGCCGGCCTATGCCCTGGTTCGATGCCGTCGCCACAGGGCTACGATTCGCCAAGATTACGATTTTGAGAACGGTAAGTAGAAAGACAAAAAATATGTAATTACATAAAAATCCGGTCTCTAGTGATGAGTGTGTCCACGGCGGTTCTGGGCTGTCTCCCTAGGTCCACTAATTGAGGCAGACATGTTCTGGAAAATAGCGACGATCATTCTTGTTGATGTAACTCTTGTAAAATTCTTTTAAATTTATTGAAATTATTGAATTTATTAAAAATATTGATGCCATTATCCAAGTATTTTAACAACCTCAAAAATATATTACGTTCACGGTATAATGGTACTCCTGACGCAGAGGCGTATCTAGGTGTTCAGGCGCCTATGGCAAGCCCAGAATTTGCGCCCCTGCCAGGTTAGTTCAAAGTAATTGTTTTAGCGCGTATACTATTAATAGCGCCCCTTGTGAGTGGCGCCCAAGGCACGTACCATGTCTGCCCTACCGTAGATACGCCTCTGCCCTGACGCTTTTATAATTTTAATAAACATGTTTAATATATTTTAGCCCTAAGTGATTCAAGGACAGCGTACCAGCTCCCCAAGTTGCTATCACGGGTTCGATTCGCGGTTGGGGAAAACGGATTTGTACCTACCTTTAAAGCCTCAGTTTCTGTGACGAATAAAGGCTCACGCAGGCGGAGTTTGCTAAAAGATAAAGGTTAAGGTAAAGGGAATACATCATGTTTGCCACATGTTTCTCTTACCACTCAAGCGTGGGAAGTCGTACAAATGACCCAAAATCTGCAAAAACATACATACAATATATTTTTATGCTTTCCATCAGCCAAAACAAGAGCGCACAACTTGAGTGGTCACGATAAACTTCTCCGGCTCTACGTATTACATGAAAAGAAATGTGCTACCGTGCTTCTCTGACAGGACACGCAATGCACTATAGTGCCATAAGCTGAGAATGTGCAGACCTGTACTTACGTATGTCATTTCCTTTCGCCTATTAAAAATGCACGTCTGCGTGCAAAGTGCGTGTCTCTAACTGCGGCGAAATTCAAATCCACAGTCTTTGAATCAAAGGCGCTGAGTTGGTATAGCTCATAGTCTCCTCGGTCATTCAGGTCCATCGACATCCAATATTTTGACGATCACCTTGCGACACAATCTTGGGACAGCCTTGGTAGACAACCTTGTTAAAGCGTAATCAGTGATTTGACGTCCGTTAAAACTACTGATCAAGGACTGTTAAACCGATCATTAGTCTCGCACATAGAAGTCTGAGCGTGAGATCATCTCTGTGAAGCAATGCTAGGCTGAAAGAGGATCCCCGCTTCATTGGTAGACCGCGGATGTCGAGATGGTGGCGGAAACAGAGACTTGAAATATGCGCGCGACGACGCAGACACAAAAACGCGCCAACTGCCTGCGCTGCGCTGCTGCGAAAGGGACGTATCATGACGTCACACGTTCCTGGCGTGTGGCGTCACTAACTCTCCCACCCCAACCCTATAACTTACGAGCAAAAACGTGGGAGAAGAGTCGGCAAGATCCTCTTTAGGCAGTGCCTCTGACTGGGAGGTCCTAAGGTCCGAATCCCATGGCAGGATTCTCCATACTAGCTACATAGCTGGATCGAATTCATTCGCTGTCTGAAGGAGAATTCTAGCGGCCCACATCTCTGATCGGTAGTTTTCCGTGGTTTCCCCTATCATCATCAAGTGAATGCCGGAGCAGTACCCTATCAAACGGGCCACGGGCCGCGCGCGATCTTTTCTTCCTCTTTCTTGTCTTACCCTCGTCCCTTACTCGTACACGCGCTACCCTACTAACACACGGGAGACCATTCGGGAGCTTAGAGCTCTTCCTGGCTCGCGCGGTGCCCCGCTGGTGAGAGATATGTGGTGGGAAAAATCAGCAAGCCGACGCGTAGTTTGGCTCCCGATCTCGCCATCCAGCAGGGGAATATCACCGCTATATCCCGCGATTAAAATCATGCCCAGCACTTAGAAGACTAATGACTACAGCGCCCGGAATCACTAATCATTTTGTAAATCAATCCACTTTGGGAGAAGCAGGGGGAAGGGACTGCTACTGGTGGTGTCAAATACTCATTTCTGTAGTCTTGTTAGAGCCAAAAGATATTTTTGAGGAATTTCATCATATCTTATGCAAGAAAGGAAAACCAATTCCAAAGAAGCGTTTCGCTCCGCGCGACATTCTTATATGTAACTATGCAATAGTGATGGTTTAGTTCACAGTTGAAAGTACTAGAAAAAATTGCCTAGTTAATGACAATTTGAAATAAGTGCTAAATATATTTATTAAAATTATGATTGTTACATTTAGTAATTTTAGCATTTTACATTTGACACTTACATGCACTAGTTATCCTCTCTTTCTTAAGTGTATTTTTTTGTTTTTATGTGGAGAGGTGGAAATTTCATTTACTGGATTTTTCATTATCTTTACATCAATGCCAAACTGCATCATGCGAGCAGTTAAAAATCGCATTTACATCAAATTTTTTGTATTCCAACTTTGTAAACGACCTTTTCAGTTCCAAGAAATTGTTCATGAAATGCCATCTTATGGCACAGATTATAATGAATTGGTCATTCATGACACAACTAATTGCATCATTACACATTTAGCGGATCGCTGCGAGACAATCGTGGGGTAGTAGCAGGAAAACGAACAACCAATCTCCGATTATCTCACAGATCAAATGTCCGTGGCGTTCACAATAAAATTGTTTCCAAAAATTCACTTTTTTTATACATTTATATAATACTGTTATTCAAAAAATAACGTATGAAACTCTTTTATATTGTTACTTTATTGCTTTTGTACAAATTTGAAAACTCGCGCCTAACGTTGCTCGTTTTTTTTAAAACAAGTACTCGCGCAATAAATCTTAACATTATAAACCGAGTTAGTAGTTGCGTTGTATACCGTTATAGATAACTACGCAGTAAGGGACGAGAGTTTCTTCCAATTATTTTATAATCAGCGGGTACTTTCTCGCTCCCTTCGTTTCGCTGTGTTGCGAGGATACCTGTATTTGTCAAAACGGTAGTGCCTTTGAAAGTTTGTTCTTATTGTATGTGTTTGATTTCGTTGACAATAGAATATAATTATAACACATCATCATGTTACTACATAAATTTATTTCACGGATAACTAGTAAAACCAACCGAAAGATTAAGAATGATATAAAAACATACAAAAATCATAAGTAAACAGAAATATTTACCAGACGCCGATCTCATATTGTCAACGGATAGAATTATATGACCGTAGCATCAAATTGTTCTCAATTACGCGATATGCGTTGCTTGTTATGAGAAAATTATTTTAAAAAAATGTTCTGTTCTTCTGACTTGAACTTTAATTCAACTTTATTTATTGGACACTTTCAAGCACCACTGCATACATTGTAGAGTTCATAACATACATCACTAATGGCTTTTGACTGGTTAGAGCATCAATTACATATTTTCGATGCCTATAAACTTAGGATATCGACATCTTTGTAGATAAACATTCATGAGAATTAAACCCTTAGATTGGAATCATTTTATGCATCACCCAAAGGCGATATTATGGGAATACGTTGTGCATGTTGTATATTAAAGAACTTGAAATGCAGGTTTCAGAAGACAACCATATCATTCATCCTATGGCGCCTTCTTCGTTCCGCTCGATGACGTTATTAATCGGTTCTCTCCCGAGATACCACCCAGCTCTTGTAGCCCCGAGAGCCATCACCCCGGTACAGGGGTTCCAATAGTTCTTGTTCCCCCGTCACAATTTCTTGCACCAAATAGCCCTAAAGCAGCTCCATCCTTTTGTAACGTCTCTCCTAATCTGTTCGATTAGATTTATCATGCTTACGACTCTTTTAGACTAATTATGGAAAGTAGTTTCTTAATTATAAAGCTTACAGGAGGTTTTGTTGGTAAAAAAAAACGGGGACGCGAGCGCCCTGCCTCCCATTACCGCGGCGAGCGCCGTCTCGTGGCGCCGCCCCGAAAATATTTAGAGTCGCGCCCGAGGGCTCTGTAATGAGGGCTGGGCCGCTTTGTTGGCAGAGATAGCCCGACCCTCTAACTGTATTCGGGCCATAGATTTATCTCGGGTCTCCTCCCTTTGGCCCCTCTTTTTCTGTCGCCGAACTCCCGGCGCCCACCCCCCTCCGCCCTCCACCATCTCTCTCTCTTTCTCTCTCTCTCTTGTGTTACGATCTCACCTTCCCTTTTCCTCCCACGTCTCTCTCTCTCTCTCTCTATCCCTCCCCTCCGACTCTCTCTCAAAAGGAGGAGATAATTTAAGTGAATCGCGTGAAGCGGACCCCAGCCGGGTGAAAGAAGGGGGCGCGGGGTGAAGAAGTTACGGGGTTTGTGAGGGGATGGCGACAGAGGGAAAGGTGGAGAAGGAGGAGGAGGAGGTGGATGAAGAGAAACAGCGTGATGTGGTGAAGTGGTGGACTTTTTGTGCTGTTTGTGGAACTCCGCATGGCTCTGCTGGCCTGGAAGGACAGGGTTAAAGGAGCGATGGGGTCGCAGGACGACGGGGAGTAGAGGAACGGTTGCCAGACTAGGGAATTTCGTCCCCAAAATGTAGATTTTTTCGTGTAGGGAAAGAATGAGGAACATGAATGGACGGGAAATGTTTGGGGATATTTTGGAGAAATTATTTTCATTCGGATTCGAGATATAAATATTATTCTCTCAATTATTATAAATAAAAAGAAAAAATAGACTTGATATGTAAAAGTAAGAGTATGGAGTATTATTGAGTGTAGGTCAGTAGAAGCACCAATTCAAACTGCCAACGTTTCGGCTTTTATTAAGCCTTCACCAGGGCTACAAACGGATGTTTTAACATATAGTACAAAAAATTGCTTAATCATCTAATACCTACTAACCTATTACATAATTTTGACTAATATGTATAAAAATTGTATAATTACATACCATGTTCCGGATCTCTCGGACCTATCCACTCGCATTCTCGCATCTCATCCTCTACTGATGCATTCCTTCCACCACGTCACATTACCACGCCACCTTGGAACTGCACACCTCATCCTTACAAGTCCTCTTACCTCTTACACTGTCTATGCTGCCCGCTACATCATACCAGTTCCTTTTTTCTTAACAATTCTTGTTGTGTTATTTGTCGACTTTTTTTTATATTAACCTGGCCAAAATACCCGGATATCCACACCAAAATTCTTTCCAGGAACCACAGAGATTTTTCTCTAGGCAGTGGCAACGACAATGTAGCCACAACGCCAATGGATCTGGTGAGAAAGAATTCGAGGGGAGAACCAGGCGGGGAAGAAAGGCACGGAGTGCGGTAGAGAAGAAAGTAGGAAATTTGGCGGGGAAGAGGTGGGAAGATTGGAGGAGGAATGACGAGTAGCGGGGCGCGAAATGAAGGCGCGGAATGGGGTGGGTAAGAAACGCTGAGTGCATGGCGGGGAAGAATGGCTGGGCGCATGGCGAAGATGAAGAGAGGTTATCGGTACGGTAAACCACGGCGCAGAATGGAGCGGGAAACACGAGCGAGGTGCATGGCGGGGAAGAATGGTGGAGCGCATGGCGGGAATGAAGGACGTAGAACGGTACGGTAAGCAACGGCGCAGAATGGGGCGGAAAGAAAAGCGGGTGCATGGCGGGAAAGAATGGTGGAGCGCTAGGGGGGCAGAAAGGGTAGAATGGTACGATAAAGAGAGAGGCGCAATGGGGCAGCTCGGTGCATGGCGGGAAAGAGGGCCGGGGTGCTGGCGGAGAAGAAAGGTGGGCCCCTAGCGAGGCTGAAAGGTGTAGGACGGTACGGTAAACAACGGCGCAGAATGGGGCGGGAAAGAAGAGCGGGATGCATGGCGGGGAATGCTGGCTGGGTGCATGGCGGGGATGAAGGGCGTAGAACGGTAAGAGGGGCGGTGTGCATGGCGGAGAATAAAGGCTGGTCGCATGGTGGGGATGAAGAGGGTAGATCGGTTCGGTAAACAACGGCGCAGAATGGGGCAGGAAACACGAGCGAGGTGCATGGCGGGGAAGAATGGTGGAGCGCATTGCGGGAATGAAGGACGTAGAACGGTACGGTAAGCAACGGCGCAGAATAGGGAGGAAGCGGGTGCATGGCGGGAAAGACAGGCGGGGAGCATGGCGGGGATTGAGGGTGCAGAACTGCGCGGTAAAGAAAGGCGTGGAATGAGGCGGGAAGAATGGCGAGGCGCATGGCGGGGATGAAGGGCGAAGAACGGTACGGTAAAGAGGGATACGGAATGGGGCGTCTGAGTGCATGGCGTGAAAGAGAGGTGGGGTGCATGGCGGGTAAGAGAGGCGGGGTGCATGACAGGGACGAAGGGCGTAGAAGGGCGCGGTAAAGAAAGGCGTGGAACGGGGCGGGGAAGAAGGGCGGGGCGGAGGGTCCTCTAGCACGGGCGCGGCGCGGCGTGGCGTTGGGGCGCCCCAGGAATGCGAACTGTCTCGGCGGGCGCGTCCGGCAGCGCCCGATGTGTACGCTTACGTGTGCCTTTCAAATAATTGCGGCGGCGCCCATTCCGGACACGTAGGGCCCTCTTCATCAGCGGCCGGGAAGGGCGAAGGGCCCCGAAAGTGACGACGGCGTCGCCGCGTCCCACGCTCAGAGCGCGGAGGTGCAGCTCCCGCTGCTCGACGTCAAGGAATTGGAATGAATAAGTTCAGCGTTTCACATATTGGCAATATGTAGGTTTTCCCAGAAGTATTGTCAATTTAATAATGAAAATACAAAGTTATATATAAGTTTGTTGAATCTCCATAATTGTATCCTGGCGTATAAACTGAGGTTAAAGCCAATAAATAAATAAAAAATAAAATTGTTTGTCTCTTTTAATGTGATATGACCACGTTGCTTTGTAATACGTAAAAAGAGTTGATAGTGTCTGGGGAAACGTGATAAGTTTCATAATTGTAAACAAGTCTTCTTTGTGACATGAACATCCTGATATTTGTCTTTGATTCAGAATTTTATTTTTTCGTGTTTGTGAAACAGTTTTTACGCATTTGTTCAATACGGAAATATTCATTAGGCATTGTAATACAAGGTATGTGTATTGATATTGTGTACATAGTTCCAAAAATGTACTCCCAAACTCCAAATATGTAGTTCTCTATTTGCATTTATTTAAAAGTTTATCTTATAAGCATTTGTGTAATGAAGAAAAAGGGTTTTGATTGTTCTATTTTTTCGAAATATTTATTGAGTAATCGAAACCCTATGTAAGTGAATCACCATAAATAACGTACAGTTGTGTTTAACTTCCTTTCTCAATGAAATATTCCCAAAGGAATTAGTAAAATAATGTAGCGTCGCGAGGTGGCGCACGTGCCGTTTCGCTGGAAAGCCCGGCCTTAAGCCGGATGGGGGATGGGGGTGGAATGCGGCGGCGCCTCGCCGGCGCGCGCCGGGCAGGAAATCCCAGCCTCAAAATAACCAGGACAACTGAGCGTGCCTGAGTGCGAGTCCATTGATGAAGGCTGCTCTCTGCTGAGGGCTGGCTTGCGAGCCGAATGACGCCCGCCGCTGGTAGAGTGGGGGACGAGCCGTGGGGTATTTATTGCGGCGCCGACATGCGCTCGGGGGATACGCTAGTGAGTCGAAAGACGTGAGGTATCTCCGTGCAACCTTGCACGTTTGGCATCCGGCCATGTAACATCTAGTTACGGGGACTAATGTCCGACAGCTCGCACTTCGCGCAGCTTCTCATGCTCTCGAGCAGAGGCACTGGGCTCAGCCTAGGGACGGTCGCGGGGTTTCGCGGCTTAGAGAATAGAAAGGTTGCCTAAGGTTTTCAATTTTGTAACATTTTCTTGTAATTTATTATTGTAAATATACTGTACATACTATTCAGAATCTGTCGTCTGTGCTTTTCATGTCCAGTACGCCACAGACTCGGAACCTTTCTTTTCTAAAACTGGTGGCAGCGGTTATCGTAAACTCACGCCGGGGTGCCGCAGTTTTTTTTTTCTAAAACTGGTGGCAGCGGTTATCGTAAATTCACGCCGGGCTACCGCAGTTTTTTTTCTAAAACTGGTAGCAGCGGTTATTGTAAACTCACGCCGGAGTGCCGCAGTTTTTGTCTAAAACTGGTAGCAGCGGTTATTGTAAACTCACGCCGGAGTGCCACAGTTTTTTGTCTAAAACTGGAATAGTACGCGTAAAGACAGTGTACCGCAGTTAAAGGTGCACACGCGTCGTAATTACGTGGCGCCGGCAGAGTCGTGCACGCCACGAGAAACCGAAAGTGCGGTAATTCGGTACGGTAGTTTCGGGGCGGTACAATCCGACTCGGAACCTTTCTTTTCTAAAACTTGGAACTGGAATTGGTATTGGTACTGGAACTGGAGCTGGAACTGGTACTGGAACTGGAGCTGGTATTGGTACTGGCACTGGAAGGAGACATCCCGGACGGACCAGAACGAGAGGAAGGAAGGAGGCCAGAACACCGGATCCAGAAGGCGCTGGCGCTCACGCGACACCGAGGTCAACTGAACGTAAGTGTGTTTTTTGTACTGGCCGGGGATCAATTCAGGCAAAATGTCTTTCTTAGCGGGTTATAGGAAAGAGGTGCTTGTTAGGGTCGCGACGGAGATGGGGGAAACGTTGGAAGGGAACGAGACGATAGTTAGATTAAAATCTATCATCACGGGAAGCGAGCAGTACGATGAAATATTCGTGAAACAACTTGCTGATCAGGAGAAAGAACAGGTCGCAGAAGCACGCGAACTTGAATTAAAAGAGCAGGAAAGATTACGCGAACTCGAGGAAAAAGAGCGAGAACGGCAGGAAAAAGAGCGAGAAAGGCAGGAAAAAGAGCAAGAACGGCAGTACGAACTCGAACAACGGCAGTACGAACTCGAACGGCTGAAATTAGCTAATCAGGCTACCTCGCGCGAATCTTTAGGTAGTAGAGATTCGGGAAACAGAAGTAGTATCCGTATCAGCCATGTTATGGATAAATTCAAAGGCGAAGGTGAGGATATTACCTTGTTTTTAAGTGTATTTGAGGCGCATGCTCGTCAGCTCGACATTGCGCCGGTAGAATGGGTCAGTCAATTAATGGGATTGCTTCCCAATGAAATAAATACATGGTTAGTTGTAGGATCAGATTCTTCAGAGCAGGATTATAATCAAATCAAAACGCAACTTTTGGATATGTACAAATTCACGCCTGAAAAATGTCGTCAGATGTTTTGCAGTCATGCAAAGGGTGCGAAAACTACATGGAATGTTTATGCTCGCGAACTGACGAACTATTGCCAGAAATGGATTTCAGGGTTGAAAGTTGAAACTTATGATCAATTATTAGACTTGATTGTCACCGATCAGATGAAACGGAAGGTGCCGGCGGACATACGTGCCCATTTCGTAGATGTTTGGGGCGAGGTTTCGCAGTCCCAAGATTTGGCGCGTAGGCTGGACACCTACGAAAACAATAGGTCTAGTGCGTATAGGAAAGCTTTTTCTAAGGTTAATCACAAGGAGCCTGTGAGGGAACAAAAGTGGAAAAAGGTGACGGAGAGCGTGCCTTCCATTTCTAAGCCCGCAGCGCCCAAGGCAGATAGGAACGCGGAATTCGACAAGCCGCAGGAACGCACGTGCTATTTATGTAAAAAACCGGGGCACATTAAGAAATACTGCCCTCAGCTCAAATCAAGCGAGAAAATGTGTCACGTTGTCGACACCAGTGCGCAGGAATTGTTGCTTCCTCACACGTTTTTCGGCACGGTTTGCGGAAATCCTATTTCCTTCTTACGAGATTCTGGGGCGACGGTTGATCTGATCAACAGCAAATACGTCAGGCCGAATCAATATACCGGCGAATCCGTATGGGTTAAACAGCCCTTGGACGAGGCGCCGAAAAATCTACCGGTAGCTAAGGTAGAAATTGTAGGCCCGTTCGGTAAGCTTGTTACCGAAGCCGCAGTCGCGAAAAATTGCGACTTAGAATATTACATTCTGAGTAATCGATCTGCCACGCTTCTCTCGGAAATCAGGCAAGGGTTTTTAGAACCGCAGTTTCTTTGTGCGGTGCGAACCCGTGCCCAGACGGCGGCCGGGCAGGGCGACGGGGTGGGGCCGGAGGCGATGGCGGCGGCGCCAGGCAACGCGCCGGCCGCCGAGCGCCCTGGTGACGCACCGGTTGCGGTCATGAACGAGGCTTTGGGGGAAGGAGCGGTCGAGCTAGGCGTGGTCGTAGGAACAAGTCGTGCGCGCGACGCACCCCAAAAACCTGCGTCGGACGCGAAAGCTCCCGACGAGGAAACTTGTGTCTTGTTAGGCGAGGTAAATGACCCGGGCAATGTTGTTGAAACCAACGCGGAATTTGAAGTAGATTCCGGGAGCGTTGCATTGTCCCGTTTAGACCCGTCCGAATTTGCGAAAGCTCAGAGACAGGATGAAGAGCTCTTACCGCTATTCGAGCTAGCCGAAGGCCCAGAAACGGAACGGCGCGATTATTTTATAGAACGCGGCCTTTTGTTCCGGAAACGGCAGAGCAAGCGCGGTGAGCAATTCTCCATGCTTGTGACTCCGCGGGTGTATCGTGGCACTATATTGAAGCTTTGCCATGAAGTCGCCCACGGTCATTTAGGTGTCACAAAAAGTAAGGACGCGATGGCCAAGTATTTCTTCTGGCCGAACTGTTACAAAGATATGGAAAATTACGTACGTAGCTGCGACAGTTGCCAGCGCGTAGGTAACGGCGGCGAGAAGCTTCGCGCGCCTTTAAAAATTGTACCTATAACGGGTGAGGCGTTTGAGAAAGTAAATGTAGATGCTTGTGGCCCTTTTCCCGAGTCTGAGTCAGGAAACAAGTTCATACTAACTGCAATGTGTTTAGCAACAAAATATCCCGAGGCTATTCCCATACGTGATCTGACGACGGTCACGGTCATTGAAGCTTTATTAGATCTGTTCAGTCGGATTGGATTTCCGCGAGAGCTTCAAACAGATCAGGGAACTTGTTTTACTAGCACTCTGATGGCGGAATTCGCCGAGAGATTTTGCATTAGATTAATTAGAAGTTCGCCTTATCATCCGCAATCTAATGCCGTAGAACGGATGCACAGAACCATGAACCGGTTGATGAAGGTTCTTTGTTTAGAGATGGGGACTGACTGGGAGTGCCAGCTTCCAATTATGTTCGCGTTACGCACGAGTGTGCACGAATCGATAGGTTTTTCTCCAGCCGAGTTAGTCTATGGGAAAAATCTCCGCACACCCATGACGCTGCTTTACGAAAAGCTTGCGGGTGCTGCAGAAAGCGAAGAGAGCACGGTGGTTGAGCACGTGTTCAAGTTGATTAATAGACTGAAGCGTTCGCGTGAACTTGCCCATACCAAAATGGCGGAAGAACAACGCAAGCGTAAGGTGTGGTACGACCGCAAGGCGATCTCGCGCAGTTTTGAAATAGGCGCGAAGGTGCTGGTTTTGGCGCCTAACAGAACGCGGAAACTCGCGGTGCAGTGGGTCGGGCCAGGCGAAGTTCGGGAGAAAATGTCCGAACACAATTACGTAGTTCAGATGCCGGGGCGGAAAGAACCACGCGTGTATCACATCAACATGATGAAAAAGTATCACCAACGTACTGAATACGTGAACTTTCTCGGTTCTGCGACGGTCACTGCCGCAGGCGAGGAAGACGCGTTAGACCGCTACGCGTTAAGATTAGATTCCGATGACTTTGACGCGGAAGAAATGCTAAACGATACTAAGGTTGAACCCGAGTTCCGCGAAGCACTTAAAAATGTCATTTGTAAATACAGGTGTATTTTTAGTGAGAAACCTGGTCTTACAGATGTAACGACCATGGACATTGAATTAACTGACACTGATAAAGTAGTCCGAAGTGTACCCTACCGCATGTCGCCGAGACAAACTAAGATATTGCGGGAAGAGGTGGACAAAATGCTTCGCGACAACATCATTGTGGAGGCGGAGAGTGATTATACATCTCCTATGATCCTGATCGAGGCCCCGGGCAAGTCTCCACGGCCCTGCATAGATTTTAGGCGCCTCAACGAGATTATTAAAACAGATTACTTTCCGTTACCCAATCTCGAAGAACGGATTGAACAGGTAGCTGCAGCTAAAATCATTAGTGTGTTAGATTTAAGTAAGTGTTTCTGGCAGATAGGTCTTACGGATAGGGCGCAGAGATATTCGGCGTTCGTGACCAGTTTCGGCACGTATCGACCGCTTAGGTTACCCTTCGGGATAAAGAACGGCCCTTATCAATGCTGTAAAATCATGGGCACTTTGCTAAAAAACTGCCAAGAATTCGCGGTACCGTACCTTGATGACATCGCGGTTTTCAGTAACACTTGGCAAGAACACATTCGGCACCTAGATACGGTCTTTAGTATATTGAAATCCGCCAAATTGACAGTGCAGCCGCGCAAGTGCTTGTTTGCGCGGGCTAATGTAAAATATCTTGGTTACGTCGTCGGTAACGGGAAATTGCGGCCGGCCGAAGCCAAGATACAAGCAATCCAGAACTTTCCTAGACCAGAATCAAAGAAACAAGTGCGTTCTTTGCTCGGATTGGTAGGATACTATCGACGCTTGATACCCGGGTTTGCGGAGAAAGCGGCGGCACTGACAGATGCGCTGCGGGGACGCGAGCGCCAGGGTAAAGTCGTCTGGACAGAGGCATGCGAAAAGTCTTTCAATGAGTTGCGACAAGCTCTTAGCGAAAAAACAGCGGTATATGCTCCTGATTATAGCAAGGAATTTCGAGTTCAGGCAGATGCATCTCAGAGAGGCTTAGGCGTGGTTCTCTACCAAGTAAATGACGAGGGAGTAGAACAACCAGTTGTTTTTCTAAGCCGTAAATTAAGTGATACAGAAACTCATTATGGCACCTCAGAACTTGAGTGTTTGGCTCTTATTTGGGGGTTGGATAAACTTAAGATTTATCTCGACGGGCAGGCCACAATTCAGGTCGAAACCGACCACAACCCGTTGGTCTGGTTGCGTAATACGTCTGGCAAAAACCCCAGATTATTACGCTGGTCCCTTTTAATTCAGCACCTCGATTTACGCATCATGCACAAAAAGGGCTCAGAAAATGTTAATGCAGATGCGCTTAGTCGCATGTTTGATGATGTGAATTGATCCACAGGCCAGTGTAGGGAACACACACGTTCATGACATGTATAAATGTCGGTGAAATTCTATGTAAATAATTTTATAAATTCAAGGGTAAAATTGTTTTGTTATTGTGATCATTTTTATATGTAGATACATACATGTGTCAATAAATTCAGTTAAGAACGGCACATGATGTATATAACGAATTCCACAATTATTATGTAATACTTCAACGCAACGTAAATGTTTTGTATTTTATATTTCAGGTTTTCATGTAATGCAAGAGGCGTCAAGAATTATCATGTAATATTTCAATGTAAAGTAAATGTTTTGTATTTCAGGATTTTATGTAGTTCAAGATGCGTCAAGAATATTTATGTATGTAAATAGATGTAAGGTTTAAATGTAAATGGCAACATAGTTAGGAAAAAACGGGGGGACAGCCCACAGATTTATTTCACAAATTTTGATTAGATAGGGTTTTGATATTATTATGTTCATGTAAAAAATTATGATGTAAGGTCTCAGGACCAGGTACTTTAGCTAGCAGAATTTTTTTCCTGGGCATATTTTGCTGCGAAAAAAAATTCTCACCCCCGGCATGGGAGGGTCTGTAGCGTCGCGAGGTGGCGCACGTGCCGTTTCGCTGGAAAGCCCGGCCTTAAGCCGGATGGGGGATGGGGGTGGAATGCGGCGGCGCCTCGCCGGCGCGCGCCGGGCAGGAAATCCCAGCCTCAAAATAACCAGGACAACTGAGCGTGCCTGAGTGCGAGTCCATTGATGAAGGCTGCTCTCTGCTGAGGGCTGGCTTGCGAGCCGAATGACGCCCGCCGCTGGTAGAGTGGGGGACGAGCCGTGGGGTATTTATTGCGGCGCCGACATGCGCTCGGGGGATACGCTAGTGAGTCGAAAGACGTGAGGTATCTCCGTGCAACCTTGCACGTTTGGCATCCGGCCATGTAACATCTAGTTACGGGGACTAATGTCCGACAGCTCGCACTTCGCGCAGCTTCTCATGCTCTCGAGCAGAGGCACTGGGCTCAGCCTAGGGACGGTCGCGGGGTTTCGCGGCTTAGAGAATAGAAAGGTTGCCTAAGGTTTTCAATTTTGTAACATTTTCTTGTAATTTATTATTGTAAATATACTGTACATACTATTCAGAATCTGTCGTCTGTGCTTTTCATGTCCAGTACGCCACAATAAGAAGCATTGCTGTGGTGTAGCAATGAAATTAAATTCCCATGAAAGTAAAGTACCAGAGCTACACTTACACGGACCTCCTAGCGTAAGGACACGTTAAATTCCAAGGTAACAATATAATAGCAAATAAATAACTCGAGAGTAAATCGATATTTTAAAAATAGTTGAAATCTATAACTTAAATACGTGTAACGTTCGTCTGAGAAAGAGTAAATTGAACTTCTGCAATTTTCTTCCCAAGTCGTATTGAGCTCACTAAGAGATGGTGTTCAGGCATTGATATACTGCGTTTTCAGTTGAAACTACCTCCTGAAATTGTTTAACGATTTTTTAAATATCATTCGTGTTCAATGCGTTAATCATATGTAATTATGAAACAGATGAAATAAATTCTGTTTATCAACCCCTCTGGAGGATACGCCCTTGGAAATTGCTCGAGCAAGCACGTGCAGTACTCAGTACTCAGTGTCGTATGTCAGTCAACTATGTCACGGTTACTTGAACTATTTTACCGGCTTTTACTGTCAGTGAACAAGACAAGCAGTTATCCTTTACAGTACATTTTTCAAAAATGAATATTTGTTTGTTTTTATTTAATAAGTAATTATTATACATGTAAATTAACTTGATACAATGTGGCTAGGCCTAAGGCCTTTAAGCCATAACATTACCTACATCCTACCAAGGTACATAGAACGTGCACGTTCTAACCTTTCGAATTCTGATATTCACCCCAAATTGTCTCTCCATCACATCAAAAATGAATACGTACGACCGACTAGGCTCAAATTGAGTGCTTACAAATATGGCAGAAATAATAATGCAAGGTAATGAAGAAATTATAATTTTTTAATTCTCAAAAATTTATCTAACTTTTACTTTCTTGTGTACTTGCATAAATCATAGATAATGTATTGTAATGATGCAGCGAAATTTATGAATTGTTACTTTAAATTATTTGCTTGGAATAGAGAAAAAATTGGTTGTGTACTAAGTAAAAGTCAAGCAAAAATTTTGATACAATTATTGTATTTGTACCAATGTCGTATTATCTGCACAAATAACAGAAGAAAGTAGTGACAGGTTCTAACAGCACTATTTGCAACTCTCCTAACGCCCTCTGGGAGCGCTTTGTAGCCCATTCGTCCCACAGCGCGGCGCTGAGTTGCGCGGCAGCCGCTGCAATTAACTGGAGCGGCGGCGGTCGCGTTCTGCGGCCGAAGCGCGCTCGTTGGCGCTGCAACTGCCCTCCACAGCGTCTTATTTTGCTTCCTCTTCTCGCTTCCTTCCCACGCCACCTAGCCTCGTGGCCACGATTGGTGATGGAGTTGATAATTTTGAACCTGAGGCAGAAGTGGTTCAGGGGATCAGCTGGTGTCACTGCAGTGCCTCTGGGTACACGTCCCCACAGTGGCAGGTTTTCGACACCAGCTCACGTGGGCCAGGAAAGTCTCTACGCACTATGCCGGGCTCTTACTAACAATTGCCTTTACGTTCGGAACAACCACATCACTGGGACGAAAGAAAAGGGGACAATACTTCCAGCTGTTATGATTGTGGAGAGTACGCAATTTACTTTTTCATTTTTTACAAGCCGCAATTTGTGCTACCAATATAATTTCTATTGCTACCACTGTCACCAGTAGAGAATTTCCGGGCGAACTGTAGATCAAATTCAGTCGCTGTCTGGAGGAGAATTCTAGTGGCTGGCTGTCCTTAATGGTATGAGTACGTAGTTTCCGGTGGTTTCTCTGATCAACACCAGGCGAAAGTCGGAGCAGTACCTTACCAAATGGGCTACGGACTGCACGCGATCTTCCCTTCCCATTCCTTGTTCTATCCTCACTTACACACACTTACACTGACATGCACTACAATACCACACATGTTGGAAGACCGGTCAGGAGCTTAGAGCTTGTGCCGGCTGGAGCGGTGCCCCGCTGGTGGGAGATACCTTCAGATGCGAAACCTGCAAATCTCGCAAACCGCAAGTCGGCGCTGGATATCATCATCCAGCCGAGGAAGACCACCGCCATTTTCTGTGAAAATAACACGTACTATACTAATGACATATCACTTGTCGCTTCCGGAAACACTCAGTAATCAATTAATGATTGCTGGTATGCGGTTGATTTCGGAAATCAAGCAAATGCAGGGTGGAATAGTGATAAAAATGATGAGGTTTCTTATTTTTGTAGGTTCTCAAATAAGACACGTGCTTGTATTACAAAGGGAACGAACTCAGATTTAGAACTGAAATTTAACAATAATGTAAATACTCAGACAAATACGATCTGAAATGAGTTTTTTTAATTTCTAGCCAATTGAGCTGATATTTTAAATAAATAAATATATTAATTTTCTAATGACATTCTGAATTATCTAGTTAGTGTCAAGGTAATTGTCCTGACACCTCTTGGAAAATCTCTTTGAAAAAATAAACTGACAGATTTCTATAAAACAGAAAGTGTCTAGTAATATAATTGCTAACCAAAGTGAGAATATTTCAAATTACTCTGATTGTCATTGTCATGATAATGTATATTTGGAAGAAGGAGGAGAAGGAAAAACATGACAGCAAATAGTCATCGCACAAGAATCAGCTGAAACAGGAGAAAACGTCTGGCCGTTGCCGAAATGCGATTTCAATGCATTTCTGTTCAAGGAAATATCAAAGATTTGACCGTAAAAGATCTCTTTCACTTCAACATTTGAGTGGATTGAAACAAAGTACAAAATATGTTTCATTTCTGTAGGCATCAATTACTGACACTTGACTATAAAATTGTTGATTCAATGTACACTGTACACGTACATTCAATGATTCATTGATTCATACATTCAATGATTTGGATATCAGAGCATAGAAGTTAGAATTGATGTGTTAATGTGAAATAAGAAACCGCTTCTACCTGAGACGTTGACGAATCATAGGTTCTGCATAGGGAAGTTCAACATAAATCATGAATGTCCAATTTGTAATGCAAAAAACGATTGATTCAATATGGCGGTTACTTAAGAATAAAATGAGAAAAAAGAAGCGAGAGAAGAACGGAGGAGATACTGCCAGTTGGCGTAGGCGACAACCCCGTCGGCGGCGCCATCGCTGTGGCAACTTTGGAGCAGTGTGGAGGAAAATATCGGGCGCGGCCAGAAATACTGGGAGTTGGAGCGGCGGCAGCGCTGGCGGCAGCGGAGGCGGCGGCGGCGGCGGCGGCGGCGGCGGCGGCGGCGGCGGCGGCGGCGGCCGGGGGAGCCGTTAGCGCGAGGGCGGGGGCGGAACGAGCGTAAGAGCCAGGAAAGGAGCGGGGGCGTCTTCTTCTTTTCGCCACGCCTCGAGACTCCCCGCCACGCCTCCGCTTCCCCCCCCCACCCCTCCCCGCCGCTCGCACTCCCCGCCCGACGACGAGCGAAGGACGGCGAGGGAGCGGCAATATCATGGCCAAAGCGGCGCGCGGCGCGGGCGGGGCGGGGCGGGGGCGGCGGCGCGGGAGGCGGGAGAGAATTAATCTCCAGACGTAGTCGTTTCCGCTCCCGTGCCGCAAAAATTTGCTGAGCGGGAGGAAAATGTAAGGAGAAGGTCTGGCAGGGGCCCTCGCCAGGGGGATGGGGGAGGGGGTGAAAATAAAAGGAGAAATAAATGAGTGCAGAGAGGGAGAATGAGTCCCGGTACAAGGGGAAGAAATCTTTTATATAAGAGAGGATCTTCTTGCTAGTAAGTTTGAGCAAAAAGGAAAAGGGGGAAGGCTCCGCAGAAAGAAAAAAATCTCGAAGGGCTTGGAAGAAGAATGTGCGGAGGCATTCATATCGAAACCGGTGCTTGATGAAGCAGAAATAAAAGAGAATTTGAAAGGAAATTGCAGTTGAAATGCTGGAAAGAACGAGAGAGAAAGAGAGAAACACTAAGATTTCTTTTTTTTCTTTCACTCTTTTTCTTCTTCTCGACGTTTTCCGGTTCGGGCGTCCTTTTTGTGTTATCCACTCAATGCGTAACTTTAAATTTAAAATCATCTGGAACCTTATCAAGTTAAAATGTCTCAATATAGAGAGCGCGGAGGTAGCTGGGGACAAAATGGGTCTGGCGGCGTCGCCGGAGGGTGGGAGACAGATCCTACTACTGGCTCGGAAAACATTTCGTATCGGCCCCTCTAATCCGACTCCTCGAAATATATCGACAACTAATGCGCTCGAGAGGCGAGGTCGATTGCGAGGAGGACGAGGTGATGAAATTCACGCCTCTTCTTTAAAATCGCGACCTACATGCAATCGCCAATGACATATCGTCTGGCCTTTTTTGCTCTTGTACGACGGAGTAAGAAATTGGATGGAACGTTTGGAGTAAAAATATCTTACAACTAGCGAACTCGGCCATTCTTCGCTATTGCAGTGTAGTAAATAAATACAATTCAAGTTCAACATTAATTTATTCATTGAAGATTAACTACGTATTCACTACACTTTAACTACACATTAACTACACTTTACTATATTACAGTACATTTTAAAAATGTAATCAAATTTGGTTCAGACTGCCTGTTTTCTATATCGCAACTTCGTTGTTATTCGTTCTAATGAATCGAAGCGAGGCGTGTGGTTCAAAAAGATATCGATAGATCGCACTTCGAGCAAGTTCCTCTAGGAACGTCGTAGAGCCCAGCTCGTCGATTAACTTCGCAGAAACGATGTCCACTCTTGTCCGATTTATTTCTTTAAATACCTCTAATACTAATAATAACATGGTGTTAAATTTCATTAAAAAACGAACCAGTACTTTTTTCGTCTATAGGCGATAGATATACGCACATTCCCTTTTATTTATACAGAGATTTACCTCCTTTCGATGAAATGAGGTTCAGCCTGATCTACTGAATAGCAGAACTAGTGAATTTAACAGAAGTAACTCGTGATTATAGTTCTCATTACTGAGAAATTTGTGCTACGTCACAAAATATAAATGTCATACGTCATCGCCACCAATCATAAGAGAGATAATATTGATTCCGGGCGCGGCAACTTCTAAGGTCATTAGTCCCGTAAAGTGTAGTGAATGTTTTTGCTCGGGAGGTAGTGGTGATCTTCCCCCTTTGAATGGTGAGATCCGGCGCCGACCTACCGTCTACTCACGGGGTTTTCCCGACCAGGTATCTCCCACCAGTGGGGCACCGCTCCAGTCGGGACAACCTCTAAGCTCCCGACCGGTGTCCCGACATGTGACCTAGTGTAGACATGCCACTAGAATTCTTTTCCAGACAGCGTCAGAACTAGACAGCGTCAGAACTATTTAGCAACTGTCGAAAATCCAGCCACTGTCGGAACTTGAAGCTTGAACCTCCCTGTCAGAGGCACTGCAGTGACATCAGTTGATTCCCTAAGCTATATCTTCCGGTACTACTTAAGTCATTAGAGAGGTGTATGTATGTACTTGGCCGTGAACGGACGATAGCCCGTGAACGGGTCTAGTCCCACCGGTGACGTCCCTGCCTCGTGGCCATGGGTTAATGGGGTACGTATGTTTAGCACGAAGACATCCCCACCCCGTATTCCGGTCTTCTCAACCTGAGAAGTGAATTTTCTCATCGTTACTCAGCAGCATATACTTGCACGTTGCAAGGAAGACGCACACCATGGTCTTGTCTCGAACCCGGGGCCCCCTCTAGTCTTGAATCGAACTCGGGGCCGCGTAGATTAGGTAAGTGTAATGAATGTAAAATCCTGGAAGGTGACGGTGCTATAGCTGTCACTTCTCAAGTATACTTCTTCGCTTCCACGTGTACTCTGGCCCCGATCAACATGTTACCTTGCAGGTTCCCCCTCTATGTATCTCCCCAGTGGAGCACCGCCCCAGCCGGACAAACTCTAAGTCAGTGTTGTCAAGGTCGATGCCACGAACGGGAGTCCGTTGCACGAGTGCCACGACGAAATCGCCCCTCCACGCAGTTCATCACCCCGCTACCGCAGAAAACGCCATCCCTACTGTAAAACGGCGGGGTTACTACTAATAGATCCCTTTCCCGACGCTAGTTGCTCAGAGAAGCTCGTGGCATGCTACGATGCCATGACGCGTGTTACAGCCGCCAGTAGAAGACCTTGACACCACTGCTCTTGACTGTTTCCCCGAGAAGTGTTAGTGAAGTGCATGTGGAAGTGTGTGTGTGTGTGTGTGTGTGTGTGTGTGTGTGTGTGTGTGTGTGTGTGTTTGTGTAAGAGAGGAAAGGGAAAGATTGAGGATAGAAGGATCGCGTGCATTCCGTTTTCCGTTTGTTAGGATATTGCTCCGGCATTCACCTTGTATAGAATGGAAAACTACCGATCAGGACAGCCGATCGTTACAATTCTTCTCCAGACAATGACTGAATTATCTTCAGCTAGCGTCGAAAATCTACCGACGCGACTCGAATTGTAGGAATTTAATCCTTCGTAATTATAAGTAATTGAAATGCTCGTTGTGCCTTGTTACTAATGAAACGAACATATGTTATGCCTCATAATATTCTCTACTAATTCCGTAGCTCCGCAGGCCCGTAGGTTGTAGTTTCATGTCCCGGCGATGCATGGATTTACGTCGCCAGTGAAGTAGGCGAGTCGAACCCGTCTCACTTCATAAGTATATTAAGTCCAACGGCCCTGATTATTCTTTTTTTAGGTTGTCTCCGATCAGTTCTCGGGAGATGCCGAAGCAGTATCTTAAACAATAGTCCACACAGCGGTGCTCCTTCCTTAATCACACCCCTTCTCCCACCCTTAGAGTAACCGTACAACGCTCCTCGCAAGTAGAGAACTCAGCGGTCGTTGGAGAAGGGGCCAACAGATGGCGCGCCCAAGTCAGCAAACTTCGAAATAAGAGTCGATCCGGTCGAATTCGACTGCGGAGTCGAATTCGACAGCAGGGATGAAAGTTCAAAACGGGATTAAGAAGATTGCATCTGATGGGGACGTCGAGGTCGCCGAGAACAATAGTTTTGCATGTTGGTGAACGTGAACTATTGGAAAAGCGTTAGAAAATTGAAACTCTCTTTGTAGAGGTAAGCTGGATAAGAAAATTGTCTTATAATTTATATAAATTATACATTCATGTAAAATGTGATAATTACATTATAAAAAATATTTAATGGAGAATGAGAAAAGAAGGAAGTGAATACGTGTTCGCAGGAGAATTCTTGATCAATCACTCACTAAGACGTGATTATTATTATTACAGCTTTCGTTTTGGGAGACACAAGCCCCTTACCAATTTTTCATAATTCGGACGAAATCTGGATCGGCAGCAGAATTCGTGGCATGGAAGATTAGAGGTGCGGCCACTGCACTCTGTTCATGCAGCGAAGTGCAGCCACGGAACGGCTCATCATCGAAGGAGGTATACGATGTACGAGATTCATCGATAATGTATGTAATCACCAGCACGAGTTGTTATATACTATTCTGTATTGAGAAAAGATGTAGAAGACGACGAGGTCGACCTTCGGGTCACTAGCAAGAGCTTCACAAGGGGGTCACTAGCTTTTCTACGCAGTGAGCGATACTTTGCAAGGTCAGGGAGTCCAGAGTACTTAATTTGGTTGGAACGGAAAGAAAACCGGTTTCAGAAATCCAGAGAGTAGATATATTGATAAAAATTTGGATATAATAGAATTTCATCAGAAAAGATGCATGATATTTGAGTTAATTCTTTTATACGTATTCTGTAACGGTGCACTGCGTGCATAAGATTGTAGAAAGAATCCAATTTATTCCGTAGAAATCTGTACAATTACTTAGTAAAGTGAATTAGGATAGACTGTGAACTTTTAGTCAAACGATTACGTTATTTCGTTTATTAAATTTCTTTCGTTGATTTTCTTGTTTTCAGAAGTTAAAATGTTTAATTGGAGGAAATTTAAATAGAAACCTGTGAATGAGTCATTTAAACAACAGATCTTAAATTTTCAAGGGGTGTACATTTTGTTTGATTGTAAATAACGTAAAAATAATAGTCCTTGAATTTGGGCTTAGTAGTGTTAATTTTGTGGATGCTATTTTGTTGTGTGTTAATGTTTGAATATTGAATGGGTAATTTGAACTAGTAATAAGTAATAGTACTTGCATTTTTTTATTAACTAAAGTGTCCATTCGAGATATTTGTTCAGAATACAACGTCAAGATGTACATTATTCGCCTCTTGTTTGTTCCGATATGTTGCTCTTGATAGAATCAAGAGATCTGTCCCGACTTTTCCTGATTGTTTTCGGAATTCCTCATTCTGTTCTTGCATTTAAAAGTTGAATCCCTGTCTCTTGTTTAAGAATTAAAAGTTTCCGTTACAAACAGTTGCGATCAACCGGGGTTCTATTGCATAGGAACGAAAGGGGTTGATCCGACATCCAACATTCTTACACTATCGGTCTACAGAAAATCTCGCGAAAACTATTATATAAAAATATGTCATTGAATAGACGTATGTATTTATGAATGTACGAATGTTCCACAAAAACTTATGAACCTCTACAGCGATGACTTCCAAATTGTGCGCAAAAAAATGAGCAGCCGAGATAAAGCGGTATATGGAGGATTGCGATTCAAAATGTAACCCCAGAAGTTATTTTTTATAATTAGCTGTATGAGGTGGAGCTGCTTCTTTGCTGACAAAAACTCTCCAAACCTTTCAAAGTAAAATTCTTCGCACTGCCTGAAGAGCGCCATGGTACGTTTCCAACAAACATATCCACAGAGAGTTTGATCCTCTCACAATTTAACATTGTATTTAACGTCTGTCAAACACATTCTTCAATTCACAATCGTCCCCTCCAGCAACTAGTATTTTCAAGTTAAGAAAAATGTATAAGCAGGACAGAAGAATACAACCTAGATTCCCCGATGATAAATTTAAACCTCCGTAAAGAAAAAGCCATGATCTTCTTATATCTTCTTTAAGTAACATTTCATATCTGTAAACTTAATTTATTCCACTATTCTCAATTCTTAAAAAAATATTATTAATTTTATTTGAGGACTCCAATGGGAGGATTATCGCTATTTTGAAACGCTAGTGCTAAGCTTGCTAAGTGTTCCATCTCTATCCACACTTGTAAAGCGTTACCTCACTGTATAAAAGAAAATGTAAAGAAAAAAGTTGAATGCGAATCTTGTCGGCTCTGTTGCCGCGCGTTGCCGGGCGACGTCATGAAGTGACGCAGGGCGTTACCGGGAGAATAAGGCTGAGGGAGCAAGCAGAAGAAGTGAGCTCGCACGACAGGCAGGGTAGGAACCGCTGGTTAGTACAAGATTGTGACAAATACCTGGGCAATGTCTGGTAACCAATAAAACGATGACTAAAGCGAATTCTGGATGTCCTGGAAACATCACAAAAGAGGAATTATTTTTGTGTTTAAATGTTAATGTAATATGAAATATAATTTTAAAACTCGTCAATGCTGACTGGAAATGTACAGGAACATTTACTGATAAAATCGATTATTGATCCAGAAGTAATTTTGAACTGTGTAGTCCCAGATTCAAAAGGAAGAGAACCGTGAAATCTGGAAGTTCCTCGTGGCTATTGGCACACAACATTTGTATTCAGCATTATTTTTAAGGTAAAAAATATGGATAAAAATATGAAGAAGATGAAGAAGAAGAAGAAGAAGAAGAAGAAGAAGAAGAAGGCTGCAACATGATAATGGGGTACATCTGATTCTTAATCTATTTTTTCACAGACATTTAATACCTATGCATATGATTTCACTCACACATACGAAGATGTGATTGTAAAAACCGACTTGAAATTGTAATGAGAATTCATTTTTATGTTGATACAAATAAATATTGTGACATATCATATCGTGGCATATACGTGCGGCCAGAAACAAGGGGATTTGAATGCCCGCGCGACTGCCGCCGTGAGCTGTAAACGGCAGCGCCACCTGGACTTCTCGCCGTTTTCAGAAACAAACGAGTGACGATCGGGTGAAGAGTGCGCGTGCGAGAACACTCTTATTTTTGCTCCCGGAATTGGTGGAGTGCGGACCGCGGGGCGCCGCTGCGAGAGACCTTGAAGTGGCGCCAGGCACTGCGGGGCTGCGGCGGGGGCGCGCTGAGCCACCGGGGTTCCAGGTGCGCTGCTGGGCACAGTTCCCTGCCGAGAACTTCACGGCCGTGCAGAGCCAGGGCCCTGCTGGGAACGTTCAGCTTTCGATAGCTGGACTGGTGGCCCAGGGAGTACACAACGTGAGTAACGAATTGAATTTTTGAGAATAAAAACGTTTAACACAGGTAACCTAAAATGTAAATGTATACTGTAACATATTATTTGGGGACTATTTCACATCAAATATAGTCTTCCTCTTCATGAAAATAAAATAATAAGGATAATATGATAATTTCTCATTACTAAATAATGTATTGAATATAGTACTCTTCCCTTGTCAGATCTACATGAAACTATCATGTATTTACTTTAGCAACCTTTGCTTACATGAATATTGGGTCTAAATTGCTTCTTCTCTTGTTACCATTGTCTAAATAGATGTTATCTATTATTTTAATTTTCTATAGTTGAAAGGATTTTTGTTGTTTTTATTTGTACATTCTTTCTAAAGTATTATCTAAAGAAATTCTTGAAATTAGTTTGTGCAAATCGTTCGTGTGTCGAAGATATAAGAATTCTCATCAATTCACAACAACCTCACTTATTGAGATTAAATGTGTTTGTATTCGAGAACCCACATTTTGAATGAAATGCCGCATTTGCTACAATCATAGCTATTAAATTCCAAGAAATGGAAGACTTAAAATATTGCTTCAAAAGAAATTTGATAGTGAAGTTGAAGGATTTTTTCCTGTAATGGCCATATGTTTCACAGATAGTTCACAAATAGTATTTTGTCATTGGAGCTATTTAAGTATTAGGATCAGTTTGGATTTTATACTGTTCTTGAGACGCCAACGAAAATAGGAAAGCTTCCTGTCGTAAGAATTTGTAATTGACAAGACGTGCAACTTCTTTACTTGTGTAATAAGATTCATTGAGTATTTAATTGTTATGTTATGTTACTTTACAGGGTGTCCCACCAACTATGGACCATCCCCATAACTTCTGAACGGTTCAGGATATCGAAATGCAGTTTTCGATTAACAATGCGGAATCATCGGGCAAGTAACATGCCGAAGAGAAATTGTCTATAATATTTTTAGTTTTCGGGAAATTTAATCATCTTTAATTTTTTAAACGGAACAATATTTTTTTCACAGCAATGTGTAGATCATGAAAAGAGGAATAAAATGATGTATCATATGTTAGTAGTTTGATAGTAATTTGAGTATAAAATTAGACTTTCTGACACGTGATTTTTAAGTAAACTGTCTTTTCTTGTAGTAGCCCTTGCAACAGTCACCGTTGGTAAGAAGGCGTTCGCGACGTCGAGACTGTTTCGTGGAGACAAGGTGTGTGAGAGGGGCGGCTGTGAGGGATAGAGGCGTAACTACAGCAATTCATGGTCTGGACAAGAAGATCATATGAACAAACATCAATATCAGAATGAGAAATTTTTGCCATTTGTTTATTTGAATTGAACTTTTCTTCTACTGAAATTCCAAAGCAACGATAATCAAAAAGAACAAAATAAAAATAATTTGTAGCGGAAGGACGATAATAATAAAGGTTCTTTTCAAACTTATAAGAATCGAGCTCAGTGTGTTTGTAGAAACAAACTCTCATTTTAAAACATGGAAAGGGAATGAATGATTAAAGATTTGTTTTGTAATATCTCGATTAATTCATTAAATAATAGATAGGTAGACATTTTCTATTATTATTTACTGTTAATAAACTTCTTATTTAAACACGTACAAAAAGAAGAAAGCAATACAATTTTTGAAATATTCTTGACAGACTCTCAGTGTAAATTTAATAAACTTTAACACAAATGCACATCTGCAGTCACAACTGCTAATACTGATTGGAGAGTTTCTCACTTCATAACGCCTCGTTCTGCCACAAACTTGAAAATCCACGGCAGAAGACGGAAGTGTAATTTTTTCTTTTCCATTTATGAACAACAGGCGAGGTACGGTTGCGCAGTGGACGAATAATCATCTTAAATAAAAATTAAATTTACTAACGAAGAGACGGTGGTTGGATTCTTGTAAAGTTTGAGAATGATATTTGTTATTAAAGAAAACAAGTAACATGCAGATAAATCAATGGGAAAACTCTCTTATTCTGGTCGTTGAAATTAGTGTTTCTTAATGTGGCCTTTGTGACAAGTACCTTGATTGCTTTAGGATAGGCCTTGGATAGGCCTCTTATCCCTCATTGCCACCTCTCTGTCTCCTCTCTCCACGCAAGTCTTGACGCCGCGCCGTGAAGGTCACTTTTCCCGAAGGCGTGAGTTGCAAGGGCTGCTTCACGAAATATTGTTCGTTTAATTCAAAATCACATATCAGAAAATCTAACTTTATACTCAAATTACTATCAAAATACTAGCATATGTTACATTATTTTATTCCTCTTTTCATGATCTATACATTGCTGCTGAAAAAATATTAAAATAAAAAAGTTCCATTTAAAAAATCAAAGATGGTTAAATTTCTCGAAAACTAAAAATGTTATAGACAATTTCTCTATGGCATGTTACTTGCCCCATGATTCTGCATTGTTAATCGAAAACTGCATTTCGATATCCTGAACCGTTCAGAAGTTATGGGGGTGGTCGATAGTTGGTGGGACACCTGTATATTGCCGTGTTTGCTTTTGTTGTAATATGTAGTTTCAAAAGATCACAAGTATAGGTGGATTTATAGGCAACTCTTGTGCTTTTTTTAACGGAGATTTTCCAAATCGTTCTACCTGTGGTGCAATATATTATAAAATCCCACATAGACGAAAGTAACATTAAAGAGCAAGCTATACTCTATACTTCGATTTTTTTTAAATGGGCTGTCAAGATCACCCACGAAAAAAGAAGAGGGAAGCCTTAATCCAATAGGGAGCTGCAACGAGCTACAGTGTAGTGACATTGCAGCTCCCTATTGGAGTCTGCCTTCCCTCCCTCTGTATCGTGCGTGACCTTGATAAGCCATTTTAAAATATCGAAGTATATAAAGGTAGTATACACCTGGGTCAGCACTGCTCAGATGATGGCAATCTGCTTTCGCAGCCGAGGACTGGAGGTCGCAATGTAAATGTATGGAAATACTATGTGAAGATGTCATTTGCTTTCTCCACAATGAAAACTTGTGACCATCTACGTCCACTTCTTAATGCTTAAAATTCGAGACTACGTTTGGAAATGTTTTGAAAAAATATAAAGATAAGCATTTTGAAGGCGGACAATGGACTTTTTTAACATGATCCATTGGTCGCTGATTCAATTCGGTGGTCGCGAATTCCGCACTGCGAGACGAACGCGAGCAGAGTGTGGTGAGGGGCAGGCAAACGGACGTGGAGGAAGGTGGTGGAGAGATGGGATTGGGCAGGGGCGGGGACGGGGGCGCCACAATCCGTTGAAGCCCACCCGCGCTCTCTTCTTTCCACCGCAATCGAACCATTAGTTACCTCGCGCTCCGCCGCTGGAGTGCGAAGCGCGGCTCCCCGACACGCCCCTCTTTTCCCACGCCCTCTCCGCCCACGCCTCCTCAAGCCCCACTCCCCGCTGCCCGACCCCTGTACCACCGGCCCCCTCTGCCTCCGCCCTCCTTTGCTACCACCCCTATCACCGTCCTCTAGGCGCCCTCCCACCTTTTCCCCTCCCTATCTGTCACTGCCCCCTTCCGTGAATCCCACCCTCCCCGCTCGTCTTCCCCAACTCCTCGCCTGCCCCGCTCCTTTCTTCCATCGCCCTCTTTGCCCAATCCTCCTCTATCCTCACCCTCTCTACCCACGCTATCCTCTACCCCCATTCCCTCTGACCTCCTCTCCTCTACCCCGGACCCTTCTGTCTCCACCCACTTTTGCCCATTCCCCCTGACCCGCCCTGTTTCCCCGTCCCTCCGTCCCCACTCACCTACACCCTTCCCCCTAAATCACCGCCCTCTCTTCCACCACTCCCGCCCCGCCAACCCTCTGACACATCCCTGACCCAACCCGACCTCCCTGTCATTGCTCCCGCCCCACTTCGCCTCGACTGCTCTGTCACCGCCCCTGCCCGCACCCCCCTCCCCAACTCTTTTCCACGGGCCCCGCCCTAACCCCATCTCCCCATCTGCTCCACCTCGGCCCCGCCCCCTCCTTCACCGTCATCCCGCCCATTCGCTCGCCGCGTCGGTCGTCAGGCGCCCGGGCGGCGCGGCGCCCGGCGCTCCCATCTGCACCGCAGCGCAGCCATCCGTCTATCCGCCCATCCATCCGCGCGGGGCGCAGTTAGAGCCTCGGCCGCTCGAGGGGATCTCCAGGCCCGCCGCTTTTCCAAAAAGAAGTACCAGGGGTATCCCCAAATTACAAAAACACTTCAACAGAAGGAGATATTTTCCGTTTGCTATTGGAGTGATACAAAAATACTAAGTTTTTGCAAAATGACTATTATTTTTTGGTACCATGCTCTGAAAGAGTTCCGCTCAAGAGAAGTGTCGACCTCTCTCCGCGTATCCTCACCGCTACCTCCACCCACGCTTTCAAATATTGGCTTATGCATTCAGTAATGTCCATTGATCGTCTATTATCATTGATTGCCTCTTTATTTGTGTTTATTTTCTGTCAATTGAATCTACAAAAATAGTCTCTTGGTAGAGGTCTCGCTTTCATCTTCCATAGCTCAATTCATCTGCACAATAAACGACTTCTTATAAAAAGAAATATTCTGTTTTTGCAAACAATCCGAGGCACATCTGCAAGTTATACGAGCTGTTTCCTAAATAATTTACAGCTTCAAGAACAATCAACCCTAAAATCTTACTTAAATTGAAATAAGAAGAAATGAGTGCTGGTGAACTTTACTTTGCGATACCTCTCCCAATATTCATTCCCCCCTTAATTTTTTAATGTGATCATATTTGTGTCGTATACGCCCAACAACATACCCATTATATTGCCAATCAACTCATTTATTCTCTTCAACGATCGACTCTTCGATTGGCATACGAGCAAAGTACTCTACTCCCACAAGGGGCCTCTTTGTTTTGTCCTTCCACTCTCGAGCACACTGCACGCCTCGACTCGACGCGCTTGTCTTGCCCCTCCAAGGCTTTCTGCGCCTTCGCGCAGCTGCAGCAATCCGACGACGCGAGCGCCATCGTCGCAGCGCGCTCCGAGCGTCGCTTGTTCGCACGTCGCCACCCAACAACCGCCCTGCCATTGTTGCAATCCGCCCTACTCTCCGCCGTCACCACCCCCCGTCACGAACCCGCTTGCACCAACCCCATACAAACATCACAAGTAGTAGTAACTCAAGAGAGATGCGTCGAGGCGAGTAGTGTGTGTGTGTGTGTGTGTATTATATTGATGGAAAATATTTTGGAAATTTCCCTTCGGCTCGACTCAAAAATGTCTCTTGTTAACAACCGAGACAGAAGGCAGAACCGCGCCGTGCACTTGGAAATGCGTGACCGTTGCAAGTTAAACTTCGTAGCATCATATTGATATTTCAACCCAACCACCTTAACAAGCACAGTTTGAATCACCGCCCATTGTGTCGCATAATCCACAATTGTCCATTCATCCATTTGCTATAGATGATTTGTCAAAATACGCCGCGCGCGAACGACGATCTGCACGAGCGCAGCATCCGCCTCATCCCTCTTCCAACACCCACCGTCCAAAGTCTTTCTCATCTTCCTCGCCACCTACACCCGGGCTCCACCCCCGCAGACTCCTCCGCCGCCGCGAGCAGCACTCGCCCTGATTGCGCCTCCGCGGGGACGACGAGCAGCATAAGGGCGGCGACTGCGACGACGGCAGGGGCGGGGGCGGCGAGGGCGGCGGGAGCGGCGGGGGCGGCGGGGGCGACGGCGGGGGCGACGGCGGGGGCGACGGCGGGGGCGACGGCGGGGGCGACGGCGGGGGCGACGGCGGGGGCGACGGCGGGGGCGACGGCGGGGGCGACGGCGGGGGCGACGGCGGGGGCGACGGCGGGGGCGACGGCGGGGGCGACGGCGGGGGCGACGGCGGGGGCGACGGCGGGGGCGACGGCGGGGGCGACGGCGGGGGCGACGGCGGGGGCGACGGCGGGGGCGACGGCGGGGGCGACGGCGGGGGCGACGGCGGGGGCGACGGCGGGGGCGACGGCGGGGGCGACGGCGGGGGCGACGGCGGGGGCGACGGCGGGGGCGACGGCGAGGGCGACGGCGGGGGCGACGGCGGGGGCGACGGCGGGGGCGACGGCGGGGGCGACGGCGGGGGCGACGGCGGGGGCGACGGCGGGGGCGGCGGGGGCGGCGGGAATGGCGGGGGCGGTGGGGCCTCGCTGACGTGCGCGGAAGAGACGGCCGCATTTCGCGTCAAATGACGGCGAAAACTGCTTTTTAGAAGTTGGCTTCGCTCCGGGTGCACGGGGCGCTACCGTGTTGTCTGTCCGTGCCTGTTCACGCACCGCCTAGGCCCCGCCCAGCCGCACACAACAGTTGAGAACGGCGCACAACCAGAGGCAATCACGCCCAACCACGCATAACCCCACACACAACCACGCGTAATCCCTCACAACCATGCACAACGACCCACAACCCCGAACAACCCCTCACATTCCCCCACATTCCCCCACAACCGCGCACACCGTGCAAAACCACGTAAAATCACTCACGTCTCTCAACCACTCAACCCTCTCAAAGTGCCCTGCTCCCCTGCTCGCCCTGCCCCAATCCCCTCCGTCCTTCACACTCCGCCTTCTGCTTGCACCGACCCGCCCAGGCCGCAACGCCCATCACTCCCGCACCCACTCGCGCCATCAGCATCTCCCCTCCTTTTCGAGCCCCACCTCCCATCACCCTCGGTTCCTTCCGCCCACGCCTCCACCCCGCTTCGCACCATCCCGCCTCGTCCCGCCCCGCCTCGCCCCGCCTCGCCCCGCCTCGCCCCGCCCCGCCTCGCCCCGCCTCGCCCCGCCTCGCCCCGCCTCGCCCCGCCTCGCCCCGCCTCGCCCCGCCTCGCCCCGCCTCGCCCCGTACCAGAATCTACCTTCACGGCCATTCCACACCAACTCGCTCCTGGCGCGCTTCGCTTGTCTTCGCTCTGCCCCATCCCTGCCTCCACCCCCACCCCCTCTCTCGGCGACGCGCGTGGGTTATTGAAGAGTCGACGCCCGCGCCCCGACTGCGACATAAAACCGCTGTCGCTGCTGCAGCAGCCGCTTCACATCTCGGAGCGTTCCGGGCAAATAGCCTCTCCCAAAAAGTTGAACCCGGTGTAGATTTCGTCACCGCTGTTCTCTCTCCGTCATCCCGCTCCTATTTATTTATACGAAGCTCAGATGTTTTGTTTCTGTTGGAGATGGCGAAACTCAAGATGAAAGGTATGAAGAATTGTTTCGAACAATCCCTAACTCCAATTGACGGACTGAACATGCCTCTTATGTAGAGCAGGTTAATTCAATATGAAGACAGCACTACTTCAGTTCTGTTTGTGCAAGAAAATATAACGTAGTATAAAACTAAGTAGCCTGCATTAGTACAATTGCTGCTGAACTAAACCCGGTAACTTTAACCCGGTAAAACCAGCAGTGGTTGTACATACGAGAATGAAATCCCGTCTCCTAAAAGATCTGTTCCGTCCTCCATAATCTACAGAAATAATTACCTCGATTTTCACTCTATATCTTGCTTTCTTCTTATTACCTTCAATTCCGTAAAATTAATAACTGTCGTCCTAGAGGCACCCAGTGGGGAAGTCCTCGCTCAAAAATAGAGGTATGATGGTGCGCTAATTTGCAGTAACTCATACCTTCGGGCCATTGAAGTGCATCCATCCATTATATTACATAAATAAAAGTTAACGCTCACCTGTGACGTAGTAATCCCACTGATCTTGTTAAATAAATTTTTTAAAAACTGAAGGTATCGGTCTACCTGAGAAAAAAATTCTAAAATTTTGGGTCTATTTTGTTTTCCCTTGTACATTTGATTTCTTTATCTTTCAGAGATCAATTTTTTAAAAAAATTTTATTTGTTTATAAATAATTGGCTGAAATGCATGTTTTCACGTCAAACATCATAACTCGACAACAAATTGATATATTTTGATGATTCTTTTTTTTAATTAATCACAATTAAATATTCTAGTGAATGAACTAGAATGGTTAAGGTGCTGTGAAACTTAAGAGTAGGATTTGATTATTTGAGAAAAATAATTGTTTATAAATTTATTCTGGACATTTCAGTTAATAAAACTAAAACTTTTAGTGGCATATTAACTATTGCAGTTCATTTACTAGAGCAAATCATAGGTTACAGCTGCAAAAAGAATTATATTATTATCATTAATAGTTTATAATTTAAGATGTTTGACATGAATGAATGTGCTGAAAATTCTCAATTCGGGAAAATGCATCTGAAGTTCTCACAAAGGGCCTGACAGTTGACACTCGCTTTGAAAAAATTATTATCTCAAAAACTAAGAAACGTAGCCAGAAACTGTTTAAAAGCGTTTAAAAGAGAATAAATCAGAGCATACGACCCAATAAAAATGGAAAAAACATGAAATTTCACTATTTTTCATTATTCTCAGATAGACAGCTACCTTAACGAAAATGGTCTTCACAAATCCTTTATTAATGTGTATTTTACAACAGTTCTTGAATATATAACGAAACTACAGACGCCTATCACAAGGCCAGACGATACTTAATTTTCTTTGAATTTCTTCTCGAATTAGTTATTAGTAATATAGATGCTCGTGAAAATATTAGTGTGATACAGCGTGACCGAAGAGGATTCGAGATGCTAATTATGTCATCGACTTGCTTGCTGCCTCCTACACGGCGGTGATGTGAAGTATCCAACAAAGAAAATGAAATTTCTTTATGAATGATCGATATAAACATAAGTTAAATACACAAGATATGATATATAAGATAAATATACGATGACTAAAGACAATGATGGTTAAGTATTGTTGACGGCAGACAGAGAGACTCACGCTAATTAAGAACTAAATACTTCTCTAGGATTGGAGAAAAATGCGTGGTTTAGAAGAATCGTTCTACTAATATGTGCTTTTCAGTATGACCAAATTAGATGAGTACTTAAGAAACTAATTAATTTGGTAAGTGTAATTTTTACATCAAAAGTTATTTATTAAATGAAGCCAGAAAAATATTTGAATTGATGAATACGTACACTGAAGAACACGTGGACATATGAGGAGACCATCCAGGTGACACTTCACTTACACGAATTCTGCCCGAATAGACTGAAAAGGTGTTCTAAAAATTTAGTATCAGTATTTTTTAAATTGCTGTATATCGTTCTGTTAAATTATGTAAAACTATTATATCACATCACACATTATATCACACATTATATCACTATTATATAACTACATTAAAATGCATATTTTAGTGAATTGAAAAATAGAAAATCATATAATAAACTGTACTATATCTTTCTGATTGAATGTTTGAAGTTGAAAATCTTTGAATGTCTTCAGCAGTGTTAGAATTCTTGTAGTTTTACAAAGACTTTTGAAAGAAACCTAGTGGACCAATCGGATCGGGGTTTTCTATGGAATTTTTAAACCATTAAGATCTATGTACAATTTATTTTATTATAATGACACCCAACTGTGTTCTGCTCACAGTAAAACCTGACTAGCAAATGTCAAGAGGTGGAATACTTGTAGCTCTGGAGATTGAGACACATGTAGTGTGTGTGGCGTGTTCATTGCGCAGCTGTCGGGAATCCTAAAGTTGCGGAAGTGGTGGTTTCCGCTAGCTTCAATCTCAACAGCTATCCACGTTCTATTCCCACTCGCTAATGCTTCCTCCATCCTGGGTTTCTGTTTCCGCCCCAACTCCACCCCTTGATACGAAGGTAAATTTGTAAATGCATTCGATGTTTTATTATTGATTACAACAATAGTACAACAGTGACAATGAGACCATTTTTCAATGTAAGTACCCTGCTTTTCAATGTATTTGGTCCACCACAGCACCAGCTTTCCGATACCATCTGAAAAAAGAATTTTTGATTGAGCAGTAAGCCGTGTACGTACCACTTTACCTACAGTTCGTAGGCAAATCCTCCGCCACAAAGATGATAATTAGGCGTCACAAGATTAGAACTGTTTCCGGGATGCTCTCTCATCTCGAAACTCTTGTACAGCTTTTGAAGAGTTTGAGCGGCGGTATGTGGAAGAGTCTCGCAACATATTGTTTTTCGACTATCTATGGAGGTGTCCTCAAATGCAGAACCTGCCTAACGTGAGTATGATTTGCCAAGTCATTAATAGTCACTCATCGGCTATTCAGGATCAGGGCGCGGAATTGCCCAATATGCTGAAATTTAATGTTGTACCTTAAGGCTGGTAACTGCACAAAACTGTAGTCAGTCTATAGACGGTTAGAACGAAGGTACAGATTCTTATTGACTCGCCCTTATAAATGCACTCTTTAATACACCTTGTATATCCACCTCATTGTTGCCCCGGCCCACCACCAGCACCACCATCATTATCTCCAGCACAGACACCACCGACCGACAGACAGCACCCACCTCCATCACCGACAATCCACCACCCGCCCCCCACCTTCCACCGCCCCCCACCTTCCACCGCCGTCCCCGGCCGTCCCTCGCCGCCCCCGTCACCCTCCCACTGCCCTTCCTCACCCACACCGTCACTACCACCACCGTCGCCCTGTAGCCTGATGCGGTCCCTGGAGGAGCTCCTCCATTGTGGCGGCCCCGCACGCCGCCCATTGTGGGTGCCGGTTCGTAGGGAGGACGCCACCCCGGGTGCTTCGCGACCTCTACTGTAGCCTCAGCGCCCATCTCTGTGGACGAAAGCCTCTGGAATCTATTCAGTATCCTCGAACAACAACTTTAGATCGGTGCACACTGAATTGTCTCTGGAAAATATTTGTTGTACAAGATGTCTGAGAATAAAAAGTTAGAAACTTGTAGGGCGTTTTAGAGGGATCGAAGGTAATCACTTTTTCCCATTGAAGTTGCAAAATGTGATCACCTTCTTCAAAAAGTGATCACCAAAAACTCGGAAAATTTATACAATAAAGTTACTTTTGACAGTTTTCCACGATTGTTAAGTAACTTCTCACGCACTAGCGTTTGGCAGGTCACGTTCTGACGCAGTTAGATTAGATGAACCTGTCGAAGACTGGTGCTTGAGAAGTTGTGAAATAATGAGGAGCAAAAGTCATATACGTAAATTCTTAATAAGAAATTTCCGTTCACATGTTCATCGGCATGGTGTGATCACCTACGATCCCTTTACATGCTTTGGAAGTTTGTTACATTTATTCTGAGATATTCTGTGGGCTACCTGCAAAAATTACCCTGAAAATACATTTTGCTGAAATCACGATTTTCGTCTGTATATCAATACACACTATCAACAACGTTGAAAATACAGCCAAAGACGGGGCTTACCTCGAGATGTGCAGCAAAGGAACGCTGATTTGCTTCTTCAATCGCGTAAAAGTAATTAACCCTTGTAAAAGGAGTCGTCAGTGACGGTTGCACTCGCTATGCAATTTTGTAGCTATCAACACCCGTTGGATGCACATGGTTGGCCCAGGCGAAACCTCCCCGCGTTTTCCTTGGACAGTTGTGGCGGAGACGATGCACCACATCACAAGCCAGCCACGATGCGCCTCGTGCTTCTTCTCCTCTACTTCTCTCGCTGCGAACTTTTTAAAGTTGTCCAGCTATAATTTTGCTTTCCCGTATTTCTAAAATACAAGAGACTTTTACAAAAGTACACACTTTCGTAAAATACAAGTTACTTTCGAAATTCGAACTGACGAAGGGACTTTCGAAAAAGAATTGACCTTGGTACTTCGCTTATACAGAACATTTTTAAACGAGTCCTATTGCTATGGCAACTTGTCATTCTTGCGAGGGAGTGAGTGGTATGTATTATCATGTCGAAATTTGCATATGTGAGTCTGCATTATAGTAATATTGAAATCTGAATGATATTTTGAGTTATACGTAACCCTTGTGCAAAGTTCCAGCCGAAACAAACAGAAGATTACTAAACAAAATAGGTATAGGATAGATATAGAATCAATATAGGTATAAGTATAGAATGTAGTTCTTGCACTTGAAACGTCTTTTTGAACGATTCTAATTTGTCAAAAGAAAAGATAAGCATAGTTAGGTCGCTCAGACAATCAGGGGTCTGAGGTCTTTTGATGGCTTTCAAATTAGTCGCTGAAAACACGACTCTAAATAATTCCAATATTAGTGTTTTCTAAGAAATTTCCTATTTATTTCGACTTAAAAACTTTGCTTATAAATCACATGTGACGTTAACTGCAATAACTATAGGTGATTTCAGGATGAAATGACTGACTATTCTTTTGTTAATTCATTACAGCACCAAAGAAATGTGTCATAGTCCCTGCGAGGAAAATGCTGGCGCACCATTATTGTGAGTGCGCATACAAGTTGCGATATACAGGGAGATTATTCTGCTTAAACTACGACAGCTTAATTTTCGTGGAAAGACTGTCTACCACCATCTAAACTTTATAGACTTGATTTTTGTGTGAACAAGCTTCTGCATGAGGCATAGCCCTGAGTACTAAAATAAAGAAGAGAAAATAGTTCTGCCTAGGACTTCAGGAGTGATGACGTACCGTTCCATCATAGACTCCAGACACGATCCAGTTTCTCATTTGATTCGGGTAGATAGACACATTTCGATCGATGGATCGCAAAATGACAGTTTTTAGCTACAACATGAAATTTAAAAAACTTCCTATTTCAGCACAGTTGTCAGTCCTGGTTCCATTGCACTTCACAGAGTCTGACTAAACAATGGATGGATCGGGTGGTTGGCAAGTTTCATTCACAGACAAATTTTTAACACTTCGTCCACGACTGCTGTCAGTGCCTCATAAGAATGGTTTGCTACAGTCATCAAAAGCCATTAACGTCGTCTTTGTTTAATGTATTTTTGAAGTTTAACAAGTAGTATTGATTTTATAGCTATAACCTCAATCCTATAACTTGCTCGTTACTTTAATGCCTTGAACATAAATGTATTAAGTTTATTTTTTCAAGTTAAATCAGCAATTTCATCTCAAGGAAAGTAATGTGGCAGTTTAACTTTCCTTGTTGAAATAAAAGAAATCATAAAAAATTAACATGCTGTTATATTCCTTGAACCTGAAATATTTGAAAAACATTTTCTCTCCGTTTGGCGACCACCTTGTTTTTCAAGCGCCATTTGGCCCTGCATTGGCCTGTTGTTACCACCGTGCCCTGGGCGTCCACGGGGCGGAGATAAGCGAAGTGCCTCTGGCGTCCACAACCGCTGCCACCACCGATCACACCCCACCCTCGCCGCCCGCTTTCGCCCACGCTCTCACACCGCCTCCTCTGCCTACACTTCCACGCCATCCCCTCCACCCACGCATTCACCCCACCCCACCCCCTTTTGCTCATGTCACCCCCTTCCGCCCACGCACTCACACAGCCCCCCCCTAGCCACGATCAACGCCTTTCCCTCCGCCCACGTACACACACCGCTTCCTCCACGCCATCCCTACCGCCCACGAACTCACATCGCACACTCCGCCCACGATCCACGCCATGCCCTCTGTCCACGCCGCCTCTTAAGCCCACGCACACACAAACACACTGCACTCTCTACCCCCGCTCCACGCCATCCCCTCCGCCCAAGAACTCACACCGCAACCTCCACCCACGCTTAACGCTCCACTCCGCCCACGCCTCCTACCGGCCACGCCATCCCCTCCGCTCACGCCATCCACTCCGCCCGCGCTCCACGTCATCCCCTCCGCCCGCGCCGGCCCATCCGCCCACGCCATCCCCTCCGCCCACTCCATCCCCTCCGCCCACTCCATCCCCTCCGCCCACTCCATCCCCTCCGCCCACTCCATCCCCTCCGCCCACTCCATTCCCTCCGCCCACTCCATTCCCTCCGCCCACTCCATTCCCTCCGCCCACTCCATTCCCTCCGCCCACTCCATTCCCTCCGCCCACTCCATTCCCTCCGCCCACTCCATTCCCTCCGCCCACTCCATTCCCTCCGCCCACTCCATTCCCTCCGCCCACTCCATTCCCTCCGCCCACTCCATTCCCTCCGCCCACTCCATTCCCTCCGCCCACTCCATTCCCTCCGCCCACTCCATTCCCTCCGCCCACTCCATTCCCTCCGCCCACTCCATTCCCTCCGCCCACTCCATTCCCTCCGCCCACTCCATTCCCTCCGCCCACTCCATTCCCTCCGCCCACTCCATTCCCTCCGCCCACTCCATTCCCTTCCCCCACGCCATTCCCTTCCCCCACGCCATCCCCTCCGTCCACGCCGCCGCCTTCCGCCCACACCGGTCCCTTACGCCCACGCCAACAACGCCCCCTCCTGACACCCTCAACCCTCCCGCCACCCATCACACCGCTTGCTTCTCCCCCTCCTCCGTCTCCCCGCCTTCCCTGGATCAGCCCAGCCCTCGCTGCTTGGAAGCGATCGCGGGCGCGGGGTCTGGACGGCTTGGCGGTCGTGCACGAGAGGAGCCCGACAGCCATAATGGGCTCCGGGAGAGACGGACGCCGGGAGGGCGCGGAAGCTACAGGCGGAGAAGCGCCGGACGTTTAGGAGGGGAATGAGATGGAAAAGTGCTGTTGGAATCGGGCTGGCGCCCTTCCCGCAAATCGGGAGTGCGCGACTGCGCCGAAGGCCGGCCGGAGCAGTTAGGGCTGTGGCCTGATCCTCCCCCGTGCCCGGCTGCTGCATCGGCAGCTGATGGTCACCGGAGGCGAGGAGAAAAGGACCGTTATCGCTGCAATCACTTGGTCGAAACCCTAGATATTTGTAGTCACTCTCAGTGATTGTCATTTTAACTTTTTCTCCGACATCGAGTTTTTTCCGGAATACATTTGCAAAAACAATGTTGGTAAGAAATAACTGCAAGGTACTCCTGGGGATGACAACTACGCAGTTGATAAGCATTTAGAGTAAATTAACATCGATACAAGGAATCTGGATTGCGGATTTGGAAATTTAATAATTCAGTCATTCAATAATAAATTAACTAATTTATTGAAACGTTCATATCGTCAATGATCGTTTACCCTTTTGCTAAAGAGAAAATTACTCTATTGTTTAAGCAATTGTTGTACTTCAATGTACGAATACATCATTCAGTAATATTTTCGACACCATTTACACGATAATAATAATGCATATTATTAATTTGAATCGTATGACGATTTAGCTGCACTTTATTTTTAAAAAAAGCTCTTTAAATTATCATGCATGCAATTACCTACACAACTTAGTCGATTAGACTTATTTTTTCAATGTTCTCGAAGTTTATTTAATAATTGTCTGTGGTCAAATTGGTCTTTTCATGAATCTTACGTTGCGACGTCTTGACTTTTGTGACGCTTAATTGATCCCAAGTACTGATCCGGAAGAATCTTCAAAATTTCCCGATCAGTCTTTCCTTTAATTCACCTCCTAATCGAAATTTATGAAACCGCCCTACTCACATGTAACTTTTGAAATTAAGTCATATTTACATGACAAGAATATAACGAAATGAACATATAAATTCTGAAACTCACCTAAATGAGTTTAAATAAACATCGATGTCAAAGAAACAACTATCTACACATTACGCGGTAATATCGTGGGTGGACATTGTATCGCGATACTTCTGCGCTTTCTACACGTCCCACATCCAAATGATCAAATGTAACAATTTTTTAAATACGTCTATTTCTTGTTGCATGAGTCAGAAATTTAAACACTTACAAAATCCGAAATTAATGTATATTACGAAAACCGATCTCTCCGTCCTAAGCTGGAGTCTGAAATCAACCTCTACTGCCATCTACGCCGAAGTCTAAACACGTTCTGTGCAGCAAGACACCAAAAATTTAAAACTAAACTTTTCTACTTTTTGTTTATGATCTTTTATAACTAATTTTTCCATTGGGCATATTAGCCTGCTGACTGTCATCTATCTCTTTTCTAGTACAAAGTAGCAAAACGTGACATATTTGGATATATCTTTCCTGGAAATTTTACTTGTGAAGAATTTTTTTTCGTAATGTCCTATATAACGACTGTTTATATTTATTAATTCTGACCATCAGCGTTCGGAATCAGAAGTTCATTTTAGCCTCGATCGTACGCAAGTCCTAAATTTCGCACACTAACATTTACGTTTTATGTTCACTATTGCGGAACATGGCTGTTGATAATTTCGATGTTCTGATCTAAGTTCCATTCCGGATTTAATGTCAATAAATGGGCGTTTTGTACACCCATGGAAACAAAATTTCGCGTCAAAAATGCCTCGGCCCGTGGCCTTGATGACGATGGACATCCCTCACTACTTTTTGGCTCTCAATAGACGTTAAAATATTTCATATGCCCCAATCAAATGAATTTCATCTTCCTAGTTCGGTCGAGAGAACGTAGTTTTCAAACCCACCGTTAGATGTCGCTTTCGGCAGTAAGGGATGTCCATAGCCATCAAGCCGGTAGGCCAAGGCATTTCCGACGCGAAATTTTATGTTTCCATGGGTGTACATGTTTTAAACTAAAATAATACTTGTGATATGGTGTATCTCAATGCCCAAAAATTAATTTACTGCAAAACTATTGTCTGTCCGTCTGTGGTCAACGTGCCTATATCGTTCAATTTTGAAAAGTGCGAAAAATTAACATTTCAAAAGTATAATATTGGTGATAGAGATTTTTTCTCAAATGAAATCTGTTATAAAAATGAGATCTTTAAAAAGGTCGTGTCCAATATTATTAAATAAGCAGCAATTTTTTGAGTAATTTATGTTTGAAATTAATGCAATTTATAAAAACAAATATTTCTTATACAGTGCTTCAATTTTTTTCTCAGGTAATGTGCAGGGTGCTTTAAAATGGTGTATGTGTGATTTTCGTTGAACTTCACAATTTTTCGAAAATTATGAACGTTAGAACTCCTGCGACAAAGGACGTGCTGATGTATCATAGTTTTATTTGTCAATCCCTTTACACGTCAACTGCTTTCCCTCCTTTCATCAATATCTCCCACCCTTCCTCCTTTTATGCATATTTTACCTTTTTTCATACCTTCATTCCCTCCTTCCTTCCCTCCTTCCTTCCCTCCTTCCTTCCCTCCTTCCTTCCTCTCTCTCTTCCTTCCTTCCTTATTGCCTTCCTTTCATTTTCCACATCCGTCCTACCATCTTTTCTTCCTTCCTTTCATTTTCCACCTTACGTCTCTCCTATTTTTACCTCCCTCTTCCTTTCCTTCCGTCCCTCCGTCCTCTCATCTCGATCTGCTCGTGCTCGCTCCTCGCACGTGCCTCCCCACCCCGTCGTTCGCGTCCTTCCCGTTGTCTCCCGCGCCCCGCCCCTTTCCCTCCTCCTCGCGCCGCCCCCAACTGCGACCTCCGCCATTCGAACGCGCCCTCGCGTCTCCCCTCGCTGCTGCTCCTCGGCGCGGCGCAGGGAATATCGGGGGCGGAGCGCCGACGGGGGCGGCAGCGACGGAGTAATCCGCGCTTGAACTGTCACGGCGCGACAGAACTTGGCCTCCATTGTGTCATTGTGAGCGTCGCGGCGGCGGCGGCGCCCCGGACAAAAGAAGCTCGGAGCGGAGCGGCGTGGGGCGGCGCGGTGCGTGGCGGGGGGGGGCGGGAACGGCGCGCCGACGTCGCCGCCCTCCGACTTATTCCGCTCCGCCGACCGTGAGATTCATAATTAAGGAGGCCCCGGATTAAGTGAAATGTGAGCCATTTAAGGTCCTTATGTACCTCTAAGTCAACAGCGGAGATAAGCCGCGCGAGGTATTGTCTGGGCGGCGGGGCGGGCGGCTGGGCGGGGGCGACCTCGCCCCAGCGCAGAGCCCATTGGAGGTCACCGGCGCGCGCTATCGCACTTGCGACCGCCGCCGCCCACGTCACCCATTCCTCCGCCCGCTACCGCCCCCGCGCCGCGCCATGCCGTCGCGCTTCTGGCGCTGCCGTTCGCTGCATGCCGCGGCTGCAGTCAGGCTCCCGCGATGCGTCGCTGCCCCTGCCTTTGAGCTCGTTCGCCGACTTCCGCTTGACCCCCCAGAATCATCACCGCAGTAGACTATGTTATCTCTCGGTACTCGTATCCAAAAGCTTACCGCTGGTATCTCAGGTGATTATCCGACGAGATTGTTCTCTTCACACAGCTGCCATTCAGCTGGTTATTTAACGTGTTCCCTTTGCATTCGCTTGACCCTCCAATTTCCTTTAGCGTCGTTATAATTGTCATCACTTGTCTCTGACAAAATCTCCAGAATTATCTTCGAGTAAACACTTCCAAATCTTCAATACATAACACGTTCTTACTCACAATCCAACCTGACGGTTTACGCCTTCTCGAATCACTGTATTGTGATCTCTCAGTTGTTATCACTGGCCTCATAGTCGCTAGTCACCTATCCTGATCGTTTCCCACCACTTGAGCAAAATCGAATCCTTGTATCGATTCGGCGCTGGTGGTGGTGGTGGTGGTGGTGGTGGTGGTGGTGGTGGTGGGGGGGGGGGGGATTAAAGTGTCCATCGTCTTTTGTAATAAGTGCGGGAGAGTGATTATAAAATACTAAATTGAGAATAATATACTCTTTATTTATTACTAAATCAATCACAATCATGCTTTTCCCCAAAATTTTCTTTAGTTCAATATCCATTTTTTTGGCGAGACGTTATGATGGCTGCATAACCCCATAAATTATCCATAACTCTCCCATCTGCTAAAGGCGACTTCAAAAATGCTAGAGGGCAATACGCTACAAATTGTAGAAAATCTTTTAAAAATTGAATGTTTTATTTTAATAATGTTAACTGATACTTTATACTTCCAAATTGTATATTTTTATTTACATACGTCAAAATAACACGCTTTTTTATTAGAATGAGTGGAATCTTAAAGAAGATACTAATCTTTAAAATATTAAATTTAAAAAAATGTCGATTGCCAAAATTATTAAAATAATCATACGTTATAAATAATATTTTGAAGCAAATTTATAAATGTTTAAAACTATTTACATTGTCAAGAAAAACAACCAACCGTGCTACCTTTGCCCCGAAAAGTCCCCGCAACTCACGACGCCATCCCCTAGCACGTATTGTTTCTAATGGTGACTATTTAGACTATTGACTATAAAGACATTTTATTATTATTATTATTATTATTATTATTATTATTATTATTATTATTTCCCACCATTGAAAAATGTACATAATATTTTTCTTGAATTTAACATTTGCTAATAACAACTAATCTACTTTAAATCTATTCTCTGACTTTAAAGTTACTCGATTTGTGAATGAAAAAGTTATACCAGTGAAATAATTTCTTTTCAATATCATGTATATTTTATTTTTTAATTTAAAAAAATAAATATTGTTTAAAGTTATGTTACAAACACATGTCTAAAGTAACGTGCGTGGAATATTGAAAATAACTAAATTAATTAATTAATTAATTAATTAAATTAAAAACTGTTTCCTTAAACGTTTTAAACTCCCTTTAAATATTTTCTTTAGTCCCCTTGCACCCAGCGGCACGTGCTGTGGGCGGCGGTGGCGGCGTTGGCGACGGCGCGGCGGCGTCCGCGTTGCGAGGGCCGCGCGCAGGAGTTGCGAAATTGTCGCCTTGTTCGGGGGCGCCAGCTTTTGGCGCGCTCTGGAGCATGCACCGCCGGCCACAGCGGACAGGCGACAGGCGGAAGGCGATTCAGTCGTCACTCCGGCCGCGCCACGCCGCCCCGCGCCGCGGATTAGCCTTTGGAAAGGCTTATTGGATTGCGAGGGGGCCGCGGGAAGTACGCGCGGAACAGGAGGAGAACCATGAGAAGTCATGAGTGAAAGAAAGTAATAAGCTTTGTATAAAGAGTGAAAGGAAATTAAAAGCATAATCGAAAGAGGTTAGAAAACTAAACGGATTAAATGTTATACTGATACAAAGAAAAATTGAATAATTAAAAGGCTCAGTAGAGGGGCTATTCCCATTGATATAGTTCTGAGATATGCGAATTTTACCAGAACTTCTCTCGTATAACTCAGTACATTTTAAAACTTTTAAATGCAGTACACTTGCGTATAAGTCCATGCTGGATTTAAATAACATATGACACTAAAATAATAATTTTTGAAGTTTTGCATAATGTTAATAACTCCATTTCACAAAAAATGTGAGATAGCCCCTTGTTCTACTGAGTCCTTTCATTGTCTATTGAATTTTTGAATTGAATTTTTTTTCTATGGTGAAAATAATTTGTAGGTACACAATTAAAAAGCGGAGACAACTGTTTATTGCACAATTCCTTCATCAATGAACGTTAGCCGAACTGAGTATCGAGATCCCTCGAAGAGTTCCACCAAGTTTCCATGTTTTGGTTACTTCCTCCTCTTCATTGTTATTATTATTATTATTATTATTATTATTATTATTATTATTATTATTATTGTATATGCCTAATCCATATTCAGCATTTCTAGTGCCAACAAATTGAATTCTTGCATTATTTTCTTCTTCAATGCTCTCGCGCGGCTTGTTCAGTTCCGTTTATGCATTATATTTCTCTCTTTCTTTCTAATAATCAATACAAAAAGTTAATTTCTTAGCATTAATATTGATTCTTACTCATAGCCAGATTACTATTGTTTGCTTTCTCAGCCAGTGATATTGTGGGGTGTGGATAGCAGTTGCATTTGCGTCATTTGACTATTTATTTTCTATGGTTTCTCCTCCTAAGATTCTACAAACTCTTCTGAGGTAGACAATTTCGAAATTTCTTTACCTCTTATTTAATGTTATTTCCTTAACTCTTGACAGCTTGTTATAATTATTATTCGAAAAATTCCATTACGATGGTAGTGTTGACAGTGACGCCAACTTTAAGCCGAAAGAGAGGTACTATAATTGTCGTGGACAGATAAATGCACTTTTTCCAGTTATTGAATGTTCCATTCACGCTTTTCACTACAATTAGAGATCCGTTAAAAAAGCATTACTATGCTTAGCAACAACGCGGTAGTACCCGTGACAACTGCTAAGTTGAATAATCCGCCAGGTCCGAGACAGATCTTGAACGAAAGACGTCTTCTTCGACTGTTTGGACAAATTAATGCACCTTTCTAGCAATCGAATGTTCCGTTTATTTAAAAGAAGCATATCAGAACGGTTTTCAGAAATGGGAATTACTGCGGTAACTTTTTCAGACCATTCGACGCCTTACATCTGCTCACAACAATTTGACACACGCAAAAAAATACGATGCATGGCAACGACGCGGTAGCGCACGTGACAACTGCCACGTCGAATAAACCGTCGCAGCTCTAGGTCGAGAGAGCTCCCGTGATTGTAATGGACAGATTAATGCACTCTTTTCCAACGACGGCGGTCACGAGGGCTCTCAACAGACGCCGCCCGTGAAGGGGGAAGGGGGGGAGGGCGCCCTTGCGCCGGCGGTTCCTCCTAATTACAATCTCGCGAGCGCCCCAAGGGCCGGCCCCGCCCTCCCTCCGGCCCTTCTGGCCCTTCCCGCTCCCGGGGCCGCGCACCCAGGCGGAAGACAATGCGAGGGTTGCAAGCGACGCGCTGGGCGGAAACGCACCATTGTGCGGGAGGTACCTGCAACAACTGTCGCGAGCCCTTCAGCGTCCGCGCGCTTTGCCAAGGCAGCCTGGGAGGCAGAGCAAGGGACCCCCGCCTCGCCATTGGCTCGAAAGGGGGGTGCCCCGCACTCACGAACTCTGTTCAAAGTCGTGAACTCTTCAGGCCTGAGTACCCGGAGAGGATTGTGAAATTCTAGCAAATAACCGAGGCACTTAAATGAAATGCACCCTACCCGCCCGCAAACGGTAGTGGCCCTCGCGGGTAGGTTGGGCGTGCGGTTGACAACCCAGGGAACAGAGCTTCATGTTACGGCGAGTGTAAACGGTACTTCCTTTTATTTGTGTTGGATCTAGCGTGATGCTGATGGAATGCTTCCTTGGAGAATCAAAGGTTGACTTACCAGTAACATTTCTTGGCAAAATATGGATCGATTTTTAATAGGATCCTGAGAACACACAACTTCATTTAAACTGCTTTTAAAACATTTAGAAAAACTTTTCAAGGACAAGTAGGCCTAAAGAAAATGATTGTTTCACAGGCAATTACACTACAACTAGGCGTGTTCCTAATAAATGAATATAAAATTTCATATCATTGTATATGAACCGAATATGACCATTCATCGCATTGTACTCGTATTATTGTATAATTCACTTTTAATGATTAATCCACAGAAAATTTTTAAATCAGATTGATTCCTATCTCTTGAGTGGAATAGTTTCCACCCATTTATCTGATTTACATATCAAACACAAACTTTCTAAACATTGTGGGCCCCGAAACACATAAAAATGACTATACAGATAGTGTTGAAACTCTTGCGAGTACTTTTAGTCTTTCGCTTGTGGACCACATTCCACGAACTTGGCTCCGGAATCTACCTCCAGAGTGCCTATCTCTCGTTAGATATTTTCGAACCTCATTTGAAACACACTAAAGGAACCACAAGTACGATATTTTTTATGGTTCATAGCAAATGTTAGTGAAAAAATATATTTGTCAAAGAAAATGTAACGAGTGAACTTCATATAATGTGCTTCTGGAAATTTCCAAAGTACACCCTAGGAGATTTCATTTTTCATTTCTGTTATCTATCTCTGTCTCCCAAAACTCCATAGTACTGAATTAATAATGGCGGTATATAAAGTGTGGAGGATCCTGTTTATCGTATCTCGCTTGTGTACAAGACAGCCTGGAGCAAAAAACTCGTCGAAGAGGAGCTAGATGTTTCCCGCGAGGGACAGTGGACAATATTGAAAAGTTCTCCGCCAAGTCGGTCCTGGATTGCAGCTTCTTCCAAAATGCAATATGTTTCACGACATATTTTTTTGGAAACTCAGTTGTAAATTTTAAGGAATAGAACTACAAATTAACTGCATATTGCAACAATTTTTCATATTTGGAAATAAAGATTTTCAGAGTATAATAACTATGTCCCGGAAGGTTGACTTAAAAACTCCCAATTATATTCTAAACGAACCAAAACTTCAGAGATAAAACCACGCGGATACTTCCTTCTGATTGGTTGTATATGAAAGAACATCGTTAAATCTGACTGGTTGATAGTGAAAAAGACTTCATGGATTACTATGATATGCTCGTAATTTCCGAATTTCCCTCTTATTTTTCGCAACCTAGTTTATCATATAAGAGTTCTGCTCTGATGTTAATGCAATTGTGAATTTCCATCAACATTTCATTAACAACATGTATACAGAATCCACCAGTTTGTTGTCGTCAGTGCACGAAACAGAAGCCGAATATTCAACCCAGCGGTGGAAGAAAAGCTTGGGAGAGTCGCGGCGTAGAACTAGTTGTTTCCCGCGAGCGACCGGGGACAATATTGAGAGGGTTCTCCACCAACTTGTCCCCGGAGCGGAGCTGCTTCCGAAATGCAATAAGACTCGCGATAGATCTTGGAGGGATCGCAGCGCAGGGGAGCGGCAGGTCGCACGGTGGGGGTGCGCAGGGGGGGGGGGCGAGGGCGACGAACGAAGGGCGAAGGGCGATGGCTGAACGCGTCTTTCGCAGCCGCCCTCGCGCCGAAACTCCCCGGAGGGGCGGCGTTGCCTGAAGGTGAACGTAAATATGAAATGGAAAAGAATCTTTACGAGAAAAAAGATATCATGTGTAAATATAACGTAAAGAATGAAGGTGACTCCTGCCGACCTGGTTGGCCGAGGTCGCTAGAACGCGTGTCGACACAGCGCTTCGGTCTGAAGGGTCACAGGTTCGAATCCCGCCGTGGGCATGGTTGTTTGTCCCTTGTCTTTCATGTACCGTATGTGTGTTCACACAGAAGGCCTTGTGAGTCTGCTGACCACAGCAAGTGACACTCGCAAGTGAGTCAGTGCCTAGTGAAAAGGTTAATATGTCCCGATGAAAAACATGGTACCCGGCGCGGTCGAAATACCCAGTAGCTGGAAAAAGCCGGAGAAAGGAAAAAAATGGAGCCGACTTGTGAGGTAGTGGTCAGATTGCTGGCCTTTCATCGCTGGGTTTCGGATTCAACTTCCAAGTGAAATTTGTGATAGAAAAGGTGGGTTCATGGTAGGTTTTCTCGAGGTTTTCCCTTTTCGTCTGCCTCTTGATCATTGCTCCGTCAGTTCATCATATCAATAATAATACTCGTCCATTAATTCATCTCCACCATTCCAGGGTAGGCCGAAAGGCATTGATATAGAAAGTAGAATAGTTAATGTGGCATTGTCATTTGAATGATACGTACGTATTCCTAAATAAATAGTATGTGATTAATGTAATGTGCATAAAATTTCTAATAAACGTGTCTATTTCATTTGAAATTATTTTCCATCGTCCATTGAGAAGGGTAGTCAAATTAATTTGAACTTGCCAGATAGGTTAATACTAGCTTTCGTTCATATCAAATTTTCATTCGCATTGTTCGTGAAAGAACTGAGATGGTTCAGTCATTGTTACAGAGCTAAAATAGTTTTCGTATGTTCTCTCCTTAATAAGTCGCTTTTGCAGCCATGAGAGACAGCAATAAACGCGCTTTGGAGATAGATAACGGGATGAAATTTGAAATTTTCTTTTACTAATTTTGCACAGTGTGAAAATGTGTTCTGATCCTGGTCGTAGCAGCCGGACCTAAGCAGCAAATATTCATTTCTTGAATTCAAGTGAACACATCAATAGCACCTCAACCCTGGCGGAAGTATACTTTCAACTACCGTTAAATAGATAAATCAATTGGGGGTTGATTTATAAGAAACTATTTTTATAACCTAATTATGTTATTTGTGAGAATCTCAATCAAACGAATTATCATAAACTTACAATTTCCGCATTTTCTCATTATTTTCTGCATTCCCATATTTTCTCCTTGAAGTATTGAGGTCGATAAACCTAAGGTTCATAATTCAATTCACCAAAACTGACATAAGAAGGCAGATATTAATAATTGTAATAGAGTAATGGAATATTAACATACAATTACCGACAGATTTCCGTGTGTAAAATATGCACGACTTGATAAGAAATAATTCTGACTCATTGTAAGGTACAAGATTTTGCCTTATAGTCACCGGCGCAAATACGGTGGTATTTACCTCATGTTCACATCACTTTATTGCTTGGAGAGAAAGACACACTTTTTCTTGTATCATTGTGTACGTACTTCTGTAACCTTCAGTATCTACTTTTTCATAGTCATGAGGGAACATTGTCAATGCGACGTGCGTAAAAGCAATTCCTTTCGGGAGGACGCCTTTCCCGTGAGACATACATCGAAGACCATATCCATAATCGCTCGAGAAAGAGGCAACGAGTCCATTCCAGGAGACGGAGAAACTGCCTGGAATTGGAATAAGCGGGGGCAATCTCGAATGTGAGTCGACGCGTCTGGGAGCTCCGCATCTCTGGAATACGAAGCGAAGCGACGCGCTCGTGCTCACGGCTACTTACATAGTCTCGATTCTGTACGGGGGAAGCCACACACAATAACGCTGCGCTCTTGATTCCTATCCTATAGTGCAGGGGTGTCCAATCTGCAAGGCTTCAAGGGCCACAACTATAACCTTTAACCAGTAGCGTAACGAAACGAGTGCAGGCCCACCTGCAAAACTTTTATCCGGGTCCCCTTTATAAAAGTGTACAGCAAACACAAGTACCGGGAGAGATGGCTCAGTGCATCAACTGATGTCACTGCAGTCCCTCTGACCGGGAGGTCCTAGGTTCGAGTCCTGACGGCGACAGGATTTTCGCCGGACACTAGCTTGTCAGCTAGGTCGAATTCAGTCGCTGTCTGGAGGAGAATGCTAGCGGCCGGCTGCTCTGATCGGTAGTTTTTCCGTGGTTTCTCCGATCAACACCAGGCGAATGCCGGAGCATTAGCCTAACAAACGGGCCACGGACCGTGCGCGATCTTTCCTTCCTCTTCCTTGTCCTATCCTGTCCTCTTACACACACACTTACACTAACATGCACTACACTACCACACATGTCTGGAGACCGGTCGGGAGTTTACAGCTTGTCCCGGCTGGGGCGGTGTCCCGCTGGTGGGAGATACCTGGTTGAGGGGAAACCCCGCTAGTCGACGGTTGGTCGACGCCAGATCTCGCCATCCAGCGGGGAAAAGATCATCGCTACCTCCCGAGAAAAAACACGCACTACACTTACGGGACTAATCCTACACTTACGGGACGCACCGGGAAACACGAATCAATCAATCAAAGTCAAACACAAGTAGTGTTAGAACCTTAAATAATAAAAATATCATTTAAGAAAGTCATATCCATCAGTCTATGATCATTACATCGACAATCGCAAAACCTTACGCTCGTAATCGCATGTGTAGAGCATGTTAGTATGAAAGTGGAAGGGGTGAGGATAGGACAAGGAAGAGGAAGGAAAGATCGCGCGCGGTCCGTGGCCCTCTTGTTGGTTACTGACCCAGCATTCGTCTGGTGTTGATCGGAGAAATCACAGAAAACTACCGATCAGAGCAGCCGGCCTCTAGAATTCTCCAGAGGGTGATTGAATTGGACCTAGCTGACAAGCAGGTGTCGAAACTCCTGCAGCGCGCCGTTGGGACTGGCGGTCAAAGGCACTGCAATGACATCAGTTGATGCACCTCTTCCGGTTGGATTGTCGACTGCAGCTAGTTATCTAAATCGAATTCCGCCGGCTTCTGGAGGAGAATTCTAGCAGACGTCCGCTCTGACAGAATGTTTTTCGGGATTTCTGTCATCAATACTAGGCAAATACTGACGCAGAAACCAAAGGACCGCGAACCTCGTGCGATAGTTTCTTCCTCTTCTTTGTCTTATCCTCTCCCTTTACACATGCATAAACCAACACGCACTACACTACCACATCAGTCAAAAGTTCAGTTGGAAGTTTAGAGCTTGTCCCAGTTGAGGCGGTGTTTCGCTGGGGAGCAGGCCTAGAGGAGGAAATTCCCAGCAAATCGACGTGTAGGTCGCTTGCTACATCTAGCAGGGTAGGGAACACCACCACCTCCCTGGATAATTGTATTCACTGCACTAATGGGACTAATAGCCATAGGAGTTGACGTGCCTTCTGTGACGGTACCGTGCTAGGGAGATACTTGGAGGAAGGACATAAATGTATTACACTTCTGAGTCTATCTCGGTGGTTGACGCTCCCCCAGAATCAGAACACACTCTCATCACCGCCCCCTGTAAGGTTTAGGGAAACGACAAGTTTTATGTACGAGACACAACGGCTCATTTTTGACTTCAAGTAAAAGGTTGTGCTTGAACTGGGCCATAGAAGAAAGAAGTACGTCTTCTCGACTCATTAAGAAAGCCGACATACTTGTTTATTGCATTTGCAATAAACTTAGTTTCACTGTATTAATCGCTAATTTTAAAATTGCATCTATTAATGAAAAGAACGTACTTATATACAAATTTTGACAAATTTTGAAAAAATATTTTAGTGTACTATAAAGTGAGTTCAAAATAGAGATCCTAAAGTGCTTGCTAACTGAAGGAAATTTTATGAAGACTCGTGAGTCCATATTACGCGAACGTTTACGATTTCGCTTCAAAATTTTGAGCGACTTCTGGAAAGTAAACTCACAAAGAAATCATCAAGTTTTCAATCTATTTGTTGGTCTAAACACATTCAAAAGTAGAACATGGTAGAATGCCAGAATTTGCATAAACGAAGCCCAAGCAGACTTACTCTACAACAGTGAGAACCGGGGATAATCGCCGATAAACCTTGCTGTCCTTGAATCCGAAAGGAAGTAAGTAAATTGAAGACTGAGAAGGAATAACATTGTCGACCCAAGGAATGATTATGAAGTTGACAGAATAACACGTGCATTGGATGTAAAAAAATATTCTATTATGTAAACAAAATGGCCGTAAGAAGACTGGTTAAAGTTGCACTCCCTTATGTACCTGTACAAAGGAATTCAATAAGAAGTCTTAAAAAGAGATAGATTGATTCTGTAGAGACAAACAGGCGCAGGCAAAATCCGTAAAGAAGGCGAAGAAGAAGATTAAAACGAAAAAAAGAAGAAAATATTACCAAGGCACTGGAATAACATTTGGAGGTGAAGTTTTTTATGAGAAATGAAACAAATAGATGTGCTTTGTGATTTTAGAGACCCAAACAAATTAGTTAAACTTCCTTCTTGGGTTTCTGCGTATAATTCTACTAGCGTTTCCCCGTTTATATTCCTGAACATTCAGGGTTTTAATGAATAGAATCAGCATAGTTAAAGTGATAATAGGCTAAACCTTAATTTTTGAAATTTAAAATGTTCTAATTAATAATTCTCGTCTTATCAAAAAGAATATTTTTTAAGTTTTAACTAACACGATCAAGCGTAAGTCTTGAAATAATACAATTTGTATTAAAAGCAAATTACTATTGACGTGTATGTAAGGGCACAGGTGTAGGTCAGTGAAACTTGAAAAGATAATACCTACTTATCATATCTTAGAAAAAAAAGCAAATGGATTAAATCCTATAGTGTAAACACCATCAATTTCGTTATAATGTATTGATATTCACCACATCCAGTTGTATGAAACTGGGTTGACTTTCATCCAGTTGTATGAAACTGGATCCTGAACATAAACAGCATTAAAAGACTTTAACAACACAACACGCGCACTTGAGCTAAATGCTAAGACGTTATCCATCTACCATCTTCACACAGATTACCCGTTGCTCATGCAAGAAACCAGTGTTAATAGCCGAACTCCACGTTCTATTTCAAGGCCATCAGTAGGCAGGTGCAGGTGCAATAGCACCCACAGCATTTGCACAAAGCAAACCTATTTTCCCTAGGGGTGCCAGGTGCATATCCGCAGACAGATGCTTTCGCGAGCGGGAGGGAGGGGGGAAGGGGGTACCCTTCAGCAGGCGCCTCCCTCCCCCTCTCCCGCCCCACCCCTTACCCTCCCCCTCCAACCCAGCACTCGCGTTCGCGCGGCCGCCATGTTTTATTCATGGCGGAGGTGAGGTGCCAACAGCACGATCCTCACGCCCCACCCGGCGCCGCTGTCATATTAGAAATTAAAATGTTGCGGTAAATCCCACGTATCAGACGACTTATCTTAATAGCGGCCAGGTACCTCGACGCGGCTCCCGCCGTTAATAAGGGCAGCCCCGAGCTGCTCCTGTTCCAATAGCCCGCGGACCAGAATAAACCGGATTATCGGCCATAAAATCATAATGGGACTCCGTGCGATGGCGGGGCCTAAATAAAAATTACTTTTTTAGAGAGGGAGCCCGTGCCCCCTCCTCGCACCGATTTACACAAATGAATATTAACCAGTGGAGAAACACACACGGGAGGTCGGAAGTACGGCGCTTCCCGTTTGAATAAGGATTCGCCCAGCGGGGTGTTTCCGTGACATGTGGGCTCGTCTCGCGCGCCGGTCGGCCTTCGCGGAGGTGTGGTGGTGGTGGTGGTGGTGGTGGTGGTGGTGGTAGTAGTTGTGGTAGTAGTGGCGGCGGCGGTGGTAGTGGTGGTGGCGGCGGTGGTGGTAGTGGTGGCGATGACGATGGCGGTGGCGGTGGTGGTAGTGGTGGCGGTGGTGGTAGTGATGGCCGTGGCGGTAGTGGTGACGATGGCGGGTGTGTTGATTATGATGGTAGAAGGAATGGAATAGTGACGGTGATGGTGGTAGCAGAGATGATGGTATTGATGGCAATGGTGGCCGTGGTGGTGATTGAACCGGTGATGAAGACGAAGGCGGTTGTTGAGACGGTAGTGGTGACGTGGTGATGTGTGTGCCGTGGCGTTGATGTTGATCATGTCAGTGGTGGCAGCGATGGCGGCGGCGGCGGCGACAATTGCGAAGGCGGAGACAGTGGCTATGAAGGTAGCGGTAGAGTGATCTGGTGGTGTGGTGGCGGCAGCAGTAGCGGTTGTGGCGGTGGTGGTAGAGGTAGTGATGGCAATGTGGCCGTGGTGGTGATTGAACGGTGATGAAGACGGAGACGGTTGTTGAGACGGTAGTGGTGGAGTGGTGACGTTGCGTTGAGATGACTGCAGTGGCGTTGATGTTGGTCATGCAACGATGGAGACGACGGCGTTTGCGAAGGCGGAGACAGTAGCTATGGCGGTAGCGAGAGAGTGGCGACGTGGTGGAGTGGAGGCGGCGGCGTCGGCGGTTGTGACGGTGGCGGTGGCGTGGCCTATTTAAATAACATCAAGGGGAGCCCCGAGGAAACGCACAGCGCTGCACTTTATGAGAAGCGACCTCCGCCTCTGAGGGAGGGAGTGCGTGCACGCAGAGCTCTCTGACGGGTCCAACGACCGCCTGCGCACGATCGTAACGTGTTTGCGTCAGGGACTCGGGTCGAGCGTGTCTACGTTCACTTGGGTGCAACTTGCTCGAATATTACTGGAGAATATGTTGATACATGTCGTTCATGGGCCGCAATAGTGGCACAACTCAAATGATCCAATCTGTGGTCACGGCGTAAAAGTTCTTAAGTCAAACATCTTAGTTTGGAGAAAATATGGGTTAAATATTATTGAGCCAAGGCTTTTTCCTATGCTCAACGCTATTTTCCTAAGCTTTTTTGTCATTAAGGAGGCAACATTTCCATTCGGTTGTTTTACTAAAATAAAATATACTTAACTTGTAGTTTCAGGACTTAACCCAATTTTGCCAAAAATTGACTAAAGAACTTTTCCCCCGTGACCACAGAAATGTTGAGATAGACGAGTTTGATGTTTTCACCTTGTATTGAAATGTATCATTCTTGCATTCACACTTGTGCCATTTGTTGGTGGAATACTGTACTGTAAGGTATGTTGTTGGAAGGTAGACAAATTGGCAAAGCTGTAGAGTGCATTAACTCAAAATTCGTATTTTTTTAGTTTTGCCTCTATTGCGCTCACGAGTGATGTGTACCCGGTATTTACTTGATACGGTAATTCTAAGAATGATGATCCCCGTTTGAAATAATGTGAAATTTTGTATTGTATTGGTTTATTTCGGAGTTGTCAGAAACTTTTGAACAAACAATTTGTTTCCAAAATAATAATCATATTTTAAAAATAGTGAGGTCTTATTTCTTGCTCTTATCAAAAGCCAAAGAAAACGTGTGAGCTTAAAAATTTCATCAAAAATATCATCAATAAATAAATTTACTTTTATTACTTTAAGTTTCAGAGTGAATGCAGAAAACATTTTCTTGCTTCTCTTTTCTTCAAATCCATCTGAATTTGCAACCCTTCTCTCATAGGCGCAAAGAGGAACAGAACTTTGTGCTAGAAAAAAGTAAAATAGTAAAATCAATAGAGATAAAAGGCCATCGAAAACGTATACCAAAAAGTTAGTATACTCTGTTGTTTGTTTCACCTGACTACTTGCAACGGTACATAAAAAGTTGCTTCTTCAGAATTCAGTGCCTGGGCTCTTCCTCAATGTCCCCCTTCCCCTTGTAATTTTCTCGAAAGCTGCTCCCCTATCAGCATACATCGCTCGCCAGGAGGGGAGTGCTCCGTTTAGGGAGATGCATGCTCCATGCAGCATTTCAAGGAGGAGTTTCCAAACTATGACACACTGGCCAGACGAGACCGTTGATCCCATCCCAATGTAGTATTTGAGTAAACTCATGTAGCGGGCGTGTGTGTACATTTCCGTCTCTCACGGCTAGACCACTTCCCGTGCACCAATCGAGACTTATGAGGTGTCATTGAACGCGTCTGGGTCTCCTGAAGGGGAACTGATAATTTGTTTTCTGATCCGGCCATAAGATTCCAAGAAATTGCCGAAAATGTGTTTTTTCGTGTTTTGGCGCTGCGATCTTTGTGAGTATGTCTGGAATTAAACCAACGCCATCTAAATAGATCTATGCAGGTGGCGTTGATTAAACCCCATTATTCTCTGGTTATGTTCATCATATCAAACAAAAATCATACTGAGATTGTAGAGTTTTAAAATCTAAAAATAGCGAACAAAAATATGGAAGTGTTAAGTAACTTAGGGAAATCAAATGTAGTTGCAGAAGATTTTGAAGAGGTTGCAGAATTTTCCGAACTAATTGACAATGATCTTATATTAGCATTAGAGAATAACGCAGAACAACAGCTTACAGGTGATCATTTATGATCATATTAGAAAACAAAACGTAAAAAATATAGCTGTTGTGTCGCATCATTCGTATACCTGTAAGAATTTTTATAGTGATTATAATCTTGAAATTGCAATATTACCAGTTCATATCTCATTTGGAGTTAATATACAAGGCCATTGAGTGTTGGGAATTTTTGAACGGGAGTATAACATTAACGGCTATGATTCATTGGTAAGTCCAATGCCAAATACTCTAAGAACATATTTGAACAAAGCTACGCATGAAAAAAATGAAATATGAAAGAAATTTTCAACACATGAATATACTTTCAAAACAGTTTACAGCGTCGGCGACACCACATTCAACTAGTATAAATGAAAGAGAACTACATTGATAATGTCGGTGGAAAAGAAATAGTAGAGAGTCTGAAGGTATTGACGAATGTTCGTCTTCAATCTTTGGCATTATTGTTTGCATTCCTTGCATTCCACACTAATCATCTCGAAGGTCCAGTCTAAAAACTAATTGCTCATTTGAGAAGATAATACTCGTGCTAATTCCATACGACCATGAGAAACAAACACCAGCCAAGGCGAGTATAACATGCATTTTTATAGTTTCGAAAAAAGCACACTTACTATTTGCATTGTAAAAATTGGTTTAATTGTGTTTTTAGAAAGATAGTTAACATTGCATACACTTGGAGGATTTGCACTATTTTCTTGTTGATCTTGTAAATTCTGCCTATGCAACCTGTTACGATACCATGCAAACATCAATCGCACAATAACGTAACTAAGAATTTTCTGTTTTTGAACTACAGTCACTTGTAGTATTATATTTTGTCAGCATCTCAAGTGCAAAATTTGATTATTATGTACGTTAATATAGAATTTAGGGTGTCACATACGTACGAAACAATATAGTATAAGATGCAGAGAATGAAATTAAAAGCTCAAAAACCGTAAAAACTCAAAATTTTATTTTGGGTTCACTCGTCATTCTGGTCTAAATTCTTATGGTCGTTATGTACCCAGATGTGAATAAATATTTAAATTCGTTTCCTTTTTTGCTTCACACTTTTTCTGCAGCCCTCTCCGTCGAGCGGGATTTTGAGACCCCTGCCGTAAGGGATTTGAGGGTCGTTATCTCAGCAGTGAAACCCTCAATACGGCCACCGCGTAGCGCGCCTTCAATGGGCACCACGACAGCGCGCTGGCGGTGCGGCCGAGGGGCGGAAGTGTATCATTTCTCACCCTGCGATCACTCTTCGCCCCTGCCTTGCTGGGGGACTCGAGAAGGCTTTGTTGGGGCCTCTACGGCCGCAGATCGCCCGCTTCCATCGCTTGCTGCTAGAGAGTGTCGACCTCTGACGGCCGCCAGAGCAATGTCGTGCGTAAATCGTACTGTTCACACCATGCGCAATAGTGGTCTCTGCTCGCCCGTCACGAACTCCAGCACATACGTTCTCGCATATTGCACGAAATGTTTTACGTATAAAAGATTGTACTGATTTATATTGTGCGAACATATTCTGGTATTTATAGACGTATTATAAACAAAACTTGTTAACCAGTTTATTGATTTCGTTCTCGCGTTTTTTCTTTGCACTATTATTTCGCAGTTAACGAATTGAACTTGCTACAGATCACTATCCTACTTCCCTTCCCCGCAATCTATTCCCCTCCCTTACATTCTCTCTTCCTTGGCACAACCAACGCTGGCCGTTCATGGCGTTGCTCCATCTATCTCAACCCCCAACACGTCCATTTCTCACCATCCCCTCCACGCTCCTTCCACACCATCCAGGCCCTTTCTCTACATACCGCGCCCTCCGGGACAGCCCCGCCCCCCACCACCCCATCCCCTGCCCCCGCGACCGAGCAGAGCAGAGGGCGCGAGCGCTCCAGCAGTCGGAGGGGAGCTGCGGCTCGCAGATAGCAGCTTGATCGAGTGTGGCTTTGATGTCCGCCAGGGCCCCGTTGCCCCCCTCCCTAATATATATGTAAATTGCAGTAAATTTCGAGTCGGCGGCGGAGGCGACGGCGGCGGCCGAAGAGGGAGAGCGGGAGATTCGTTTTGCCGTCACCAGCCCTCCAGATTACGGCCCGCAAGAAATGCTTTACGTCTTGTCTCGACAGTGCGATTGGGCGCTCGCGGGGTGGGGGTGCGGGGCTCCTTTACGACAGCCCGGAGGAGGAGAGGAGGGCGCGCCCTTCCGCCAAGGAAGAGGGCGCTTTTTACGAAGGACGCGGCGATCTTTGAGAAATCGACCGGCTGAAAAATCGCGAAGGGGCCGCAAGGGCCGGGGTGTTGGTTTTAATCCCAAAGTGGAGGAGGTTGCGAGGCCAGTTTTCACTCGCCACCGCCGCTTGTGGAAGGAAGCGAAGCAAAGAGATGAAGACGGTGGGGGCATGGAAATGGACACGAAGATGGAGGTGGGCGTGGAGATGAACATGGAGTTAGAAATAGAAATGATGCTGATGATGGTGAATTGGTGATGTTGGTGGAAAAGGTGGAGGTGGTGGTGGTGATGATGAATTGGCCGTGGGGAGCTAAGGGAAAAGAAGACGGTGAAGGCCAAGACAGAGACCAAGGGGGAATGGAGGAAGAGGAGGCGGAACGGAGGAGGTGAAGGTGAAATAAGTGAATGGATATACAGGGAATATGGACTGCCAGCACGCGGCGCAATAACAAACGCATGTGGAGAGTATGGCAAGGGTTGGTCGAGACCTTTGCACAGCGGTGCAGACAGCGTACCACGCTTTCAATTCCTTCTTTTGTTCGTCTGTATTTCCCCCTGTGTATTTTCTAGATATATTAATACGTAGTTCTCTTGTTCCACAGTTTTGGCGCTTTATACCCGTGAATTAATTAAATTCTGGTCGGTTCTGTTGTTTTTCGAGATCACGTTCTTTAGCGATTATTGGTGGACGAAAGCAAAGGACTATTTCTGCTACTAACGTTGGATAATGGTATGTTGGGGGAAACAATTCCGGAGTATTACGAAATGTGTTATCGTCTGTGATAAAATTCTGCTGGCATTAAATAAAATCGTGGACGAATGAGTAACTTTATTGAATTTGAGATTAGCTTTGGGAACGTAAATGTAGGGAACAATGTTGTTATATATAAAGAAATATTGTGCTAGTCACAAAATTATTTCCCAATTATTTTTTTTGAACTTCCGAATCCCGAAGAAATCTTTTGGAATAAATCACTTACTTTGCTTTGATAACTGGACTGAGAAAATAAAACTAATCTGAAATTGGATCTTTAATTACTCGATTAATTGAAATGGCGGTGAATGCTAGAATTGATGGCTATATTATTTATGCGGATGCTTTCTCTTCTAGTGTTCTCCTAATAAATGCCCGACCAACAAGATGTAGCTAATTTGCATTCAAGTTACGGCATCCGCAATTCTTTAAAGTAAATGAGAAAAGAGGGTTTGAAATGATGGAAGAACTCAGCAAGTAGTGTTTACGCTCGTAAAATTACTTTTCTCTGGCAAATTCTAACCAAGAATCATTTTTACTAACTGTGACAATCAGCTTTGAAAGAGGGCTAAATATTGCGCGAGTTTTTTTTTAGCTTAGATTGTAATCCATCATAAAAGTCAAATAGAGATTCCATAAAGCATGCTCTGCAATGAAAAATTTCTTCTGATCCCATATTATCTAAAAAGAAAATATTTTAAATGTTCATGACTTTACAAACATTTTTTTTTCAGAAATTATAATAATTTCATTATTTTAAAATCACATAGTGAATAGCATTTAATAAAATAAATAAACATAACAAAGATGATTCATTACAAATATTTGTTCATAACCATCATATTGTTATTCTTTCCTCAAAAACAATTGTTTTCAACTCCTACTTTCCCTCCCAGCTCAATGTTATTCAGTGTAGCAACAAAGCAAGCGATCTGAGCAGAACATACGAGCGCATCCACTCGGCCTTTAAGTGCACCTGGTACTATTATTCTCGCGGCGCAGAAGACGTGCAGCCTTGCATGAGCGGCGTCTGCGCAGCGCAGCGTAATTCAAACCGCAGGCGGAGCGCATTCAAATGCTGCAGGCGCGCGGGCGGCGCATCCGGAACGAATAGAGCGCGCGGCGCAGGAGCGGCGAGCGGCCGCCGGGGCACGTCCCGCGCCGCGCCGCGGGAATGCCCGCTCCCGCCACGCCCCTTTCCCACCACCCGCGCTGCGCCCTCCTCTTTTTGCCGTGCCCCCCTTCCTTCTGACAACGCCCCTGTCCGACCATGGTTCCTTCCCACCACGCCCCCTTCCCACCTCGCCCCTTCCCACCACGCCCCTCTTCCCACCACGCCCCTTTCCCCCACCCCTTCCCACCACGCCCCCTCCCCACTACGCTCCCTCCCTACCACGCCCCTTCCCACCACGCCCCCTTCCCGCCACGCCCCCTTCCCGCCACGCCCCCTTTCCACCACGCCCCCTTTCCACCACGCCCCCTTTCCACCACGCCCCTTTCCACCACGCCCCCTTTCCACCACGCCCCCTTTCCACCACGCCCCCTTTCCACCACGCCCCCTTTCCACCACGCCCCCTTTCCACCACGCCCCCTTTCCACCACGCCCCCTTTCCACCACGCCCCCTTTCCACCACGCCCCCTTTCCACCACGCCCCCTTTCCACCACGCCCCCTTTCCACCACGCCCCCTTCCCACCACCCCCCTTCCCACCACGCCCCCTTCCCACCACGCCCTCTTCCCACCACGCCCCCTTCCCACCACGCCCCCTTCCTACCACGCCGCCTTTCCCAATTTGCCCCCTTCACAGGTGCTCACTTCCCACGACTTTCCCTTACCACGACTTTCCCTTACCACCTCACCCTCTTCCCTTCTCACTATCATCCCACCGACACCCTTTCAACCTCGCTCCCTTTCCCCCGTACTTCTTTCCAATCGTGTCTCCTTCTCACATTGCCCCTTCTGACTTCGTTCCTTCCCGCTTCACCTCCTTGTCACATTGCTCTCTTCCCACCCGCGCCCCCTTCTCACCCGCGTTCCATTCCCGCCACGCCCCCTTCCCAGCACGCCCGCTTCCCACCATACCCGTTCCCACTACGCCCCTTTCCCACCAAGTCTCCCTACCATTCTTCTTTCCCACCACGCTCCTTCTCCCCTTTCAACCATGCTCCATTCCCACGCCTCCTTGCAACAGCACTCTTCCCTCCTCACTCCCTTCCTCATTCTCTTCCTCCTCACTCTCTTCCCTCACGCTCTTCCATCTACCCCTTCCAACCTCGCTGCCTTTCCCCCGTACTTCTTTTCAATCGTACTCCGTCCCTCAGTACTCCATTTCTCATCGCGCCCCTTTCTCACATCGCGCCTTCTTTCCTCGCCCCCCTTCCCAACACGTTGCATTCCCACCGCGGCCCTTCCCATTGAATTCCCGACTATCCTTCTCCTCCGCTCTTTCCCCTGCAGTTTCACAGAACCTTCGTTTCCTCTAGGTGCGTCTCCGGCCTTGCAACCTTCCTCCGTGTGCCCATCCTAGCGTGCCCGCCTCCTTCAGCGCCACTGCTGCTGTTCACCATCGCCGCGCCCTCCGCTCCTTCCAGTTGCTGCAGTCTAGACCAGAGGATGGGTGTTGCACGGACGACATCGTTCCCACTAAGCCCCGTGCAGACAACGCTGCCCTAGCACGCATCTTTACGTCTCACACGGATAAGTTGTCACATTACCCTCCGTCACCTGCAGATGCGTTTAGTCCTGTACCCTGAAGATACAAAATACCCACAGCCCGCCCAAACTTTTAGTTACTACGGTATGCTTTGTCTCGTGATATTGTAGTCTTTTAGATATTGTAGTCTCCATATACTATGACGAATGTTTGCGCAGCCATCTCAGACGCCTCCATTGCTTTTAGACGCGCAGGTATTCTTTAGCTTACTACTTGCTCTCACCTATACTTTCAGCACCCACCTCTTCAGCTGTTCCGCAACTCCGCAACAGATACAGCGTCCTCCATTTTCTCTGTAATCCTCCTCCAGATACAGCGTCCTCCAGACTCTCTGTAATCCTTTAGGGCGTCCATTAGGTGCTTCTTCTTCATTGCACCCAGCGACTTCATCATCGCCATTATTCCATCCCACGCGCAAGTCCATTACATTACACCTGTCACCGCATTCTAAGGCTCCGGCGCTCAGTCTCCATCCCTCACTTTGCTCACCGCGCCTGCTGTGCGTCTCGCTGCCTCGTCACCATGTCCTTTATTCCCCCAAACTACTGTAGTCTTCAGCTTTACCCATGTTCTCCCACATTCGCACCGCGTCCCCTGCACGTTCTCCCAACGCTCCACAGTTCTTTAACTCTTTATTTTCCCCCACTTAGTTTCCACTTCACTTTTTCGCTTGCCATTCCTTTCCGTCCCCTTCTTCGTCACCACGGCTTACCCTTCCTGCAGCAGCTTAATGACTCTCTGCGTACTCGAGCTCGTCGTACTTATCCACCACGCGGCTTCTCACAACGCAACCACCTCCTCGATATTCACGCTGGGTTATATCCTCCACTTCGTCTCAAGAGTCTCCACATATAAGTTTTCTACCTCACCCCATGACGGTACGTACGCTTGTTTCATAACGCTCTCTCCTCGCGCCCACCACCCCACTTTCTAGCCTCCACTTTTCCCACCGCCTCACCTTTTGCCGTCATCGCAGCCACCATATGCTCCAAACACTAGAGCTCATCTCCTCAGTCCACGCCCACATGACACCACGCCAACGCCGTTCCATAACTCCTATCGCTTCAGCGACATGGTAGCCTCCATATACTCCTCAGTTTTTTATGCGTTCCATCAAGCACCTTCTGAAATAACAGTTCTCAGATAGCTGTTTATTTTCCATTCTTTCTTCTTTGACCATCTTTCCAAATACATCTGTCACCCCACTCACTTCTTCGCAGTATTAGTAACTTCCTGACATACAACAATCGCACGCATTCTTATCACCACAGTAACGACCGTCATTGTAGTCTTCGATGTTCTTCGCCATTGGTTTTTCGTCATTGTTGTTTTGTGGGACCATTGTGTCGTTCCCAACTGCTTTGTGTCGGCAAGTCTAGCTTCGTTTTTTACTTTAAAACCCAATCTGAATCTATCAATTTCACCAGCATATAGCCAATCTTTCACGGTCCATCACAATATTCCTCCCGCTCTCGAATTCCACCAGTCTTTCTTATTTTTAATGTTTGTTATCACTCATCGCTTGCAACCATTCTTCAGTTGTATCTCAGCAACAATCAGAACTGACCCGTGACTATCACCACACTTTCTCCTGGATCCCATATCTGAGCACTACTGACTTGTACTGTTACCACCACCACAATCTTCCACACAATACGTCACGACCACACACAATCTTCGCTTATTTGGCATTCCCACAATCTCCACAATTTTTGTTATCGCTCCCTCCTCATCACCCTGCTCCACCACTCACCATCATCCAGCACAATGTTATCATCAGGGCTTCCTCTTCATCTCCACTTTTTCTCGAACTCTCTTGTCTTCCTGTACACTCCACTTCCTCGCTCTGCTCCCTCTCCTCTTCCCTCTCCTCCTCCCTCTCCGTCTCCTCCCACTCCTCTTCCTCCGTCTCCTTTTCTTCACTCTCCTTCTCCTCACTCTCCTTCTCCTCACTCTCCTTCTCCTCACTCTCCTTCTTCCTCTCCTTCTCCTCCCTCTCCTTCTCCTCCCTCTCCTTCTCCTCCCTCTCCTTCTCCTCACTCACCTTCTCCTCACTCTCCTTCTCCTCCCTCTCCTTCTCCTCCCTCTCCTTCTCCTCCCTCTCCTTCTCCTCCCTCTCCTTCTCCTCCCTCTCCTTCTCCTCCCTCTCCTTCTCCTCCCTCTCCCTCTCCTTCTCCTCACTCCTCCCTCTCCGTCTCCTCACTCCTTCTCCTCACTCTCCTCCTCCTCACTCTTATTCTCACTCTCCTCCTCCCTCTCCTCCTCCCTCTCCTCCTTCTCCCTCCCTACTCACCCTACTTCTCTTCACTCTCCTTCTCCTCGCTCTCCTCCCCACTTTCCTCCTCTCTCTACTTCTCCTCCTCCTCTTTCTCGTTCAGTCTTAACCTTCATTTCTTTCTCTCCGCCGCATTCCTTTCTTTCACCTCTTCCCTCTCTCTTCCTCTCTCTCCAACCGAAGCTCTACCGTTTTAATGAGCACTGCGTCGTGATGTGGGCTGGCGAGATCACAGGCGCTGCCGCCGCCGCCGGTCGCGTCGCCGCCAATGCCATCCGCTGTACAGCACGTCGCACGGGCGCGCCATGGCGCGGTGCGGCCTTCGCTCGGTCTGCAACTCCTCACGCTACTCCGGCGATCGTTCCGGACATCACTGCAACCGCCGCTGCCGCCGCCACCACCACCGCCGCCACCACCGCCGCCACCACCACCGCCGCCACCACCGCCACCACCGCCGCCACCGCCGCCACCCGCCGCCACCATCGCCGCCACCGCCGCCACCACTACAGCTTCCACCGCCGCCAGCGCCACCACTACAGCTGCCACCGCCGCCTGCGCCACCACCACCACTGCCACCGTCGCCACAGCCGCCACCGCCGCCGCCACCGCCGCCGCCAACGCCGCCGCCACCGCCGCCGCCAACGCCGCCGCCACCGCCGCCGCCAACGCCGCCGCCAACGCCGCCGCCAACGCCGCCGTCAACGCCGCCGCCAACGCCGCCGCCAACGCCGCCGCCAACGCCGCCGCCAACGCCGCCGCCAACGCCGCCGCCAACGCCGCCGCCAACGCCGCCGCCAACGCCGCCGCCAACGCCGCCGCCAACGCCGCCGCCAACGCCGCCGCCAACGCCGCCGCCACCGCCGCCGCCAACGCCGCCGCCACCGCCGCCGCCAACGCCGCCGCCAACGCCGCCGCCAACGCCGCCGTCAACGCCGCCGCCAACGCCGCCGCCAACGCCGCCGCCAACGCCGCCGCCAACGCCGCCGCCAACGCCGCCGCCAACGCCGCCGCCAACGCCGCCGCCAACGCCGCCGCCACCGCCGCCGCCAACGCCGCCGCCACCGCCGCCGCCAACGCCGCCGCCACCGCCGCCGCCAACGCCGCCGCCACCGCCGCCACCGCCGCCACCGCCGCCACCATCGCCGCCACCGCCGCCACCACTACAGCTTCCACCGCCGCCAGCGCCACCACTACAGCTGCCACCGCCGCCTGCGCCACCACCACCACTGCCACCGTCGCCACAGCCGCCACCGCCGCCGCCACCGCCGCCGCCAACGCCGCCGCCAACGCCGCCGCCACCGCCGCCGCCAACGCCGCCGCCACCGCCGCCGCCACCGCCGCCGCCAACGCCGCCGCCAACGCCGCCGTCAACGCCGCCGCCAACGCCGCCGCCAACGCCGCCGCCAACGCCGCCGCCAACGCCGCCGCCAACGCCGCCGCCAACGCCGCCGCCAACGCCGCCGCCAACGCCGCCGCCAACGCCGCCGCCAACGCCGCCGCCAACGCCGCCGCCAACGCCGCCGCCAACGCCGCCGCCAACGCCGCCGCCAACGCCGCCGCCAACGCCGCCGCCAACGCCGCCGCCAACGCCGCCGCCAACGCCGCCGCCAACGCCGCCGCCAACGCCGCCGCCAACGCCGCCGCCAACGCCGCCGCCAACGCCGCCGCCAACGCCGCCGCCAACGCCGCCGCCAACGCCGCCGCCAACGCCGCCGCCAACGCCGCCGCCAACGCCGCCGCCAACGCCGCCGCCAACGCCGCCGCCAACGCCGCCGCCAACGCCGCCGCCAACGCCGCCGCCAACGCCGCCGCCAACGCCGCCGCCAACGCCGCCGCCAACGCCGCCGCCAACGCCGCGCCAACGCCGCCGCCAACGCCGCCGCCAACGCCGCCGCCAACGCCGCCGCCAACGCCGCCGCCAACGCCGCCGCCAACGCCGCCGCCAACGCCGCCGCCACCGCCGCCGCCACCGCCGCCGCCACCGCCGCCGCCACCGCCGCCGCCACCGCCGCCGCCAACGCCGCCGCCAACGCCGCCGCCAACGCCGCCGCCAACGCCGCCGCCAACGCCGCCGCCAACGCCGCCGCCAACGCCGCCGCCAACGCCGCCGCCAACGCCGCCGCCAACGCCGCCGCCAACGCCGCCGCCAACGCCGCCGCCAACGCCGCCGCCTACGCCGCCGCCTACGCCGCCGCCTACGCCGCCGCCTACGCCGCCGCCTACGCCGCCGCCTACGCCGCCGCCTACGCCGCCGCCTACGCCGCCGCCAACGACACCACCGCCGCCACCACTATAGCTTCCACCGCCGCCAGCGCCACTACTATAGCTGCCACCGTCGCCACAGCCACCACCACCGCCAACACCGCCAACACCGCCGCCGCCGCCGCCGCCGCCGCCGCCGCCGCCATCACCAGCTGCCACCGCCGCCACAGCCGCCGCCACCGCCGCCGCCACCGTCCGCCGCCACCGCCACCGCCACCGCCACCGCCACCGCCACCGCCACCACACCCTGCCGCCACCGCTGACAGCGCCGCAACCACAACCGCCATCACCGCCCGCACCGCCGCCGCGGTAGAGGCCGCGGTGCCAGGACGAGCGGCTAAACCCGCGCCCCGCCTGGAAAACGCAAGAGGAGTTTAATCAGTCATTCGCGTAATGGAATATTATTATTCGCTTGATAAATTGTCTTTTAATTTTCATTTTCATTTTATTCTTCATTATACTGGAACTATTAATTTTCGATGCAACCACGCATGAATATTGCGTTATGTTAATTTTCATATTTTTATTGAAATGCGTCCTTAATTTGTTACTGCATTTGACGAAGTGAATCAGTGACGCTTTATCAAATTTAATTAAATACGGAATTTCTGTTATTTTAAATGATTGTCTTTTCCTTCGGGTCACAGTATGATACTTAATTATTCATCACGAATATATTAAAACCAATGTATACTAATTCATTCTACATGAATAATAATAAGATATTATTAGAACAGTGTACAATTCAATTCTATTAATGTGGAAAACTTGGTGGAAATTACATGTGTGGTTTCCCAAGAAATTAATAATAAAAGTGCAGTGCATAACTATTGTGTTTTGTTTATATAAAATAAGGTAATTGAAACTCATGCGATAACTCGTGCGATAATAAACCCCATTGAACCACACTTTACATTTAGCCGTATACACCCCGATTCAGATTCTTCAAATGTTGAAATCGAATAAGATCGTTCTTTCATACACTGAACTATATTTTTGCACAATTGCGTACTCCGGTACTAGGTGAATATATAAAGAATACTCGAAATGTGACCCTACTTTCTTGCTATTGCTCAAATGTTGAGTGCATTTTATTCCAAGGGGAAGCTTTTAGAAGTTCCTTCCACTGAACCTGTCTTTCTGAGGCGTCATCCTTGACCCCCTCCCCTTCCCCTCGATCGCACAGTCAAACAATAGCCACTCCCGAGAGGAGACCGCCAGAGCATTCGACCGCGTAATCACCCCCGGTTCTCATCCCTGCGCTTGGTCTCCCCCACCATCACCTAAGAGCGTCATCCCTGTCATATAGCTACCCCATCATCTCCAAAGCCGTCGCCGTCGCCGCCGACGCATCTCCCACCAACTCCGCCGCCGCTCGCACCGCCTACGCTGCCGCCTATTTCGCCACGACTGTCGTCCCTCCGCGGATGAGCTCTGCCTCCGTCGCCCCCTCCGCCATCTCTGCCACCATCACTCCTCCGCCACCTCTGCCACCGTCACCCCTCCGCCACCGTCACCCCTTCGCCACCGTCACCCCTCCGCCACCGTCACCCCTCCGCCACCGTCACCCCTCCGCCACCGTCACCCCTCCGCCACCGTCACCCCTCCGCCACCGTCACCCCTCCGCCAACGCCATCCCGTCTGCCACTCCCTCGCCGCACCGTCCACCTCTCCAGTTCGCCACCACCGCCACCTCCACCACCACCATCACCGGCGCGGCCTCCGCCACCCTCGCCCCCTCCACTACTATCCCTTCCGCCGCCTCCCCTCCACGTCGCAGTTGTCTAAACGCTCCTACCTCACTTCCGCTTCCCTCGGACGAAGCCCCCTCCGCAACGTCACAGGAACAATACCGCGTAGCCGGCCGCGGCTTTGTTTTCCTCAGCCTCCTTGATACCGGCCCGACAGCAGCTGTCTTCGCGCAGGCGACGGGCCGTATTATCGGCGGATGAACCCTCGACGACGACGTCGCCGGCCGGGAATACGACGCCCCGGCCAGGCGTGGGCGTCGTCTCCGCTCCCGACCACCCCCTCACCACGGTCACCCCACCGCCCACAGCCTACCCTCACGTCAGTTCTCGGTTAAATCCCCGATTCATTCTGTATCCCAGCCTCCATTGGTCCCCTCAATTCCTTCTCAAACTCCATATTCTCCCTTCAGCGCATTTTCTTCTTTCTCGTTTCTTCCTCCAACTCTATCAGTATTTCTGCCATACGCTCTTGCTTTTACTCGCGTACGTCCTCCCTTTTCCTCTCCTCCGTCACTGACTCGCTTGCGCCCGTCTCTGGTTTCGACCGTGGCCCCGTCCCTGACCCCTTGTAACGTTTCCCACAATTCCAATGTTTATTTACATTTTTTACATTGTTATTTGGTAAATACGAAACATATGATGTACCGAGGTTGTTAGAGAATGAGGTTAGCAACGGAGATTGATGACTTATAGAGAGAGAATTGAACGAAAAAACGTGTTCCTATAACGAAATACGTAAGAGATAATTGTACAAAGTGAAAAGGTACAAAATATTAACGTACATTGTACAAGAAATTTAAAATAAAACTAAAATAAACTAAGAATTGACGTGTTACTACTTTAAAAAAAATAAGTAGTTACAGTAATTGTAACGGCAGATCCTACAAAACAAATTATTGGCAGAGTGTGACGTTACACCCTCCCCATTGTCCATCACCCCGGTCCCTGGCCGCCGTCCCTGGTTCCGGCTCGTATTCCACACGCCGTCTGCCATCTACTGTTCGTCCCTGCCGCCGCCGCCGCCACCGCCGCCGCCGCCGCTGCCTTCTCGAACTCAAGCATCCACAAGTCTTGCTGCGCTCTCATACGCAGGTGAATGAAAATGTTGTTCGGAAGGGAAAAAAAATAATTCATTTGCTTAATTTTGTCTAAATGGAGTCCAATCACTGAAGTCAGGAATTTGTAATTTAAATAGATAATATACTATTTTATAAATATTAATAGATATTTTAATGCTGCACTATACAAATTGTGCAATCTTTCTGTATAAAATCAATATTTTCGGATAACAAAAAATAATTAGACGTACGTCAGAAACGAAATTCAGAAAAAAACTCTATAATGAACTGATGAATGTCTTCAGGCAATTCATAAGATGAAAATATTAACATTTCAATGAAGTTATTTCATTAACAGTATCAACAATTTGCATTTTTAAGATGTACATTGCAGTATGCTGCTGTGTTTACCGCCAGGTGGTCTAACTCGATATCCGTATGATTTTACCAATCAGTAATAAATATTTTGTGTACAGCAATTCGTTGAAAAGCCCTGAAATCTTTTGAAATGTAATTCTAGAAAAAATACAAAAACAACATCGAAAAAATATCAATTGTGTATTGTTGGGCTTATAAAGAATTTATTTTCATTTACTTACCTAATGAAATTCATTTTTTAATGGTAATACCGATCAGATCAAAAAATCCACAATTCAAATCTTTCTTTATCCACGCACGGATAAATAACCCGTGCGGATGAGCGGGTGCGGCCCCGCCCACGCAGCGCGAAGGGCCTCGGGCGAAGGGCCGAGGGCGAAGGGCGCGCGGTGGCAAGGCAGCACATGGCCGATCACGTATGCGCCCTTCGCGCCCAAGGAGCAGACATTTATAACGTTATTTGCCGACCGACGTTCGTTAGCCGTGGCGCCACCGCCGCCGCCGCCGGCGCCTCCGCCGGGGGCTATCGTTCGCGTTTGATCCGCCTAGCGGCGCCACACGCACGCGCGCGTCTCGGCGCACAATCAGCGCGGACGGCGGCGGCGGCGGAGCTCGGTTCATAAAACAGTGGAAGAGCGACGCCCGCAGCCCGCTCGCTCGCCGAGCGCTCTTCCCGCGCCAGCCACGCCCCCTCCCCCACCCCGCCCTCACCCTCTCCGTCCCCGTGCCCCGCGCCGCGCGTCGCCAGCCACCCGCTCGCCGAGGGATAATCCCGTTAACAGGGGGCCCAGGCGCTGCGCTGCGACACGGCCAAATGACAATTTACACAGCTTTTCGCATATTCCTCAAATCCTCTTCAAACAAATTCAAAAATTCACGCTAAGCCGCTGCCGCGCCGCCGGGCGGGGGCGGGGTTGAAGGGTCGGGGGGCCGGCGGGGTGGAGGGGGGGGCGGAGCCGCGCCGCGCGGCGCGTGACGAGTGCCTCGCGCGGATGAGCCCCTGCGAGCGGATAACGTCCGGTTTACGTAACGTCCGGCTCGGGGCGGGGCGGGGCGCGGGGCTTGGTGGGTGGCGGGGCGGGGCGGGGCGCGTGGGAAGCGAGAGACAAAGTGGCGCCACCGCGGAGTAGCTGGGGGAGCGGGAAGGAAGCGAGATGGCAGAGACGGGCAAATTGGACTCGCAGACGCGAAAGGATGAGAAAAATCACAATACTGCAGGCCCTATTGCGTGAGCGTGCAGATGAAAACGAAATAAAACAGAGCGTTGAACGGAGAGTATGTGATGAATATACAAATTTACTTTCGCGGAAAAATATTTAGGCATAGGTAGTAGAAGTAGAATAAGAACTGCGATTGATAAGGGAGGATACGAAATGGTATGCCAATTGGAGTCATATGATGCAACAAAGAAGAAATAAGTTGAAAAGCAAGATTATTAAGAGACAATTATACGCAAAAACGCAGTACTAGGAGATTATTTAGCTTCTTGATGTAGAATATCAACACTTGGAGACAAGAGGCTCTACAGTGTCATTAACATGACCTATGGAAAAGTCTGTATGAAAAGTTCAGCTACGTAGTGCATAGAAAATGGCAACAAATAGAATTGAGTTGAATGATTAATTCTGTAGCTAGGATGTTCTGCAGTTAGTGATGATCTTAGCCTCGACATTTTAAAAAATCCTAATAAAATAAAAATCTTGTAATCAGCTGGAGGATGGAGGACGACATAAACAATTAGTAGAAAGAAGAATATTCCTTCGTTCTTGCTATTTGTTTCTTCTTGCTTAAATGGGTCGGATAAACGACACAGCATATTTTATGCCCATGTGAGCCACGTCTTTGTGATGGAATAGCTGTCCAGGTGTTGAATGGAAGCAGCGGGCCCTGGACTGTAGCAGACGGAGAACACAGCAGCGCCCCGGATTGGCATCGGGAAGAGCGTGCGGTGAGCGCCACAAGGGAAGAGACGACGAGCGGAGTGCGAATTGATGCGAGAGCACACGCAGCAGCACGCCAACTGCCACCCCCGGTCCCGTCTCCCTTTCTGCTAGCGTCCCTCGCCCCCACTTCCACTCTCGTCCCGCCGCGCACGCGCTGTCCCGCCCTGCTCTCCCCCGCCCTGCTCTCCCCCGCCCCGATCTACCCCGCCCCGATCTACCCCGCCCCGATCTACCCCGCCCCGATCTACCCCGCCCCGATCTACCCCGCCCCGATCTACCCCGCCCCGATCTACCCCGCCCCGATCTACCCCGCCTTGATCTCCCCTTCCCCGATCTCCCCCGCCCCGATCACCCCCATCCCGGTCTTCCCCGCCCCGATCTCTCCCGCCCCGATCTCTCCCGCCTCGATCTCTCCCGCCTCGATCTCCCCCGCCCCGATCTCTCCCTCCCCGATCTACCCCGCCCCGATCTACCCCGCCCCGATCTACCCCGCCCCGATCTACCCCGCCCCGATCTACCCCGCCCCGATCTACCCCGCCCCGATCTACCCCGCCTTGATCTCCCCTTCCCCGATCTCCACCGCCCCGATCTCCACCGCCCCGATCTCCCCCGCCCCGATCTTCCCCGTCCCGATCTCCCCCACCCCGTTCATCGCCGCCCCGTTCTTCCCCCCCCGCTCTTCTCCGTCCTGCTCTTCCCCGCCCCGTTCTTCCCGGCCCCGCTCTTCCCCGCCCCGCTCTGCCCCGCCCTGCTCCACCCGGGCCCATCCTGTCCCGCCCTGTCTCGTCCTGCGACGCCCCGCCTTGCCGTACCGCGTCCCCGCCCTTTCCTGTCCTGCCCTACCCTCTTCACCCTAATCCGCCCTGCGGCCACCTGCCCCGTCATGCCACGTCATACCTCGCCATGCCCCTCCCTTCCCTTCTGTGTCCCTCCCGTCCATCCCGTCCCGCCCACCCTGCCTCTCTGCAGCTACATCGTCCCTGTCAAGGTCCTTGCTTCGGTTCGCAGCTCTTCTCCCTATCCCAGCCCCGTCCCACTCCTCCTCACACTTCCCCCGGCCCCGCCCCTTGACCCCCCATCGCTACCACTCAGATTCCGCTCTCCGCCGCCGCCGCCCTACCCCCGCCACCCATTTCACTGCCACCTCCACCTCGTCTCCGCCACCCACGCCGCCGTCTGTGCACCGGCGGCGGTAACCGGATGATCCGCTCCGCGTCGCTGAGCGCGCAGTCGCTTGATTCGTGCGCTCCGTGGCGGCGACGGTGGCGGCGGCGGCGGCGGAGGCGCAGGTGTCAGGTGGGCTGCACGGCGGCGAGTCGTCCGCCCTTTCCAGCTAATCCCGCACCACAGGATGGCACAAGTTGGAGTTCTGGATCGTGAAATTGTGCATCAACATTATAGTATAACAATCCAGAGACAATGGAGGTTTCTTAATAACTTTCAAGACATTTTATTCTTTTCTGATTTATGAAATGATGAAAATAGATTTCATATTTTATATGCAGTAACGTTCTATATCAACTATGTCGAAAGTGATACTTCAGTCCGTTACTAGAATCATGATTGATTAGTACTGCATTTTGAATAGATGGAAATATATTTGTTTAGTTTGTTTTTATACGTAACAATTGGTATTTCTATCTACAGTGATGAAAGAGATGTTTCCTAATGAACCACGAGACATGACGGATATTTATTTCTGCATGATGAATCGATGGAAACGGTTTAGTCCAATTTGTTTTCGTACGCAGCTTTTGGAACAATACGGAAAGTCCATTGGAAATATTATTCGTGCTTTATATAAACATTGGAAATATTATATGCTTTCGATTTGAGTCGTTGAGTACATCCCCTTTTTTTGATTGACGGTATAAAATAAAAATAAATGTTCATCCTTATTTTAAATTCCAACGCATTTTTATTTACTACGTGCATACGAATTAAAAGCTTTACAATTCCCCTGTTGTATAAGCCTAAAAAGAGAGAGTTAAATTTTAAAATAAATTGCTCATCCCAAAAAAGTTCTGGTATCCAGCAATAATATGAATAATATTCTCGATAACGTTTTCTGGCGTCGTATTCTCTGTTTCCATACTTCTACTCCTCTCACAACTCTCTTGAGAGCTTACAGTTCCAGATACGAAGTCGTTAGTGACGGAACCTACGCTGACGGAGCAGTGGCCACGATAGATTTATAAAAGTCTGCATTGAAGCTGCAACTGGCGATGTTGAAGCTGCAACTGACGATGTTGAAGCTGCAACTGGCGATGTTGAAGCTGCAACTGGCGATGTTGAAGCTGCAACTGGCGATGTTGGAGCTGCAGCTGGCGATGTTGGAGCTGCAACTGGCGATGTTGGAGCTGCAACTGGCGATGTTGAAGCTGCAACTGACGATGTTGACGCTGCAACTGGCGAGGTTGAAGCTGCAACCGGCGAGGTTGAAGATGTAATTGATGAGATTGAAGTCTGCTTCTGGGGAATAATGTAGAGAAGAAGACCCCTCAAAATAGTGACATCAAGAAACGAAGAAGTTGCGTCTTTTGTGCTGGCTGTCAGTTGTCTTGCGCTTGTAAGGACACCGGCAGATTTTGCAGCAATTAAAGCAGCTAGTGGAGTACTCCGACTCGGATTTTCTTAGAATTCTCCATCCCGTCAAACAAGAATTGCGGCGGAAGCATGACGGGGCTAGCTGGCTGAAGAATGTGATGTTTAGTTAGGAAACATTGCATCACGAGATGAATTATCTGCACGAGAGGCATGATCTCTGTGGTCACGGGGCAATGCCGAGCACAGAGGCGCAGAAGATGAACAGCAATGGTGACAGCAGAGGTAGGGGCAGATCAAGAATGTTCAAATGCCTTTGTTCATTGACAGTATCATTTCGACAGTACCACGGCAGGCTGTAGATGTATCGGACAGAAAAAGACCAGCGCATGTTCTTCAAAGAGATGCGGAATTGTCTCTTTGTGCGTGGAAGGTCTACGGATTTGGATTCTGGTGGCTATTCCGTGGGTAAATGACGTTTTGATTTCCCTGTGACGTAATCGAAATCGATTAGTAACTACTGTCAATAAACTGCAAGATAGCTACATCACATTGAACGACGGAGGATACGTCTCTGGCGGTAGCTGATGGTTATGGGAGGGCACAAGTGCGATTTTTTAAAATTATTTTTATTTTTAGTTGTATCAATATCGCAGTTATTAGTGACTTTCTGTTATAGTTATAATGCAATTACAATACAATTACAATGCAGTTACAGTTACAATACAACAGTAGAATATTATAAGAGTTATATTTTCAATAAGCTAACAATGGTAATAACAATTCAGCGCGGCAGTTAGTTTACATTAATCTTTTGGATATAAATGTCCAGAAATATATTAATGGCTAAACAAAATTTTTATTTATTAAAATATTTTGTTGTTGTTTTTACGATTTTATTTATTAAAAGATTAGTGCATTTTTAGTGAAAGATTTGTACCTTGCGTATCTTTGAATTACAACGTCAAAGAGACCCCCCCTCTGCAGCAACAGTTCTGATGGCAATGGCATCGGCCGAGGAAGACGCTAGTGACCCCCGTGCGACATTCTAGAGACGCCGACCGCACCTCCACGCTTCGTGCGCGAAGTCGTGCAAGGCTCTGCTGCAGGCAAGGTCTCAGGGGCGCCTGCACTGGAGGCACGAAATAGAAACGCTCCATCGCTCACAGAGTGAGGGAAGAAGAGGCTTGTCGTGCTAGAAGACGATCAAGAGGCGATGGTCGTTAGCAAGCAGGTACTGGAACTTCAAAACCAAAAGAAGCTCACAGGACTCACTTGAGCTTGGCTCTTCGTAGTCCCGGGCAAGTTTTTTTGCGTTAACGACAGCAGGTAACTGATGTTAGTGTAGTACTTAATAATACCAAAATTGATAATTATAATAACTCCTTCTAGATACAAAATGCCAAAGAATGATGAGTTTTCTGAGGTTTATAAAATATCAACAAAATCGTAAATATACTGATGGTTAGAAATAACTGGAGGGACTAACAGCAGGATCAAAAATATTTAAAAAGGTAAAATGTATATGGGTGAAAATTATGCTACAAAGAAGTCGGCAAGGGGCAAATGGAATCCGCAACGCACGTTACACTGTAAACGCGTTGTCATAAACTCTGTTTTCACTTATTTCAGGCCTGTTTTCGGCCCTTCGGGTCCATTAGCTGTACAAGTAGGTCATAATCTACAAAATGTAGAAAACTAGAAATCTACAAAATTTATATGTAGAACGTACAAGAGACCTCTAGAATTGCAAATCTAGATTCAACTATCTGATATTTCGTTCAATTTAATCATACGTTCGTTTTTCTGCTTATTAATAAACGCTTAATAATAGTATGTTATTATCGCACAATAGAACAGGGCCCAAATAATGTAATTATGGTAGAGTGCCATATCAAGCTAGTGTCACTTTTAAAACAATGAAAGTAGGTAGTCTTTGCATTTTCAACTGGTAGTAAATTACTTGAGGTAGTTGTGTAAACCGCCATATGGTAGTCATAGACATTTTCAAGGAAATTGTGACATATAAATGTTACTCGAATAATCGTAACTCCAGCATAATGTATATAGATAGTGATAACTCATACATTTAAGTAACACATATCGCGGTACACAAGAAGAGCGGTCATTTTGCAGATAAACGGTTAAATGGAAAATTCTAAAATTCCAAAAGAATTGACACTATACCGCCCAAAAGGAAATCGAAGAAGAAGAAGAAGAAGAAGAAGAAGAAGAAGAAGAAGAAGAAGACGGTTTCATTATGAGTGAAGTCATTTATTTTATTACGAACTTTCTTATTGAAATGTTTACTAGCAAAAATATATTATTTTCTAAACATCTCCCTTCATTTACTTCCAGAGAGAAAATGTTTTGACACTAGCACGTGTCTTTCACTCGGAGGCTACATACATCTTATTAGCGATTATAAGATTATTATTTCTACTAATTTCTATTTTACTCTTCTTTAAAACTGTATTGTACTTAGCTCATAAGACTTCATAGCACAATATCACTTTTCTTGTAAACTTAATATTCCACTTCAAATTATTTATCTTGAAATTAATTTCCCAACCAATTCTTAAAGTTCTTTACATTTTCAAGGAATGACACAAGCGGTTGCAGGTAATTTACTTAAGACTCAAATGGTACAATTTGCGAAGAAATATTTTCCTACGTTGGTTCGCTCTGCGCGTGGAGGCTTTTACTTCGTGCCCATAATTTATTTTCATTCGTGTAGGAACATCTTTTGCTTGGGGATTTCTAGCATTTCACCACACTCCTCCGCACTTCAAAAGGCAAAACATTTGAGAGTTTAATGTTCCGCTTCGTATTGTACTTCATATTAATATTTCAAACAATTCTTAAAGTTCTTGACTTTTCCAAGGAAGGAAACGAAAGCTTTCGCAGAGTTCGTTACATACAAAATGCAAAGGAATATTTTAGTACATTGGTTCGCTCTGTGCTGTACGTATAATGATTTCTTTTTACGCTTTTTCGCCTACGAATATCGATCCTCCTCTTTATCCGTGCTCACGCTGGTGTAAAATCAGTACGCTTCAAAGGATGTATATTGGCGATCTACAAGTCCGTGATAACGAAGCAACACGTATTACAATTGCCCCTGATCGTTAGGCAACTTATCAGTCTTTGATGTTGTACAGGGAAACGAAATCTCCTGGACTACGTGTGAGCAGAACCCGTGACACATCAGTGAATGAGCAGCCTCGGGCAAATGTCTTTATGTATAATGTGTCGTTCTATAAAACGCCCATCACACGTTCACTGGCAAAAAGTGACCAATTTCCTGTGGGTTTTCCATAGTTTCTCCGATCAATAGCAGACAAATGACGGAGACATACCCTAACAAACGGGCCACGGACCGCGCACACTTTCCTTCATGTTTTTGCCATATCATCTCCCCATACTCATACCACACTAGAGGCATTACTCTATCGCACATATGGGGATACCAGTCGGGTGCTCCCGGCTAGAGCTGTGCCCCACTAGAGGAGATACCAGGAGGATAAAGCAATGCAAGAAATGCAAGAAAACGTGAATGTCGGTGCCCGATCTCTCTCCATCCTGCTGGGGAGGAACATTACCAGCCCCCGAGATCAAACATTCCCAACACTAACCGGGCTAATGACCGTAGCTGTTGACGTGTCCGGCAGCATCCATTAACATGCCGCATCCTTCTTACTTCGGTAAACATAGGTAATGCCGGTAAACATAGGTAATGCCAAACATAGGTAATGAACTCATGAACATTATTAAAATGTCACTATTTCTTGCCTCTTTCGCCACGTGGTATCATGTGATGAAGCATTTATAATAAATATCTTACCGAACAAAAACTTATTTCTCGAAACCTTTATCACCGCTGCAAAAATTTCCGTTCCTTGAGCTATTTGCTTTGAAATTATAAACAAAGGGTTTTTGTGTCTCGCTCCACGACTGCCGCGCCGCGCCGCGCCGCGCCGCGCCGCGCAGCGTGCCATGACTCAGAGAGCGCAGCGAAGCGGCAATGCTCTGTGCCGCGATGCGAGATAACGCGTGCGGGAATGGACGCCGGACGAGCCGCTGCGTCGCGCGTGTCTCGCCGACGACGTGCCGGCGCGCGCCGCCGCCGCCGCCGTGCCCGCACCCGCGCACTGCCCCTCCCCTACGAAGGCGCGCGCATCGCGTACCGCTCGCCAGTGCGATGGGAATTCTTTTCAAAGATGTTGATAATAATAAACAAAAATAATGTTCAAATAAATAAATAGATAAATAGTTAGATAAGCAAATAAATAAATAAATAAAATAAATAAATAAATTGAAATAAATACATTATAATATATTAATTGAAATAAATGTATTAAAATAAATTAATTGAAACAAATTAATTGAAGTAAATTGATTAAAATAAATTCAAAATAAATAAATCAAAATCGGCAGACTTTGTGTTTCGCAGGGAAGGTGGAAAAGCCTCAGACGAATAGAATCCTGGAACAGTGTGATAGTCCGAATGGGATTTTTCTTCCGACTTTTCGTACAGATACTGTTAATTGCACTGTTTGAAGTACCTTTTTACCATCTTATCCGGGGGTACCCTTTCTTCCGCAAAATCTTCGCAAAAACTTGTCCAAACCACCATGCCTTTTAAAAGATTGGGAAGTACAAGATATCGCGTTGTTAGGAGAGACAATATTCTTCACAAAGAATTGTAGAGGCCCTCACAATCACTAGATGTGCTCCTTAGGAAGCTGGTTGCAACTTGGAGAACATTTTATATGTAACTGACCCCTAACAAATTTAGTCGTAATTAAGGGAATAATAATAATAATCCCGGCTCGGACATGGGAGTGTGTGTGTGTGTGTGTGTGTGTGTGTGTGTGTATTTGTGTGTGTAGTCCATTCACCCTTGATGATCGTCATCATTCCATCTTCCATCCCCCAAGAACTAATTCAGTTTCACATGCACCTGCCCACGAGATGTAACGTTACTAAGCCCCGGTAAGTGCAGGTGCATGTCTGCGTGGTCTGAGACGACCTATTCGCGAAAAATAATAATAATAATAATAATAATAATAATAATAATAATAATGATAAAACAGTTCTCAAAATTTCCCAAGATGATAAATGCCGCATTTGTCAGGAACACGTACAAACCATTGATCATATTATCTCAGCTTGTCCAATCCTAGCAAAGACCGAATTCTTGAAAAGACTCGACAGGGTGTGTAGCTACCTCCACTGGCAGATCTGTACCGCCCTCGAAGTTCCAGACACATGCCCCAAGTGGTACGAACACCCACCGAAACCGGTGACGTCTGTTGGATTGTGTACGATATTGTACGACCAACAAATTCAAACTGATCGCACGATAGCAGCAAACAAACCGGATATAGTTATCCGGAATTTGGAGAACAAATCGTGTTTACTTGTCGATGTTGCTGTACCTTGCGATCAAAACGTCGTTACCAAGGAGGCAGAGAAACGTCTTAAATACAAGAGTTTGGAAATCGAGATCAGCCGAATGTTGGTGCGTAAAAACACAGGTCGTCCCGATAGTTATCGGAGCTCTGGGATTTGTTCCGCAAAATTTGTGTAAGAACTTGTCCAAACTCCCCGGTAATTCAAAAGACTGGGAAGTGCAAGAAAACGCTTTATTTGGAACAGCCCACATTTTGCGCAAAGTATTGTAGAGGCACCGACAGTCCCTAGATCAGCTCCTTAGGTAGCTGGTTGCAACCTGGAGTAGATTTTATATTCGGCCGACTTATAACATCTTTAGTTGTGGTGTAATGGAATAATAATAATAATAATAATAATAATAATAATAATAATAACAATAAAGATGATAAATACCATATCAAACTGCATATAAGCATCAAACTGTAAAACAAAAATATTTGGCAAGGAATTTAGCCGAAGAAACCATCTATTACGTAAAATATCTCTTAATGGAAAATCTAGTAAAAGCAGTAAAAATCTATGGCATTCCATTCGTCATTAACTCTTTTGGTATAATTAAATGGACTAAAACAAACTTGGAAGAAGTGGAAAGAGAGAGAGAGAGCAATAAAAGTGTTTTTGAAAATATGGCTTGCAGCATTGTAAGACGAACGTACTACGAAATACAATCCCAAGAAAACATAGAGGACATGAATTATTATCCTTGAAATAAATGTGTTACTGTCAGATTGTCGCTCTGAAAATTATGTGGGATAAAAGAAAAGCATCAATTCTACACATCCCAACACTAACATCTTTAGCAATAACAATCGACTTTGCTGGACGTCTGTTCAAGTCATCTCTGTCAGTTGAGTCAAGTCAGTTCAAGTCATTAATGTAGATCAGAATAAATGAAATGGGAAGTTTTCGACTTATTCATGGAATATTTCGTATTCCTAATCTATTGTGAAATTCCACATCAATGTTCCTACTAAGCAACACCTGCTCAAAAAAAAGAAGAAAAAAGTGGACCTACGACTTCGTATTTGCAACAGAGTTCTTATTTTGTAAGTTCCCAAAATAAGTTGTGAAATTAACAAAAAAAGGCAAACACATAACAGGAAAATTCGTACTTTCATTTTTCAAGTTAATATGTGAGATGCATTATTAATATACGATTGATGTCGATATCAGATATCCTGGTTTCTAGAAAATATTTTCAAAACAATTCTGGAAATAAGGAATGATTGTTTACAATAACTTGTGTATTAGATGTTCGTGATTCAACTACAAATCAAGGTTATGAAATGGTGGAGAACGTCCAGGAAAATAAAGTACTTATTCCGCATTTGTTCCTCTCTTTCTCCGTAACTATCAATTCTAAACAATTTACTATTTGCACATAAAATAAATATGTTGTCTTCGGAATTGTCGTTCTCTAGAATTCTTGAACACTCGTTTTTCAGAATACGCTGAAGGATTATCAGTTATGAAAATCAATGTTGTTCGATTTCTGCGAGCTCGACGTAAACGATGGGTCGAAGGCTTTATTTCATACGTTTCGTTCAAGAAACAACTGCACACAAATATGTCAAACCAAGAACGTGGAGCACAAATCCCTCATCGCATTTATTCTCGACGTTGAAGTGAGAGCTGCATTTAAATTACTGGTGCGTACGCATTCTCCTGAAAGATTACTACTAATGCTATTGGTACCGCTTATAGTATAATACAGTTATTGGGCTTCACTCAAAAAAGATGTGCGAAATATTCCTGAAGTTTTGATTTAAAAAAAGGTCTTCTTTCCTTCATCTTCCTTCTCCTCCTCCTCCTTCTCCTCCTTCTCCTTCTTCTCCTCCTCGTACTCGTCCTTGTCCTCCTCCTTCCTCTTCTCTTCATCATCTTCTTTCTCCTTCTCCTCCACCTCTTTCTTCCTCGTTTTGTTGTTTTTGTAGTATAAATTATTATCTTTTGTAGTATGAGGTATTAATTTTCAAAGACGTCATCAAATACGTTGTATCTAATTTTTTTAATATTTGCCTGATATTAAACCTACGCAGTATAACACACATGAAGTACAGAATCTGTGAAGTTTAATTGTACAATTGCGTCTTCACTTGCCGAATCTGATGGCGCAGTGGATTCTTGTTTTTCTGGACTTTCCACAAGAATGCTGGAAAATGTTTTATAAATTCATATAAATCACACGTGGTTCTATTTTCTTGCATATGTTCATTTCCAAGCCTGTCTCACGGGAATGTTGTAGCCAGCACCGCCGCCTTTCCTCCCATGCTGCGCTGTTCCCTCCCTCCGTGCCCCCTTCCGCCTTACCGGCGCGGAGCCCGCACCGCCCTCGGGGCCGCTCTTATTACGTTACGCGTTGTCTCCTCGTAAACAGCAGCGCACCGCCCTCCGCCCTCTTCCCTTCACCCTCTGTTCCACACCATGCACAGCACCGCCCTGCCCGCTACGCCCGGCCACGCCCCGTTCCACCCTTTGTCACTCCCTATCCCATCGCGCACTATCCCGTTCCACCATGCCCCCTCCCTCCCGGGTCGGCGACGCCACGCTCCTCCCCGCCACTTCTCGCTCCACCACGACAAGCTCTTCCCCGCGCTTCCTCCCACCGCCAAGTCACCCTCCTCTCCGCTCCTTCTCGCTCCTTCCCACCCAGCTCCTCCCCGCCCCTCCTCTCTCCGGTCCACCATTCTCCTCCCCGTCTCTCCTCGCTCCGCCACGCCACGCTCCTCCCCACCCCTCCTCCCTCCACCAAGCGACGCTCCTCACCACCCTTCCTCGCTCCGACTCACCTCGCTCCTCCCCGCCTTCCTAACTCCAGTCCACCACTCTCCTCCCCGCCTCTCCTCGCTTCGCCACGCCACGCTCCTCCCCACCCTTCGTTGCTCCGCCACGCCACGCTCCTTCCCAACCCTCCTCGCTCCGCCATGCCACGCTCCTTCCCGCCCCTCCTCCCTCTGCTACCACACGCTCCTCCCCTACCCGTCCCTCCCCACTCTGCCATGCTACGCTCCTCCTTACCCTTCTTCACTCTCCCAACGTAGCTCCGTCCCACTCCGCTGCGCCCACCCACCCGCGCGCCGCCCGCCCTCGTTCCGCCCCGAGTCGTACCGTGCCTCGCCTCGGGGGTACAACTTCCTCCCTCGAACATCTAATTATTAAGACCGTTTTTCTTTTTATTATTCAGCTCCCTGCAGCTTCCTCCCTTCCTGGTGGATGGAGATTTAATTAAGCAGCCACGCGGCTAATGATGCATTAACTAACGAATGGACCCGCGCGTCGCCCGCTGGCGCCTCGGTCACGTGGGCAGCTGGGGTTCCCCGGAGTAGCGCGGTTTCTGAAGTTCCTGTGATTTAGAGGGCTTTGGACCTCCACATGTTGCTGTTCTTTCGGAGGACGTTCATTTGTTCACATCCGCACGAGAGCGCTGTAAAAAAACACATCGTAGCCCGTTTCTCCTTTCACACGATATTGTCCATCCAGACGCTCTCTTAAAGCGTCTTAATGGGTCCATTGCTGTGATATAGAGCCACGAGATTGTTCAGATTGACTTACTTGACTTTCTTTGGTTTAAAATCTCATAACAACTTTCTTTATCGCCGTATACCTTGGCCTAAAACTGACGTATTTGATGTCTTCCTAGATCATAAAGGATAGGTTGTATGTGGAAAAGGAGTGGGAAGGCATAGCGCCTACACCTTTTGCAATTAATTGGAGAATAGCATGGAAATGACCATCAAGCGTTGTTCGGGCCCACAGCAAAGCGGGAATAAATACGTTAATTTTCACAATGCAAGGCAGAACAGCTAAGATGCGTAATCGGCAGGAGCGCGGCCGTTGAGCCGGCGAAACCACGCTATCGCTCGCATCCTCTCTTCCGCGAATTCTCCAACGGGCGGCGGCTGCTAGCACACGTGCGCGTCTCGTTATCGCCCCCACCCCGCTCCACCCATTGCAGGAGCAACGGACAAAAAACCGTCCAGAATCTTCCATGTCCAAATCAAACGGCAAATTGTAATTGGCCATCGCCATCCCCACCTCTGCCGTGCGAGAGAGCCCATTCCTAACGTCTTTCTTCCGCAACCGAAATTCGGCAGTCAAGTGAAAGGACACCGTGATAGATGGTCGCGTGTGTTCAGGGCTCCGCGCGGTACCATGTAAAAATGTATAATCGTGCAACTTGAGCTGCATACGGCTCACGCACATTTATTCATTCAATCCTGGAAGTAAGCATCTAAATTGTGTCTGTCGCTCTTGCGTAAGTTCACGCCCGTAGTTGTTAATTCAACTGTGCAACTATCGGCTGCTTCTGGTCGGGCACTAAAGTAACTACTGCAGTGTACAAGGTCTCTGCAATAACTGTACTTGGACAAGTGTGAATTGACGCGCCAAGTGAAATTTTTATGTTAATGTGCTGTGTTCCTGTAAGTGACATTCGACAACCTACTTATTAAATCTTGTTTGTGCTGGAACTTTACTTGTGTATGTATCCTGCAACTCCTGCGCCAATCCCATGAGCTGTCAAAAGGTTTCGGGACTACTGTACCTCTTCACCATTAATTATACAGTCCACTTATGAAATAACGCATTATGCGTATAGTAGCCCCGAACAAGCATACTGTAGATTTCTCACCCATGCTGTGGTCGTTATTCACTTACTTGCTGCTCCCTCTCGTTGGGATACGAACTGAGGATTATCCGATCCACAAAACAATACATGGTCTAACTTCCAACACATCCGACGTCTCACAGTAATATGTCACCGTAATTGTGGAGAAGAATCGTTGAAAAAAACTGTGAAGGAGAAAATATGTTTAATTCCTTTGACGATGGACATTCTCTGATCGCCGGTGGCCAATCGTTCCAGCTCGCCTTCGTATTGCTTTTTCAAAAGAGGCGACAGCAAAAAAGGCTTGATTTGCAACTCCCCTCCCGGAGAAGCAGCGTCATCCCGTAGATCTCGAACGAGTTATTGTGCCCGTCGCGCTGCGCGCGTCCTTCCTTGACGAGGTCACCTTCCCCGCTCCACCGCAACCCGCTCTACCCAGCCCCGCCCCCACACCGCCCAGCCCCCCTCCGCCACGCCCCGCCCAGCCTCACCCCGCCCCGCTCCGCCCCACCCGGCCCCCTCCCGCCCCTTCCCACCCCTCCTTCCCCGCCCCTTCCCACCCCTCCTTCCCCGCCCCTCCACACCCTTCCCGCCCCTCCACGTCCCTCCCCGCCCCTCCACGTCCCTCCCCGCCCCTCCACGTCCCTCCCCGCCCCTCCACGTCCCTCCCCGCCCCTCCACGTCCCTCCCCGCCCCTCCACGTCCCTCCCCGCCCCTCCCCGCCCTTCCACGCCCCTCCACGACCCTCCACGCCCCTCCACGCCCCACCACGACCCTCCCCGCCCCTCCCCGCCCATCTCCGCCCCTCCCCGTCCTCCCCGCTCCTCTCCGCCCCGCCCCGCCCCGCCCCGTTCCTACACGCCCTCCCCTCCCTGCCCTCCCCATCCATCTCCGCCCCACCCCGCCCCTCCCCGCCTCTCCCGATTGCGATTTCACAACCCTGCACCCCACGCGCAGGTTGGGTGGGTAGGGAGAGCCAAGACACGGCAAGTGTCTTGCTTTTTACAACCACCCATCCGTCCTATGCCACTCCCGCCCCTCATTCTACTCCACCCCCACCCTAACCTACTTCACCCTCACCTCTCATCCTACTCCACCCCCACCTTCCATCCTCCACACCCCACCCAACCCCATCGCATCGCATCCAACTCGCCTCACCCCACCTCATCTTTCCCCACCCAAACTCAATCTCCCCACCCCACTTCAGCCAGCCCTACCCCGTCCACCTCGCCCGCTCTGCACCCCGCTCCGCTGCGTTCTACCCAGCCACACTCCATCCCTTGCCACCTCGCTCCGTCCCGATACGTACTACAATCTGCTCCCGCTCCGCTCCATTAACATGTGGTTACGTTAGACCGCAACCCGTAAACCCAGTTCTTTTTTTCTCGTGCTCTTCGCCTCCTCCCTTGTCCCATCTTCTACATCTCTCCCCCCTCTTCCCCATTCCTCCTCACACCTTCCTTCCCCTCCCCTCCCCTCCCCTCCCCTCCCCACACCCGGGTGGACGTCAGACCACACAAGCACTGCCAGAACCGCTTCTTGTGCCTGACACGAGCGCTCGCAATAGCTCATAAAGTTGCCTATTACTTTATGGGGTGTAATTAACAATTTCATACGTCAATTTGTAATAACGTGCGCCGCTTGTTGGAGCAAGGGCTCGCGTCGTGGCTAAGCGCTCATGAATATTTGTAACGGATGAGCTATAATTGCCGTTAAAGAGCACGGTAAGGTGCAGCTGTTCCAGGGAACACGGCGGTGCACTCTGTAATAGAAAAATGTGGCCCCGTCGTGCAAGTCAAAACATTATAATATGACATACTCATTCATTAAATTTACAAATAAATCTTGGATTCAAGAAAAATTTCAAATGGGAAGCACAAACAGTACAGGTTGTATCTCCTCTTCTACCTGATGGGTCATAATACCACGATGAACTTAAGAACGTAAAAACAAATGTGTTGTGAAGAACGTCATGACGAGAGTTGTTTGCGAAAAAATCACGGAAGAAGAAAAAGAAAGTGTTTTAATTTTGTTAATAAATGTGATTTTTCGAGATATTTGTTGTCCTTCTTAGATAGATATACACATGAACTAGCATACCTGTGCGATAACTCTGGCATGTTAAACCCCGCCCTTCTAATGTACATACAGAATATCAAACAAAAATAAAAACATACAGTTGATGTCTGAAACAAATTTTCAATAAAGGGTTTATTCAGTATTTTATAGAGATGTTCGTGGAACAATTCATACTTTCTTAAAAACAACATGTGAAGTAATTATTCAATCTTCAATTATTGTATATTGGCCCATCGGGTTCAAGTTCTCAGATTTTCTGGTGAATTTACTTTGCTGCCAATGTTCTTGCCATTGTGAGGTTACTGAATCTCACTTCTTTAGCTAAAACTTCCTCCATTCGGAGATTTGTTTTGCACACACGCTGAACACCATAAGCTTCGCAGCCACACCCAAGCTTGTAACGTCAGTGATGACGATCTTTCCATTTTTCTCCTAGTGTTTCATTAATACTTAAAATGTATTAATAAAGTAGCTCAGAATGCACGAACATAAATGTCGCGTTCTTTTGTGTGCCAGCAGAGCCCCTGTCAGCGTCTCGTGGAAACTCATATAGAAAACGTGCAGACCGTGTAAACACGACTTTGGCTTTTGTATTTCTAGCTTGGGATCTTGAAGATTCTCTACATTTTCTGTATGAGAATATGCACGGAAACAGTACGATGTAAAAAGGCCTTAAAAGAATTTGAGCTTCCCTGCGTTGCAGAAGTCGCTGAGGCAGGAAGACCCGTATCCACCTCAGAGAGAAGGATCGTATGTCACCTCTCGGGCTGTTAGTTACTCAAGAAAATTCCTCGACTCCATGACTCAAGCACGAATGATGTGGCACGATGTGTGGCTTCCAAGCAATTACCGTGTGCCACGTGATATCCACAGTCTAAGGTATACATAAACCAGGATCTAAGGATTCGTTAGTCGAACAGGAAAGACTAAAGAAATAGTCTGGTACCAGTTTAGACAAGAATTCAGTAAATATTCTTTAGTAAGAAAGAAAATTGCATATACTACTATCTCTGATTTTAAAATTGACACAACTTCCGAATTCACTTTGTCAGTGAAAGCAACAAATAATGCGGAAATAAAAGAACATAGTAGACACACATGGAAGAAACAATGCAATAAGCACAAAAATCCAAAATTCAACAACACACATAAAGCAAAGAGTATCCTAAATGGTAGAAGCTTACTAATTTCAATATAAAAATACGAATACGAACAGAAATACAAACCTTAATTTACACATGTACACTCAGTAACTAAATTGGTTGAATTACCTTTTGTTAAATCACTAGTTTGAAATAAATAGTAATCTTTTGAACTAATTTCTTTAAAGATTCAGATGGATATTTTAACTATACCAAAAGAATTAACTTTCTGCGTCGTAAAACATACTTAAGCATCCAAATGTCCATAAATAAACAATGAAATATTTGTGTTAACTGTTCAGAATAATTATTACTTTTCTTAAATTTCTCAGAACTTTTCGTAACGCCTTGCTTTAAATAACGGCTTCTGCCCTTCCCTCGAAATACTCTCAAGTAAAATAACCTTGAGCGCGCATAGCTACACAATACTGGGATTTATTCAGAGCTGCCTCTGGCAAATCATCGGCAGTTATGGTGCCATCCAATCGGGACCTTACACGTCACTACAGTGACATCACTATGGTGGTGTTCAACCTTCCGATTGGATGACACAGTAACAGCTGATTTACGTCAAAGGCAGCTCTGAAAAAATCCAAGTGTAGTTTCAAAAATAACGGCTCTGAGTTACTATTTCAACATTTGCCCTTTCTATCTCTATGCGAACGACTTGCGAAATAATCAGACAAATCTCAGGCACTTGTGAGCTGTGCAATAACACATGACAACGTCCCCTCATTGTCCGTTGTTCCTCGGCTGCGAGACAATCAGTTGGCTCCTCAGGCAAAGTCGTGAATGAATCCAAAGTATTTGCTGCTCGCGTACGATGGAAAATATGCCTTCACTCTTCTGATGAATGCCTCCTTCTTCCCGCAGTAGTCAAATCGATTACAATGTTCTCTTGGTCAGTGCATCTCTCATCTGGACGCACAACGTATCGGAATGGTAACGAGCGAAACGAAAATTCCAGATGAAATCAATTTAAGCAAAATGAAAAATAAAAAGCTGTAAAGAAACACGATCTGTATTAGTTTCTTTACAAGTATCAAACAATGTTCTGCCCAGTATAACCGATAGCTAATTCTGTTGTACGTGTCCTCTGTCTAGTTGAAGTTTACTTCAAACAAACTTACTTTACGAAAATTTGAATAATTTTATAAGAATCAGAAGGTTTAGGAAATTCCAGTTACCCCTTTCGAGCTTCTTGTAATTGCTTCTAGAACAGGGGTGTTCAACTTGCAATGTCTCAAGAGCCACAAATAAAACCTTTAATATGGGCGCGGGCCCTTATTTTCATTACTCGGGCGATCCACAACAGGCTTCCTTATTGCTAATCTCACAGCACTTTGTCTGGCTGCTCTGAAACGGGAGAGAGGGAGGGAATGGAACCATGCGTGATATCAAGTCGCAGCATGCATAACCTGTGAAACAAATTGGGTTGATTTTGAATTTACTACAAAAGCATTCCTTAAATTTAAACTTTACCTCTTTATAGATTAAAGGGCGTGTTGACGACGGCAGAGCGCGTGCGCTAGGCGCACAACATGCCCAACATGGATGAAAGGGTCTTTCACTTTTTTTTTGTTATTAAAGGTCGCATCAACATCTAGGTCATTAGCGACCACTATTGGATTTAACGGTATGGTATTGTAGCATCGTGGCGCGCTCAAACGGGGTCTACCTGCGTGAGGACAGGAAACAAAAAGTGCAGAAGATGACGCATTGGGAATTTCTGCCCAGCGTAGAGGACGGCGCGGAGGCAACGGGGGCGGGTAGAAAGTCCTTTATAACGGCGCGTGACGAGGGCCTCCCCCTTCTTGTTCCCAGCAGCGTCGACGGGCAGTTGTGCGTAAGTTTTGTGCGAGCGGCACACGTAGCAAGGGGCTTGGCAATTCATTGTCGTGACGAGCGAGTCATGCATTAAGTCTCAGATGTAGAGCGGTGTGGTAGCCGTTCGATTAAAATCTCTCCTAGTAGTGGGATCTATTTAGTTAGTTAATTGTAAGCAGTGAAATTTGTTATTTGTGACTACGGTCTAGTTTATGAAATAAACTCACTGTTCTTACAACCCCTCTCGTCTGTGTTTTGATTACACCCGTATGACGCCACAGTATGAGGATGAAACGATATGGTGATAATAGGGGTAAAAGGACGAACACATATACAACCATGGCCGAGGCCAGACTGGAACCCGCGATCCTTCGGTTCGAGATCGCTACGGCACTACTGTCTTAGCGATCTCGACCACCGGATCGACATTTTCACTTTTGATTAATAGCTTTTCGCGGGCCACAATAAATGGCTTGGCGGGCCGCCGGTTGGACATCCCTTTCGTGGAACAACATTGTACACTTCCCGTTCCATGTTGATCATTTTCTCTTGATGTGCGGTGACAAAATGGTCGAATCTTCGACTACCTGAAGCGAAATTCGTTGGAAAGGGCACACAAATTTTATGATTGGCTGTCACCACCGAGGTGTGAAATTTGCGTTGAGTGCAAGTCGTGTAGTGGCCCCTATCCCTCTTGTGTTGCATGAAAGCAGTGAGTCGTGACGCGAATTCGAAAATTCCAGCAACTGGACTCGTTCACTTTGGCGAGCGATTGCTCGTATGTATTGACTCTGATTCACTGTGATCGTGTGCCGGTCGTAAACATCACTTCATATCTTGAAGTGCTCTCCCTCTAAGGTACTCCGCCGTGGTCACATTTATACGAAGATTGGGTATGCCCCAATCTTCGTATAAATGTGACCACTTCAAGTTTGCCACCACTTCCCCCTCAAAAATATAAAAAAAAACACAAACAGTTGAAGTAGCGATTCTAAATTGCATGACGGAAATGGAGAGGAAACGTTTCGTTAATGTTCATGTATTATAGGAAGATTGGCTCGTGATTTTTCGAATGTTATTGAATTACATAATATGCCATGACATGCCATGAGCAATGAGCCATGGCAACGATTTTTTTCTAAAAGCAATATTATAGGATCACATACTTTGATGTCACATGGAATAAACGCAGTATTAGTGTGTGTTCACAACAACAGATGGTTCTTTCAGTGTCTATATTAGTACAGAAAGCATTGTGAAATCGGTTGTCTGGCTACCTCCATGCGAGATGAATGTAACCCTTTCGAGCAACGCTCCTACATCAAAAACAGCTGGTCTCCATGGAAGAAATGCCCTAGAATGTCATAGGAAATTGGTGAAATGGGAATTGGGAATAATACACTCGCGGGTGGCAAGTCGCACACTTGCATATTCTCCCGTGCGTTGCTGATCACAGATTTACCCATTTACCGTATTATATAGTTCAATAACATTTGAAAAAACACGAGCCAATCTTCCTATAATACTACATGAACATTAACAAAACGTTTTCTCTCCATTTCTGTCATGTAATTTAGAATCGCTACTTGAACTGTTTGTGCTTGTTTTTTATATTTTTGAGGGGAAGTGGTGGCAAACTTGAAGACCACCCTGGGTGCACACACTCAGCTTCGCCGAGCGCGGAGGAAGCGAGCGTTGGCGAGGGAGGGGGGGGGGAGGCGCGGGCGAAGGGACGGGCCCTGCGCCGCCCGCAAGTCGCTGATTGAGACGTTTTGGAAGCGCGCCGGCTTGTCGCCCGCCTGCTCGCGTTAATGAACGACTGGATTACAGAGCGCGGCGCGGCGGAGCACAAAAGAAAATAAACGCGGCGACAGAGAGAGACAATTACGTCACACAAAGAAGTCTGCGCCCGGGCACCCGCCCCTCCTTGACACAGAGCCGCCGCCGCCGCCGCCCACCCGCCCCCTTTTCCCCTCCGCCGCTGCAGACTTGTTAGCATTGAATGGAAATCAATAAGAGACGTTAAGCTTATTTCCACTGGCCTTTGTGTGAGCGGCGCTCGGAAGAATTAATATTTAAGGGAGGAACACTTCCAGGCTTCGGTATTGTTCCAGACAAAGGCGCTTCCCAACCGCCGCCGCCGCCCCCAAAGTCTCCGCCCCCGCTCCCGCCTCCGCCTCCGCGCTCCATCCCGGCCGCTCCCCGCCCCACCGCCGCTACACCTCACGCCGCCGCGAGGGAATAAAATCAAAACCAGGGGTGGCCGGGTGCCCAACTGCTGCTTCCTTTATCTCGCTACCCTCCGAGGAATACTTCTTGAAAGGAATTGATGTGTGCGAGGGGATAACTCGCGTTGTTCACCTGACTGAGCGACGTGGCACAGGGCATAGCGCGCTGATTTCGCATTCGGGAGGCCCGCGTTCATCCCTGTGCCGGTCATCCTGCTCGGGTTTTCGTGGATTCCCTCAGTCATCCCGACGAATGGTGGGATGGTTCTAATGAATAGCCACGACCGCGAAAACGGTGTTGCTAATCGTATTCATCAAGTACGCAAAGTCACGAAAGTTAAGCGAATTCGAGATATCTCGGGTTCCTGGTTGGGTAACCGACAAAGAACCCCGGGGTCTAACGACGCCGGAGCCAATTGCCCCTTTACGGGACACATAATGAATAAAAACAAATACATAAATTGTTCACATGGCACACGTTTTGACTCTCCTCACTGTCAGCCCTGAAAACATATGTTATTGCACTCCGTTGAACTGTATTATTACTGCATTACAAGATAATGTTGAGAAGACTTTGGGCGAGCGGGGAATAATCTGCACGTAACTTAGTCTGCAAAATTCTATGGATAAAAATCTTTAAGCTCTCTGGTGCTCACATAAAGCTGTTAAGGGATTTTCGGTAAATGTGTAACCGTTTCCTGACAGATTTGTATGTAGATTTTTTGTTGTATTTAACTTGGCCATTTCGGGGACTGTTAGTGTGACTTTAATTTTATATTTGTTTAGAACACTGTTTTTTCATTTAAAATCATGGTTTAGGCACAATTTATTTTTATTGAAAACATTGAATGTTTAATAAATCATTAATCTCAAGTGCCATGAAACAAGGTTTTAATATGATTAATAACGTTTGTAAGAACTTAAGCTCATATGAAGAATATAGAAAGCAGATTTATTGGACAATTTATCTCCATTTAATGAATTGATCTGAAATGTGGAGGTTGAATTCATTTACTTCGTGTGCATTTGAATTTTATATAAAAATCTTATGATATATTTCTTTTCATAATTGATATTCATATCAGCCATATAATGCAAGGGATGAAGTAATTGTTCGAAAGTGAAGACCACTAATTGAATTAATGAGATAAATTTCAGGTTGTCGATTTTTTGTTTGATTTTAAGCCCTTTCTGACCGCTTGGAGGCAATACTCTTCATTTAAGGCACAATTTATGGTGTCAATTGGCCCTTTATGGGACATATAATAAATAAAAACAGATATAAAAATTGCTCATGAATACGTATCAAAATAAAAACGAATTACTAACAAGTAATTAGTACAAATACTGTTTGAGCTGCTCAAATAATTAACTACGTGATCGGGTACAGAATCTAGATCGCCTAGTATTCGTCCAGTTATCATACGAGCGCTACGCTGACGCGCGTCACCTAACGCTGGCGAATTCAGCCGTCCAATGCCTATACACATGAGTCCATTAACAAGCGTCGTATATTAACAGTATCTCATGCGAAACGGCTCACGAGCGGTCTTAGGACGTGTCTTGTGACCACAGCTCAAGCAAGACGTTCAAGCAACAACATAAGTCAATATAATGCGCATTTTCTAGCTTTCAACGCGCAACACACACTAGGCGATGCGCATTGTCTACAACGAACGTCGCCAAGAGCGCTCGTGTGCCGCTTCGCAAAGATACAGTGTTAATCTACAACGCGCGTTAAGTGACTCTTGTGCGTGGTATCGACGCGCGTCAACGCAGCTGGCGTCACCAGCGTTAGGTTGAAGGGCGTCAACGCAGCGCTCGTGTGTCAGTCCTTACGCTACCGAGTCAATTTTCCGAACCGCTTCTAGGTTGTGTAAATATAATTGTTTTCATATCGTGTTCTCTATATTTCACGAAGTGTTGTTAGCTTTGCAAGTATCTACAGAAAAGAAAATATCTACCACTTTGCGATTCAGCATGTTCTATATCCTAGATGTATATTATTAAAAATGAGTTAAGTCTTTGAATAGATCCAATACCATTTGTAATAACATACACCTACTTAGCAGCTATTGGATCACAAAGCGGCTGGAAGGAAGCTTATTTCTACGTTCTCGTTAAGTCAACAACAATGTCAAGATAGTGAACAATTGTAAAGTAGTTATTGACAGTATTACGAAAATTATGGAAAGATGCAGTATCAAAATGAAGTAAAAAAGGAAATACATTATCGAAATATTGTACAAAACTAAAATGCTTTTGTGATCTGAATATTTATAGACATTCTTTCAATTTTAAAAGCGAAAATCGACAGCTAGAGCTAGAAGAGACATTGAAACTTTTTAGCGGTATCGTGATGTTCTTTGGAAGCAAAAAGGAATGACCAGAGATGATGGATTGCAGGTATTACTAAAAATGCGAAATGTTAAAAAACGCCGAAAAAGTGAGTAATTGTATATTTGACGATCGGTACAATACATTTTTTAAGGTTTTCAATTAGTGATGAAATGCCAAATAAATCTCAAAATGCGAAATAACGTGCAAAGAGCGAAATTGACGTGACTCTGCGATAGAATTACCAAATTGCATTATATAGTTTCCTTCGTGTTCGCTCTCTAACTAGCGATGCCACATTGACAACAACACACCGATGTTTGAAAACACTTAATTTGAGGGTGGCGTATGTTTATTAATTTATATTTAAGATTGAGCTGACAAAACAAAGTAAAAAGTAATAAGAACAATTACAAAAACTGATCCTGAAAGCTTGCGCTCTCAGGGTCAGCTCACGCACTACTTTTTACGCTTTTATATTTGGTGAAGTACACAAATGGTGAAATATTAAATTAATTTCCCTTACTTCCTAATTTTAATAGAAGAATCTGTGAAGTATCAAAATATTTATCTCCAAGAGTCCTTCCTTAATAATAATTGTGTCAACAAATGATACAAAATTCTAAATCTTAATTTTTATAATGCTATAGCCTTGTTGTCAAATGCTATTTAAAAAAAAATTAAGTGCTTAATTCTACGATCACTTGGAACGCTCCTCTCACCCGCGCCGTTGGGTTCCGCGTGGCCCAAGATTGCGCCTTGTGGCACCCCTTCCCCGCGAAGCCGCGCTTGGGAGTCCGCGCAGGCGCCTCTGCGGCGAAAACAAGAGAAAACTTGCCTTCCGCCCGCTTTATAGATATTTCTTTGTATTTTTTGCACTCCCTCGGCCGCTCCCTCCCTTGGGGGGGAGGGGGTCGAGCGCGGGGCGTCCGGCGGGGGCCCGGGACGCGAAGGCGGGCGGGTTTCTTCGGATCGCGAAACGAGGAAAACGACTAATTGAATCGTGTTTCATTAAAGTGCTGGTAATTTGATTCCGTCAGAAAAAGGAGGCGGTGCGGAAGGGGTTGAGAAGGGGTTGAGGGTGGGGAGGTTGGACTGCGAAGCCGCTTCTTAGAGTCTTCCGCCCTCCCCCGCGCTCACCCCCAAGACTTCTTCCGCTTCTTCTTCTGCTGCTGGTGCTGCTGGAGAATTTGCAGCTTCTCTTTTATTCATCCCAGGCGCTACAGCGTGGCCCGGAAGTACGCGATCGCGCCTGAAGGACGGGCAGGCCGTCCGCAGCTGGGCGTTTAAGTACTCTTTGTTCGTTTTTTTTTTACAGTTGTGTTTTTAAACGGGTTTTATCGTAACAGAAAAACAAGGAATACTGTTGGGGGTAGTCCTGTGGATGCCGTTTCTTTCCTAATTTAGATGTTTGCACATTACTTGTTAACCAAGCTAAATATTTTTAATACGGTTTGTCTTTGGGCGTTACCCCTCTAATTTGATATAAAACGTTTTCTAAGCATGGAAAGTACATATTCCAGCTTGAAAATCTTGCAGGAGGGAGGTCAAGTGTCATTCTGAAAGAGGACGTTTTTAATACAATCCTTTCGAAGTCTTAACGTTTCAGTCTTAAGGTTTCACTAAAGTAGCACAGCATAACTATATTGTTTTTTCATGCCTTATCAATGATTACAGTATGAATATGTAAATATTTTGTAAAATGGACTTTCCACAAACATTGATGAATTTGTTCCTCTCCATATGAGATAATTTAAACTCTTCACTCACAACCATCATTTGAATCTAGTATCTCACCTTCTTTACTCTGTATGCAAATGAGTTTCTGTGACCTTCAGTCTCCCAAGTGTTCTTCCAACCGAATGGTAGAGAAAGCGCAAAGACGTTGGACATTAGTTATTCCTAATACTTAGCAACTCCACTTCATCTCGTCTAAATGTATGGATAAATGGTCGTGTGTACCACTCGTAATTCCCGAAATGAAGTTTTTGTTTCATGACAGAGCATTCTGCAACATGTTGATGACATAAGCAAATACATTTTTGTGGAAGAATCTTCTTTGATTTATGTAAACTCGTACATTTTATACGATTTTCAAATTATTTCGCAGCATGAAAACATAAGATTTTGTTTCGTCACTCACACATTGTGTCATCTATATTTTTGTCACAAATTCAATATACTGTCATATATCAATTTTTGTGTAATGAATATTTTTAAAAAAATTCAATATATAATATTCCTTCAAAAACGGTATTTACCATCATATCAACGTGAACTGAAGAAAACAGTTGTACTGAAACTTCAAAATATAATTAATTACGTTCAAATGGCAAAACGTCATGTTCGTAACCAACAAAACTTTCTTATTCGAATTAGAATGAAACAACGGCGACCCATCAAATTTTTATACCTTCCAAGAGTATACAGAAAATTCCACTGGCATAACTAAAAATAAGTGAAGAATGGTGCAGTTGTAGCAACTCTTACTCTCCTGTGCTGGCACTGCTCAATTGCGTGTTGTAGAGAGAGGGTTGGGGGGGGGGGCTCACAACCAGCCGTCCGCGCACTCTCAATGAACAGCGAGGTCTCGACGCCGTGATTTGTAATTTTACTATGTCATGATTTTGTCTCAAGCTTTATGAAACAACCTTCTCTCCTGCGAGGATGCGAAATATGGGAAGAAGAAGAAGAGGAAGGAAAGAATGCCCGCGATCCGTAGCCCGTTTGTTAGGGTACTACTTCGGCATTCGCTTGGTGTTGAACGGAGAAACAACGGAAACTACCGACTAGAACAGCCGGCCGCTAGAATTCTCCTCCAGACAGCACCTGAATTCGGCCTAGCTCACAAGATGGTGTCCAAAATCCTTCCACTGTCAGGACTCGAACCTAGGACCTCCCGGTCAGAAGCACTGCAGTGACATCAGTTGATGCACTGTCACCACTTCTGGTTCAAAATCTAGAGAACTGTGGAACATTGGGGGAAAAATCATGCACATTTTCCTATTTCAGTCGTTCATAAATCTTCTGGTAGCAACTACGAGTATGTCAGTTGCCTGAAGAGAACAATTCGAGAGAGAAAGTTGGTATCGTGTTGCCAGAGGTTTCCCATCCTCAACTCGTCCTTTGCGCAGTGGAAATTGCTCCTCGAGGGAAAGTTCTGGTCACTGAAGCGCCGCCTCTGTCGCTTGTCTACCCCGATAAGCGGAGAATTCCAAGACATAATGTCGACTCTGACGGAAAGTTCAGAACGCCTGACTAGTTTAACGCCCACTACTCTTCGTCCACCGCCCATTGTCCACTGCCCGCACCCCCCGCTATTTCCCACCCTCCTGCAACCCCTTGCCTTCCACCGCTCTCCATCTCTCTTCTTGCCAGCCTCCTTCCAGCCACACTTCGGATCCTTTGCCACTGTTCCTCTGTTCCGCTCCAAGTTCCAGTCGAGAGGGTCCAAAGAACAGCCTCTCATCAGGAGACATGGGCTCGAACTGTTCCCCTATGCGGTTGCCTCCCCAGCACACGAAGGAGCCCGGAAGGGATCGCTAACTCAATTACACATTCCGAGCCGCACTGGAAACCTCACAGAGGGCGGTTGACTCCAACAGCCAGAGATGGGAGAGGCTGAACAGTACGTGCACGTGAACTAATCCGGAAGCTGGAGGGGAGATGCATTTCAACGTATTTTATTTTATTCTACAACGTAACTCATTTGCCTTATTTCTTCAACGTTTCAATGATAGCTCACAATTTCGTTAATACAGTTAACGACCTTAACGAAATACGAAAAATTAAAAAATGACCTTATGATATAATAATATAATATGATAATACGATATAATAATTTGGAAATTACGAAACGAGGGTAATGCAATTGATGCCGTAGGAGTTTGGCTAGCGAAATCTAGACTGGGGATTTAGACTGCATGTGCAAATGATGCCGGTAGTGAACGCAGCATGTTCCAAAGTTTTTATTGTTGAAAGATACAAAATTCCCATTGAAATCTTGTACAAGACTCGTTCCTGAATGTTATAACATACGAAGGCAAGTTAATGGTTTGTCAAGGTCAGTGTTAAAAAAATTACCTCTCTGATTTTAGACCGGGAGAGATGGCTCAGGGCTTCAACTGATGTCACTGCAGACTCTCTGACCGAAAGGTCCTAAGTTCGCGTCCCGACTGTGGCATGATTTTCGACCCTAGCTTGTGAGCTAGGTCGAATTCATTCGCTGTCTGGAGATTCTAGCGTCCGGCTGCTCTGATCGGTAGCTTTCCATGGTTTCTCCGATCAACACCAGGCAAATGCCGGAGTAGTACCCTAATAAACGGGCCAGGACCGCGCGCGATCTTTCCTATCTCTTCCTCGTCCTATCCTCACCCCTTACACACACACACACACACACTCTGACATACACTACACTACCACACATGCTGGGAGTCCGGTCAGGAGCTTAGAGGTTGTCCCGGCTGGTGCGGTGCCTCGCTGGTGGGAGATACCTGGTTAGCGAAAACCCCGCTAACCGACGGTAGGTCGGCGATGGATCTCGCCATCCAGCAGGGGAAGATCACCGCCATCTCCCGAGCAAAAACATACTCTACACTTACGTAACTAATGACCCTAGTAATTGACGCGCCCGGAATCACTATCAATCAATCAATCAATCCATATAGGATTTTGTTTTTTCTCTGAGCACTCCGACTTGTCAGAAGAGTTCCTCCACGACGATCACATCCGCTCTCCCACTTTTCATAAACTACCATGAACTTCCATGAGCAAGAACTTCCATGCACAGTATGTATTCGCAATCATATTCTTTTTTAACTTTTCGCTCCCTCAAGCCATTCATCTTCGCGTGCTCTGAGCGTGTGTGTCAGGCCATTCATTCCCGTCTTTTTCTCCAGTTCCCACATTACTTTCACAACACCTATTTTACATTTTATCCTTGATCCTATTTGCTTCACTGTCTTATCAGCAGATGAGGACCTGGGGCCTAGGAGTGATCAAAATAGGTGGTAATTTATTCATCTCGACTCTGTTGCGCGAATAGGAGGATAAATTGTTGGTGATTGATAGTAAGAGAAACAAAATCTTAGTAATGGTCCCCGATATTCTCCGGTAACTTTAACGAAGTCTTTGAAAAGTGAAATGTTTTGAAGTGATTAAATGATTTATTATAATTACGTGATTTCTACCTACTTAACATTGCACGTCGCTTCCATTTGCCTCAGAAAAAATAAGCGCCCTCATGTTTTAGAACTAGATGTACTGCGGCATCTTCCGCCCCAACGTGTCTGCCACTGCAGACCGCGACACCTTTAAATCACGCAACCGAATAAGTCGTGCGTGGGTTCCGCTGGGCACGCACGCGAACACTGGACCCACGCGTGCCCTACAGCCCGTACTAGCCGCAGTAGTTATCACTTGCCTTATTAAATTACTAAGATCACTATGAAATGAGTTTTATCTTTAACGTTTAATTCCGATTGTGTTTTTAGAACATTCAATTAGAATTTTCTGTGAAACCTTTTAGACTGAAAAATACAAAGCCATCTAGCGGTGACTTTCGAAAAGAAAACCCTAAGAGGCCAATAATTTTTCATCGTTGTCATGAGATACAACCAGATCACATATTGTCACAATTTCCACGATCAAATTCTTCACACTACTGCGACAGTGTTCACTGCTTCTATAGACTTTCTTACCCTTCTGCACATTTTACTCCAATCTTCTTCCTCTGCAGCTCGCCTCGTTCCGAATCGCCCAGAGGCGGCGTTGCGACCTCGACCCCAAACTCCTTCCCCGTCAGCCGCCCCCACCTTTCCTCCGGTCCCCGTCGCCCGGGGACCGAGACGGAGGGTGTGGGTAGAGAGGGGAGGGTCGGGAGGGGGAGGGGCCGAAGTGGAGGAGCAGCGGAGTGCGCGCCTCCGCGGGTCAATTAAGCACGTCGCGAAAATCTATTTAACTCGGATTACCGACTATAATTTTTCCCAAATTGGCCTCCCGCTGGCCGGCGGCGGCTTCGAAATTGGCCGCGAAATGAGACCTCCCGAGCGACCTCGCGCTCGTCGCCACTCTCGACAATTCTCCTGCTAGCGCGCGGGCTCACGCGCGGGCTCACGCAAAGGGCTTACGCACGGGCTCATGCACAGGCTCACGCATGGGCTCACGCACGGGCTCACACACGGGCTCACGCACGGGCTCACGCATGGGCTCACGCACGGGCTCACGCACGGGCTCACGCACGGGCTCACGCGCGGACTCACGCACGGGCTCATGCACAGGCTCACGCACGGGCTCACGCACGGGCTCACGCACGGGCTCACGCGCGGACTCACGCGCGGTCTCACGCGCGGTCTCACGCGCGGTCTCACGCGCGGTCTCACGCGCGGTCTTACGCGCGAGTTAAGCTGGGGCTCGCTTATTATTTTATACCAGTTTGAATTATATCAAGATATCACAGTAATTCAGATTTTTAAAATTATCCATTTTCCAAAATTATCCGTTCTGGAGATATGTTCATAAATATCGAAGCATCTCACTCCCCTACCCCTTTAAAGTCAGATCTGCCATGCCCATCCAATACGTTTCTTGAAAAACTTTTCTCGTATTTAAGTTTCGCGCTGTTGTTCCGAATTCAAATTACGTGCGCAAGGAATTTGCAATGCTACTAATCTGTGTATTCTCTGACAAGTAATGGAATATGCAATAGATTAATTTTGTTTATCCTTTCAGAGGCTGGTGTGTGAATTGAGTGGACAATTCCTGTTTGTCGTTTTCTTACATAGAGGTAGTAAATACTCGTAGTTTTCTTAAGCATAGATATTCGTTATGATTACTACAGTGTAATTGAAATGGCAAAGCTCAAAGTTGTATACAGATCTAAGAAGCATGCATTTCGTGACAACAGGTCCTACAAAGGAAACTAATGTTTCTACCAGTACACCTGAAAGTGCTTTATCAAACAAATTAAGTGATATAGATTTCAGTATCTGCACCGATGTTGTTAACATTGTATTTAACGTAAATATTTTATTTAGAGAATTGGAAAAGTGTCTTCGTTGTGTGTGGATTAACTGTTAATATATGTGTAAATTAAATTGGTAGGTTTAGGCTACAATGTGAAAGTTTTCAACCTTTTTTTAACACATGTTCAACTTTAAACTTCATTTCCCAAGTTTGATTTTTTGAAATGATTTCCCTGATAACTCAAGCAATGATTACGTTACATAAATGAAATTTTGTACACAGATGCACCTCTATTATATGAACAATATTTACTAGAATCTAGGTTCTGTCATCATTATATTTTAAAAAATTCTATAAGATGTTTTTGCCAAAAAAATTTAAATGGAAATAATGAATAAAAAAATGTCTCTTTACAGAAGTTAAAAATTCTAGTGAATGTTGTAAATCTGAGACTTACCAACAGTTAAATGTAAAAATCAAGTTGTAATTCAACAATTCAAGGAAGTTATCATGGTAACCCTTTTCAGCAACAAAGTGTACAATATAATATTTAACATGTTTTCTATAATTCTGTCAGTAACTTTGTAATAAGCAACGGCATTTACAATGATGATGTGATCCTTGATGTGAATGAAATTGTGTTCAAAATCAATTCTTTATAGTCAACTTTCATTTTGATGCTTGTTACAGATGAGGGCCTGAAACCTTAAACATTAAAACAAGCAGCTCTGCTAAAGTAAGTGAATATTCATTTTTTTCTTTTGCAAAAAATTTTGGAAATGTTTTCTCTTGAAGTATTTGTGAAAGCAACAAAATAAGTTTGTAATAGAATTTCCTCTTAGTTTTGTAGTTTTCCCTTACTCTGATATTTCTCCAAATGGTACTCTTTGCTTTACTGACATTTCTCCAAATTGATGTTATAGTTTGATGAAAGAATGTATGTCATTGTAGATAGTGGTAAATCTATTTTTTGTTAGGAGGTATGGATCAGTTCAAATAAATGAGGAAAATGACACATTATTTTATATGATCTTTACTTAGTGCTTACTTGCGATGATACGGAAAGTTTGCTGGATCTCCCTCTTAGGCACACAGACAGGCCTAGGTTGACCTGTGAGCGAAATAAAGATGACTATTACCCTCTTTAATTGCCTAAGCCCAGTGGCGTAGCTAGGTGGGGGCAGGAGGGGCGGTCCACCCCGGGTGACACCATTTTAGGGGTAAAATTATATAATTGGAATTATATAATTTTAATGATTTATTTAAAAAATAATAGTTTTATAAAAACATGCGCTTGTTAATTAGTTATACTTCGTTTTAGATTATTTACAATTAAATCTCAATTATTCTGAAATAAATGCAGTTTTTTAATATATTATAAATAAATGTCATGTGCAAATATATTTTTATTAAACAATATATAAAGTATTCGTTATTAGTTTTTTTGTATTTAATTTATGGGGGGGGGGTGATACCATTAGTTTTGCCTCGGTTGACACCAACTCAAGCTACGCCACTGCCTAAGCCAACGCGAAAGGGGTATGTTTTACCCAGATTAATTTTATGTTCTAAAACTTATTTCATGGAACATTACTAGTTAATTAAAAGACAACAATTAAAAGAACTGTTTCGAAATTTTTTTCTCAATTCGTAAGTTTCTCACTATTGTTGATTAAATATACATAATTTGAAAGAAAATAGTGTTAATATTCGAAACTCCATGTTCTACAAATGTGCAGCAATGGCCGTGCCATTGCGCAGTTAGTGTGATTTTTCGAATAAGTCTGCAAGCCGTGACTTCCTTCCACATTGCGAACTTTGTAAAAAGAATACAGTGCCAACGTCCCACGATGTAAACGTAGTCCATTCTAAAACTAATAAGCTGCATTAATACTCCAAACCGTAATATGATAATCCTTTAATTTAATTACGAGTGCTTGGGTGACTTGTCCAGACATATACGGGACTTACAAAGGCCACTACTAGGTCCTCGTAAATACTTTTTTTCCTTTTAGCCGCCTTTGCTCGGCCTTGGCACTGTCATAAATACAGAATTTGTCATACTGGTGCCTTTTATAGAGCCTTTTAAGTGTGTTCGAGATTGGAGTGTCTTTTTTTCGGGACGACTCTGAAATAATAAAACAAGTCGGCATACGTTAAGCCCCCAGACCCTTTTTATTCCCGGGCTCTTCTCTTTTTGCACGGCGAAACCCGAAGCCGGAGGATTCCGCTCGCAAAGCGGTTGTCACAGTTATTAATGAACTAAATATTTGACGAGATGTGTGCCGTAGTCAGCCGTCGTAAAAACGACTTCAGAAACCTCCCCCCTTCCCGTCAGACGATGGCCGTCACAAAAGATAAAAATAAAGTAAATGAAGCGATGAAAAAATAGAATCGGAGGTCCCGAGACGCTTTGAAAGGGAACGTAGCGACGATAAAGGAAGGAAGAAGGGACGTTTAACTCACGGGCCAATAAAAGAAAATAAGTTTGTAAGAGCAAAAAGAGGGCGATAAAAAGTGTTGAAAAGAGCGAGGACAAAGAGGCGAACTGCAAACGGTGTCCAAAATGTAATGGAATGCCCACGTGCGACCGACAGTAGAAAGCAGAGTAGCTCTCTCTGCATTTTACACGTTCTCGGAGTGCAACACTCGCTGCGAAAATAACTATAACGGTTCATGACTCGTGTTCAACACTATTTCACTATTTTTAGTATTTCGGCTGATATGAGGCTTTACGTTACTAAGAAATTTTAAGTTAATAGAATATTGAATGACTAGCTGAACCCGTGTGATTATATCGCACAGAAAGAAGTGTTAAGGAAATGTTACGACAGAAAATACTGCATATCCATGAATATACATTATGTTTTGTATTTATAAATATTTTTACACGAATATACTTGGATATTTTTTTGCCTTAGACTGCCAGGGAATATTTCGTGAACTTTTGATTCTGTCCAAGGCCACTCTCCAATTATGTGTCCAGGCACTGGGCGTGATCGTATATGATACACACGGCCAGTCAGAAAAACCTAGTATGCATCACATTTGATGCACATGGCAGTCAAAGTGTTAACAGCAAATCCTGGTATCAATCTTACCTCAATGTGAAGTATGTAAGAAAATGTATGAAATACAATTTCCAAATAATAATCAGAACTCTCTCACCGCTTTGATGTTTTCCGTAAATATCGCAAGAATGATATATGCCAATTCTGGGATCGCTAAGCCATTAGTGCCGTGGCGATCTTGGAACGAAGGATCGTGGGTTCGAATCCCGCCTCGGGCATGGCTGTGTGTGTTTCGTGATTGTGTGTGTTGTTTATGTGTATTGTGCTTGTGTGTCTCTTATGATTGGCGTCAGGAAGGGCCAGCCGTACAAACATTGCCAAATCTGTGTAAAAATGGTGTAGCGAAAAAATTAATAAACATTGACCCCGCACCCATTAGCGCTGACCCACAGTAACGGCCAAAGGCAAAAGAATTAGAAGAGATCGCAAGAATGATATAGAAGAAAGAACACTGATTATTTACAACTGATAGTCACAAACTATCGTTTCAATAATCACACAACACGATGCAAGATAACTGCTTTTCCTTTTCCCGTTTCTTTGTCAAATTGCGCATGACGTTTTTGTCCCGTTTCCATTCAAACCGCGCATTTAAAACAAGGCAAATTTCGTAGCTTTTTATTAATAGAGGAAAGCAGTGTTCTATTCAATATACAGGGTGAGTCACGTAACTTTAGTACCTCCTGTAATTTTTGAACGGTTGAAGTTATTGCAATGCAGTTTTCACGAAAGTGCATGAGGGGAAGGGGCTAATAGATACGTGCATTAATTTCTATTTATCACTTGTATTTTACGAGATTTTTTAGGTAACTTTGTTTTTTCAAATGGAACTATACATATTTTTTCAGTCCACCATGACGAGCGTAAAAAGACGAATCCAATGATGTACATATTGTCATATGTTAGATAAGCATTTTTTTGATTAATTTTGATTTTTGTGACTGGGGTTTAACGGACATTTTGAATAGTCCACCACACAAGGTCACGCAGCATTCCACCAGTAACGCGCGCCCGGGCAAGGGAAGGGAGATTTGAAGATACGAAACATATTCCAAATATTCACAAAACCATTGCAGTTTTTTCCTGAACTGTGCTTTCCATCCTTCGGCATTATCAGATTTTCGACTTTCTTTGACTGAAGGAATTAAAGGATGGAAAGTAAGGATTTGTCATAAGTTTGTATCGTAATAAAATTGTTTATAACTTCAACTCCATTTAATGGGGTTTCATAAGATACGTATTAATGAGATCTTGAAACGAAGCACAATAAGAATAAATAATTAAAACTGTACAAAAAATATTGCGTATTTTGAGCAAACAATTTTAATGTTAATAAGAATATAATAGTAACTTAGGGATAGAAATAATCTTATTTCAATAAATACTACTTAAGACAAATCCGTATTTTCAATCCCTAAGAAACACAAAATATCTGAAAATGGATCAGGATGGAAAGGAGAGTTCAGGAAAAAACTGCAATGGTTTTGTGAATATTTGGAATATGTTACACATATCAATTAGGCCTATTCCCTCATTCACTTCCGTGAAAACTGCATTGCAATATCTTCAACCGTTCAAAAGTTACAGGAGGTGCTAAAGTTACGTGACTCAACCTGTATAGTGATCTTCACTCCTAATTTTTTCTCTCTTTTTTTTTTGTACCTCACTTGTTTAAAACCATTTATTGGGAGCTGAATAGGAGGGACATCAAAATCATTCTCTTTACAACTTTAATACATACGATATTGTAGCGATACGTAGTGTTGGTCAGTAACTTTCGCGCCACGGTTACAAGGAGAAAACATCATGCATTTCGATGATTCGAACTCGCAACTTTCATTCCACGCTGCCAACAGGTAGTAACCGTAAGTTCAAGTTAATAGTATATTTTGCATGTTTAATCGTATCTAAACTCTTCCTAAAATGCAAGGTATAACCCGACCAAACGAAGTGTAGGACTGAAGAGGGAACGGCGCATCTGAGAACTAACAACGGCGACAGTTGCGTCGCACTTTAGCGCCGGGACAATGAAGTCTGGGGCATTCATGGTCTGTTCCAAAGTAATGAAGCATTTTTGCGTAATATAGTACGTAATGCTAATTAATCAGCCCAATTAGTTTTTTTCGATAATTTTCCGTAGAAATATTACTTTAACCACACAGAAAGCACTTAATAATTTGATCACTCTTTAACGATTTGAAACACATCTCCATTACCTTGTATTTTATGAACATCTGGAAGTTAAACAAAAAAGTCTGGGATGTTTTTCTTTAAATCAAATAATGTAATGTATTCATGTTGTAGAATTTGTTGTGTATGATTACTGGAATATGTGATTACTTTTAGGGAATCAAAATACTTCCATTTTTATATGCTTGTCAGTATTTATGAATATAATTATCGAACGCATCGACATTTTTCCGTGGTTTTAAATAGACTGTCATGGATATTGTTGAACCTAAGATGACATTACAGGAGATGTAACGTTTCGCACAATTCCAATGTTTATTTAAATTTTTTACATTGTTATTTGATAAATAAGAAACATATGAGGTACCGAGGTTGTTAGAGAATGAAGTTAGCAACGGAGATTTATGACTTATAGAGAGAGAATTGAACGAAAAAACGTGTTCCTATAACGAAATACGTAAGAGATAATTGTACAAAGTGAAAAGGTACAAAATATTAACGTACATTGTACAAGAATTTTAAAATAAAACTAAAATAAACTATGAATTGAAGTGTTACTACTTAAAAAAATAAGTAGTTACAGCAATTGTAACGGCAAATACAACAAAAAAAGTGTTGGCAGAGTGTGACGTTACAAAGATCATGTACTCGTCTTCGTACCTTGGTCTAGATCAGTGCTTGAGATTTCAGTACACTGAGTATACCAATAGCTCTGTCTCTCTCCGAAGCAAAACAAAACGCAGTGCTGCCCTCATCGCAAGTCCTACACTCCGCATGGTCGGGCTATATCTCGTGATGTGACTTTTGTGTCGTAAGTGGAGAGGCAGGTCTTCTCTCGCGGAACATTCCTTAGAATTAAAGGCGTACAGGGCAAGAAGGAAGATCGGTAGCTTTGATCTTTTAATTATCGTTTTTGCAGAAAAAAAAATCAAAAATAAACTATAAAGTTGAACTTTCCTAAAGGCTCGCTTTCTAATGATACACGTAAATAAAATATTACTCCAGCTAACGAACTCGCACTCAGTTTTTTCATTTAATCAATTGACCCCTTGATTGCTCATTATTTTCCACAAACTTTGAGGATGGATTTTGGTAGTATATGCATCTAGTAAAAAGGAAAGTACATACTACAGCATGTTTACAGAAAACAGTTAATAAAAAATCAGTTAATATGAAGATGGCAGTTCTTCAGGTCTTGTTATTTCTTTTGGATTGAGAGGAATCCTAAAGATATTACGGCAGACAATTATTGAATTGATTTAAATTGCTTTTTCCTTCATTTTAAAAATTGAGTCTAGCAAATCCTCCACCCTTCTACATTTACCCCTTCATTTCATAGAGTCGAAAAAAGAGAAACGGAAAATATTTGTTGAACGGACCCCCAAACATTTTATCTACGTTTGCATTCTTTCATAACCCTTCACAATCCTCTCCATTCCACCGCCAGCAAAGGTGACACGTCACGAACGTGTGTATTATAACGAGCGCTCCATACAACGCTTCACTATTTGTCTCCCTCCCCCGCCCCGCCCGCCCTCGCCGCCGCCGCAGCCGGAGGGCACCAACACCACACTCACCCCGCGCGGCTGTCGAGTACGAAAAATCACAGCCCTCTCTCATCGCAACAGGGCGACCGCGATTCGTCGCGCGGACCAACACGAAAAACGTCCATACAAGCAATGCTAACACAGCCGGCGCTCTTGGCCCTGTTAAAACGCCAATGAGTGGAACTCGTCCCGAGAGGCATTGTCGACGGCCGGGCGACGCGGATCCCGAACATTCTGTGGCGCGCGCTGTCGCGGTGGGCGGGGCGGGAGTGGGCGCGGGGACGGGGACGGGGATGGGGACGGTCGGGGGAAAGTTGGGAAACGGACAAGGACGGGACGAACAGATTGTGGAGGGCAAGGGACTGGAATGGAATAGGAAAGGTGGGGTCATGGAAAGGTGTAACGGGGAGAGGCGGGGTGGGGAGAGGTGCGACGTAGTAAAGAAGGGGGCGTGGAGAGGAGGGGACATGAAGGAGGAGGGCGGAAGGTGGAGTGACGGGAACATGAGATGGATTGTGGAATGTGGTTGTGGGGATGTGGAGGGGTGGGGCGTGAAGAGGCGAGTGCATGGAGGGGCGAAAGCATAGAGAGGAGGGGACGTTGAGGGGCAGGCGTGAAGAGGCGGGTAATGGAGGGGCGGAAGCGAGGAGACGTGGAGGGGTGGGGTGAGGAAAGTCGGGGGTGTGGAGAGGCCAGGACGTGAAGGGACAGGGGCGGGGCGAGGACGTGAAAGGACGGGGGTGTGGAGGGGCAGGAGCGTGGAGAGGCGGGAGCGTGGAGGGGCGGGAGCGTGGAGGGGCGGGAGCGTAGAGAGGTGGGAGCGTGGAGAGGCGGGAGCGTGGAGGAGCGGGAGCGTGAAGGGAGGCGGGGAATGATACAAAGAGGAGGGGAGGGATGGAAGGTGACGAGTGAGGGGCGAGCGAAGGGCGTCACGGCCCATCCATCTCGTCGGTCGCAGCTCTGCAGTCTTCGCATCGCTGCCCGGGCGCTGCGCTGACACGAGCGCCTAATTTCGCCCCGGCGAGTTTTCGCCTGCGTCGCGTCGCGTCCCGCCCCGCCCCGCCCCGCCCCGCCCCGCCCCGCCCCGCCCCGCCCCGCCCCGCCCCGCCCCGCCCCGCCCCGGCCCCCCCGTCTGCTCTCGCCAGCCCCGCCCACGGCGGCCGGCGCTCGCGGCTCGTCGCGGCGCTGTATTTGGAGCGGAATGTCCATTGATTGCGGTCGTGTTCTTTGAAACCCGAGCGAGTGCGCGGGAATGTGCTGCCGAGTGGGATCTCTGCCGCGCCCCGTCCCCCTCTCCCCCCCCCGCCCCCGGCGCTGTCGCTGCTCGACCAGGCGACGCGACGGCGCGAGTGATCGACTGCGAGTTGCCGCGCGTGCTCGCGCATGCGACCTCCGGCTGCGACTGCCGCGCTGCTGCAGAGCAGCGCTTCTTCGAGTGGGAATTCCTCCAGGAACTGCAAAAACTTGGGAGACATTTTAATGAAATATCTCTGAGTCGGATCCACGAAAGTCATATTGTGACTAGTTCTGTATCAATATTCTGTATGTCATCAATTGAAGCGTGACTCTTACAAATTAGGAAAAACAGTTGCAACATTGTACGTGTTCCGCCAGTGATTTGGCTTTCAAAGGTTTAATTAATTGTTAATTCGAGTTAGAGCTATAACAAAGTATAACGTTGCATTGTAGAGGATATATGATATCAGTAAATTGCAAATACTCTCTGAATTCGCCTATACAATCGTGCTTGTTAATTTGTTACATTCGACCTGAAGATTGCAACGGGAAACGACCATTTATTTCCACACACATTTATTTCCACATTTTTTTTCACTTTTATTTACATTTTTGCAGCATCAGATATTGTGCTCTGTTCTCTCCTTATTAACGCAAATAATTAACTTCATTTACTTCGTTTTCATTTCGTGTAAAAATATAATTAATCATTTGGTATATGCACGAATAAGCGTCTACATCAAGCTCGATTTTACCCCCGTGTTTTTTGTGTCGCTACATCCGTCATTTAGATTGTGTAGTACTCGCTAGAAGGGCACGTAATAGTTGGAATATGAAAGCCACGTCCATCGCAAACGTCTTTTACAATCTTGACAGGCTCTTCCAGCCATTGACTTCGAATATAGACATCACGCCTTCTTCGTACAAGAGGGCTTTCTTCTAACGACTCAATGGCAATCGCCGTGACGCAGTCAAATGTCAATGGCTCGTGGACACTCATCTCGGATACTTCAGTCATTGAAGATTCTTCTCGTGTGGAAAGAACAAGTGAGTGGGTCATTCTTAGCTTTCGAGGGCTTATTTAATCGACAATAGAACAGCGACGGCCCTCTTTTGCAAGAAATTAACTTGGCATTGTATTTGTCACATTCACGACTAGGGTATCAAAGTAGAAAGCTAACTTCATTAGCAATTAAGATAATGACGGTTAGTGTGATGAGTGGTTATGATATTGGTGCGATGGGTGAACAGAACAAATTACTACGTCTTATATAACTAACAAAATGGTTTTCCTGATTCATACATTAATTGTCGTGATGAATGGATAAGGAGAATGAATTGGGTAATGGATAAATTTTCCTAGAGAATTTGTGACAGAAATATAAACACCCAAATTCACCGACTCGAGTGACTCCCCAACATGTCTCGGACTTACGAAAATAATTGTTAACCTACATTTGACATATATTTTTTTAAACAAATAAAATAAGCATACATGTTGACTGCCGCAATGTCAGTTTACTCCACCATCAAACACAGCGAACGTCGACCAACCCCACCCTAATTTTCATTCAAGCTGCATTTCTTTTCCCAACGGAAGTATTACTATGCCCCTACACGAAAGACAGGAATGGTTGAAAATTGGATAATTGGTATTTTTGTCTCTTCTCTGACCCTTCTCTCAGGAATTGCTTTCACGAACAATTTTTTCAAAAATTGATTGATTTCTTTCTTTCAAGATTTATTATAGTTTTATATGATTTGTATATTTATAAATGATATAAGACAAGCGTTTGCTAACCTGAGGATCCGGTTCAAATCGCTGCAGAGTTGGTGCTTTTTATCCGGACATGGGTCGGTCCTAGGGTTCACTCAGCCTTCTTTTCAAATGAGTATTCGTATTTACTGGCTTTATTAACACTAAATATTACATAAAAAGTATCGGGCTGAAGCATGACGTTTGCCACGTCATCTTCACCCCATTTCCAAAGTCATAAAAAGACCGTCCAGAAATACCCGTTACATTGTACAGAGGGCCGTGGAAGGGGGAAGTAACCGGAGAAGGCTAAAAGGAACAGGAACGTCCTCTCAATCTTAAGCAGGTTAAACCTACAGTACTCCTAGTTCAATGACAAAAAAAACATGATACAAGAATAATTTAAGTTCGATTCATAAAATAGTTCAATTTATGCATTAGTTCAATTTATGCATTAGTTCAATTTATGCATTAGTTCGAATTATGCACTAGTTCGAATTATGCACTAGTTCGAATTATGCACTAGTTCGAATTATGCACTAGTTCGAATTATGCACTAGTTCGAATTATGCACTAGTTCGAATTATGCACTAGTTCGAATTATGCACTAGTTCGAATTATGCACTAGTTCGAATTATGCACTAGTTCGAATTATGCACTAGTTCGAATTATGCACTAGTTCGAATTATGCACTAGTTCGAATTATGCACTAGTTCGAATTATGCACTAGTTCGAATTATGCACTAGTTCGAATTATGCACTAGTTCGAATTATGCACTAGTTCGAATTGTGCACTAGTTCGAATTATGCACTAGTTCGAATTATGCACTAGTTCGAATTATGCACTAGTTCGAATTATGCACTAGTTCGAATTATGCACTAGTTCGAATTGTGCACTAGTTCGAATTGTGCACTAGTTCGAATTGTGCATTAGTTCGAATTGTGCACTAGTTCGAATTATGCAATAGTTCGATTTATGCAGTAGTGCGATTTATACATTATTTCGATATATGCAATAGTTTGATTTATGCAATAGTTTGATTTATGCAATAGTTCGATTTTTACAATGGTTCGGTTTAAAGGATTGTTTGATTTACAGAAGAGTTGTAATTATATAATATTTGCATTACACACGCATTAGTTAAATATGACAAAATAGTATAGTTATAATAGTTGGCAGTAGATATTCAACAGAACGTCCACCTCCCTGCCGTCTGTGGGGTCGCGCAGCCATCGCACGGCAGTTGCGTGCGCGCGTCGCCGCCACCTGCGCGGCACGTGACGCGGCAATCGACGTGCCTGGCGGCGCGCCGCGCCCGTCACAGCGCGTCGCCGTAAAGCACCGCCTCCGGCCCCGCCCTCCCGTCCACCCGCCGCGCGCGCGTATTTCACCGCCCGGTAGCGACGGCCGCGTCCTTTCTTGGTCGCGCCAACCCCCCTGCCTCATGCCGACGCCATAACGACGGTTTCTGCAGCGCTGACATTCGGAGCAGAAATAGTCGACGCTGGGCGAAGGGTGGAGTGAAAGTTAGGGAAGGACAAGAAGAAAAAGATGATGATAAGATGATGAAGATCGTCGTTGATGATAGACAACCTTCTATGTGAAAAAAAATGTACAAGAGGAAGGAAAACACTATTTGGTGTTAATGTACAGTTGGCTGGGTTTAGTCATTCTACACTTTCTATACAATAGTACGTATTGTGTTCGATGATTCTTGACCCGTAGTAATAATGATGTGAGGTTCACGAGTTTGGGTCAACTTGGTAATAAAGCGATTACAATAGTACAATGTACAATAGTACATAGAGACTACAATAGTACGTATTAAATATTTATCTACAATAATATTTTTCTGAAAGCACTTACGACATACGAGCACTTTTACCACATACGAGGTATTCTGTCATGAATAAATTGTAAAGGTCACATAAGAAGTTTTTATATTTACTATTTTAAGACCACAGTTTCTAGTTTTCTTCGGAAATTTTCTCATCAAACTAAAGAACAAGAAAATTCTGAATCGTAGAAACCAAAATGTAAAGATTGCCGATTTAGTCCCATAGGAGGTTGACCATCATCAACGACGACAACGACGACATGTTGATGTGGGATGTGCCGCTGGTGAAGATGGTGGTTCAGCTGTGATTTAAGAGAGTCGGGTTGAAAGAAAACATTTTCCAAATGGACATCGAATTCTTTCCCCTCTCCTCCGCTTATGGAAGAGTAAAAATAAGGCGTTTTCAGGTTCCTTTGTAATACCTTCCAGAATCGTCTGAAGAGACTTTTGTGGCGAAAAACGTTGAGATGGCGTCGGCAGCATTGATGGTGATTGTAATTTTGATGGTTATCATGACGTTGGAAACAGACACAGAGTACAATGGCAAATCGTGATCGAATGTCGTAAAATGATATCGATGCCTGAATTTGTGTCGGAAGTGACAATGAAGATGGGAATAATAGCCTCATATAAAATACATAAGCAAAGCGGATGTGGTCATTCTAGTACCCCTCATAGCTGTTATGCTTGTTGCCTGCTGTGAAGGCGGATGCGATGCGGAGGTAATGAAGCAAACATAAAGTACACATGGTCATGCAACGGCAACCTATGCCGAATCTCAAGTGTCAATCAACTAAAATAACGATGCCTGACATTACTTTAGCTTCTGCAAAAGAATTGTTTCTGCTGTAACTATGAAAATGAAATGTGATGATCTATGTGAAAGGTAAAAAAGTGAAGACTCAGCCAACCGGATGTGATAACTTCAGTATCCACCGTCCTGTAGTACGCTATAAGAGCAGATGCGATGCGGCAGTTGAAGAAGCAAACATAACAAAAAAGTGACCTTGAAGATGCTAAGACGACATGTGGAATGTGGATGGAAGCGACAATGGAATCAATGATACGAGCTTAACCTTGCATGACAATGCCGCATAGATTACAATAGCTATTGACAAAGAATACCACTGCTGTCACTACGGAAACTAAATGTATATACAAAGTTTGTCGAATACTACGGTTAGTATTTAGAGCAATTATGTAGCTTTCCGAAATAATTCTCTTAGGCAAAGAAAGCCACGGGATACTTTTAAAGACAGCTAGCCTATATATGATAATATTATTTTATTATATTATCGCCTTTGTAATAATTATAATTGTGGTTTTCACCCTTTCGACTTGTTTGAAGGCTTCCGTCACGAATCAATGAGTCAAATAAGAAAAACTACGGGTGCTATAATGTTTTTCATGGTTGTTGGTGAATTTTGAATTGATGGCAAAGTGAAAACGACTAACACAGGCTTCCAACTTACAATCTTTCTTTCCACTCAGTGGTTGTCACTACGTAGTTGGTCAGCTGCTTCGTGGCCACTCAGTGGTAAAATTGGAATAGCTGCGGCATCCATCCCGAACAACAACGTAGCAACCAACAGCTGCGTAGACCAGAATGACCGCGGCTGGTGGCGGCGACTTTGGTCACCACTGAACCGCAGCGGCGGCGGCGGCGGCAACGCGGTCCGGAGGAAGGAGGGGAGGGGCGCTGTTGACTGGTCGAGAGCCGACATGATTCGCCACACTTCACTAACTCACTTTAACTGCAGAACACAAGTAGGCTCATATACAAACACGGCCCCGCCTAGCCACTCCTGAGCGGCATTTTAATGACCCGGGCCTGTTCGCGCGCTGTCTCGCTCGGGCGCGCCCGCGGCCCTCGCCCCCTCTCGCTCGCCCCGCGCCGCCTCGCGACCTTCGCCGCCCCAGCCTGGAAGCGGACACCGACGCCCAACTGCCAATCCAAGATATTTCCGCCGTCCGGTTGCAGACAATAGTATCTGTGCGACATTTTGATAAAAGTTGCAATTATTGGCCTGTAAAATGAAGATGGAGTAGCTTCGCCTAGAAATTAAATGCTTATACTTCAAATGACTTCATGAAACGGCAATGAAAGGCAGTTATAATTTGCCTATACATTATGTCTTTTGCCTCTTGTTAAGAAAAAACCCTGCTGTTTAACAAAAATAATATGAAAACTGGTTGGTGATGAAATGTTGAATCTGTTCCTACCTTCATTAACTTGCTGGAATTACAATTTTTTTAAAAAAGCATCCACAGAAAAATAACGTTAAATGTAAATAAACTGAATAACAAACGTAATTTCTAAGATCCGCCTAAACGTATTCCAGTGTTGCTTTCACCACGGCTTCCTTCTGACAATATGGACGTCTTCGAGGAACGATTACCCACCAGCCAGCCCTGCCGCCTGGACTCACTGGTGGCAACAACTTTTGACGTCACTGAATTACACACTTTTAATGAAGTCTTGTCTGTACGAGAGACCTTGCTTCCCGGATAGTAGTGACTTCGTTGTCTGTGCCCTGAAGAAGGCCGCACGGCCGAAACATCGGCAACACTGAATACGGAACTAGGAGACGCGGCGTGTATGAACAGCCAACACATTTATTGATTACGGCTGTGATAGCGTGAGTCTAAAAGACTTTGCTCTTGGCTACAAAGGTTGATAAAAACTGGCAGTATCTAAAATGTGATGTTAGGAACATTATTTTATTTGGAAGTTCATTTTGAAGTGGGTCCGCCTCACGACGTGATCTATATATCTGAGAAAAGTTTTGAATAGCATGTTCATGCAAACTAGCTGTTATTGCCTTCTTGTATTCGGTTTAAATTCTGACTCTTAAAATCGAAGAATTGAAAACATGTTTTAAATCTTTCAAAATTAAGGACGATGTTGCTTACCTTGCGAAAAGGTGAAACGAGTAAATGTAGCTACTTTTATTATGTTTTAAATTCACATTGAATTATAATATCTTTTATTGTTTTATAATATGCTAAAAGTGTTTTCTAAAATCTTTTTGGATAATTTCTGTTTTTTAAAATTTTTTAACTGTTGTAAAGATTTTGGTAATATTGAAATATTAAAAGGGCTTCAAAAGGTGCGCATTGTGCAAGTCTACCATATCATTTCTGAAGACCGGAAGTTGTATTTAGCTTTGGTAGTAGCACTAAAAACCTTCTAACATGTATTAAAATTATTTTCAATTCATGAAAACATGTTCAATTGTCTTCATAAATAATATGTATTATCTTTTTCTGTTTTGAAACATTGGTTCAAAACCTATAAGACAGCCAGTATAATGAACTTGGAACGTACGGAAACCTGTGATCAAGGAAGGCGAAGAGACAAAATAAAAGAATTATGAAGAGTTGTTATCGCATAAAATTCGTAAAACGGACAAGTGTTGTGGTCCAGTCATTGTAACACTTGTGTTGAATGTCATGATACACGCATTGGCAACAGAAATGCGGTATATTTACACATTTCTCTACAGCTAAGTGGAAATCCTTGGTGGTGTAGCGTCATGGCGCGCTCAAACGGTGTCTACGCAAACGCACAGAGCAGAAAGTTGAACAAAGGGCTCAGAAGATGACGCATTGGGAATTTCTGCGTAGCGCGGATAAGGCGCGGAGGCAATGGGGGCAGCCGGGAGGCAATGGCGCGGATACGGCGCAAGGCCTTCCTTCTTCTTGTTCTCAGCAGCGTCGACGGGCAGTTGTGTGTAAGTTTGTGCGAGTGGCGCACGTGGGCAAGGGGCCGGCAATTCATTGTCGTGACGAGCGAGACATGCATTAGGTCTCAGATGTAGAGCGGTATGGTAGCCGTTCGATTAAAATCTCTCCTAGCAGTGGGATCTATTTAGTTAGTTAATTGTAAGCAATGAAATTTTGTTACTTGTGACTACGGTCTAGTTTATGAATAAACGCACTGTTCTTACAACCCACTCTCGTCTGTGTTTTGATTACACCCGTATGGCGCCACAGTGGTCATGGCCACTTCACAAAGCGGTGTGTGAATATCGTCCCTCAGCCAGCCCGCGCTTTGGCCGTGCCTCGCTGCGCCGCGCCGCTTGCCGTCTTTTTGCTCTTGCGCTTCCTTTCATGCGGCTGCCACCTCCCCTCTCCCCCCCTCCACGCCCCCTCCTCCCCGTACCTGCTCCCCCCGTCCCGCCCGTAGCCGCCGACGCCGCCGCCTCCCGGATACCTGAGTCGTCCAGCCTCTCATTAACATATCAAAAGACAAGCCCATGATTAAAAAGCCAGGCGGCGACGCTCAGACCACCCGCCCGTCCTAAGGACGACGACAGGGGCGGAGAAACGCGGAGACGGAGATACAGTCAGGCGCAAGGTCTAACAAACATCTGTGTTACCTCCATCAACGAGCATGTAAACTTTTGGAATCAAGAATTGTTTTAATCGAGAATACAATCCTCTTCAGATCAATATAAAAGGATCGTTCGGTTTGAAAGGAACATTCTTGGATTCAGAGTTCAAATACAGTACAACAGATTCATTCGGAAGGCACTGAATGAGAGGTAATATTGGTCCAGGTACTATATGAAAATAATGGTGTCAGTTGTTAGAGAGACAAAAAGCAGAGGGAATATTAAGAAGCAAGCAATGGGGGTCGTTGAGGCGGGCGCCACGGTCTGAAGACGGCAGGCGTCCAGTGCACGGCTGTGGAGAGGTGTAATGGGAGCGCATCAAGGGGAAGGGCAGCGGAGTTGGAGCTGTTGGAGAGCGGCGCTGGCGCGGACGAGAGCAAGATGCAGTGGGCGGGGAGAGCGCGGCGCGACAAAGGCCACGACGTCGTCGCCAGGTCGAGGGCGGCCGAGACAGAAGGCTCCCACTCCCTTCCCCTCCCTTCCCTTCCATCTCTTCCCCTCCCCCTCCCTTCCCCACCAACCACAAACCTCCCCTCGCATCCCCTCCCACCCCTCTCTTCCCTCATTCATTCCCCTCCCTTTCCATAACTCCCCTCCCAATTCCGTCACCTCCCCTCAGCCTCTACCATTCTTTCCCCCTCGTCTCTCACCTTCCCGATCCCGAACCCTTCCCCTCCCCTGACCCTGCCGGACCGCCCCACGCACCCCCATTGTAGCCTCCTCTTTCCCATGCTCTCGTCCCCCGCGCTCATTCCCGTCCATTCCTAGGACCTCCCTTTTCTTACCCATTCCTGCTAACTGCAATTACCTCCCTCCCTAGCCTTTTCCTTTCCCTCTCCTCCTCATTCCTGCCTTTTATTGTCCCCGACCCTCTCCATTTCCCCGCGCCCCTATCCGTTACCTTCCCGTTCCCCTCACTTTCCTCCCCGCGCCTTCTTGCCCTACCTTATTTCGTATCCGCCCCTCTTCAGTCTAACTTCCTCCCTATCCCATCTTCCCGATTCACTCATTCCTTTCTCAGCGCCCTGTCACCTCCCACTCCCCTTCTCCTCTCATCCTCTCCCCACTTTTGTGTCGCCCCTCCCATTCTCTCTCTACTTTTGTAGTGTCCCTCTCCTTCCCCTCCAGGCCCGCTTCTCTCACCACTTATATCCCCCTCACCGTCCAGACCGACGCTCGACCCACTCGGACCACCTCCGTCGTCGTCGACGCCGCAATCCCCCCCCCCATCCTCTGTCGTCTCCGCCGCCGCGGCCGCCGTTGTCGTCCGGCGACCAGAAGCGGTCAACGCTTCGGTTCCAGTTAGCGTTTATCCTCTCGTGCTCTTCTTTCGCTCGGCATGCTTTGAATCGAGTGGCGGCTTCTGTAGAAGCGCTCAAGAAAAGGGAGCATTGTGAGCGGCTGGCGGCCGCGACGGCGGCGGCGGCGGCCGGAGTTGGGGGTGTGGAAAAGGCTTTGAATGGCGGCGGCGGCGTCTGCGGCCCGGATCGATGTATGCGTCGCCTCAACGCACATCATTGTTCGGCCCCTTGGCCGCGGCCGCTGACCTCGGCCGCGGCCTCTCCGCGAATGCATTACCCGGCGAAGAAAGGACGCACGGCGCGATCGCGCGGGGCGGCTGGACGGCTGGGCGCAGGCGCTTGGCGAGCGGTTTGAATTATTGTATTCTTAATGTTGGTGCCAGCCGAGACGTGCGGTAGTTGGAGCGGTCATCATTCCGCGTCCCTGGAGTATGTTGGTCGAAAGAAAACCGGGGGAGGTGGCCAAAGACATGAACGATGTCACTGCAGTGCCTGTGACCGGGAGCTTCTGGGGTTAGGAGTCCCGATGGTGGCAGGATTTTCAACACTAGCTTGTCAGCTAGGTCGAATTCAGCCGCAATCTGAATTTTAGTGGCCGGGTGCTCTGATGGGTAGTTTTTCGTGGTTTCTCCATTCCACGCCTGGCGAATGCCGGAGCAGTATCCTAACAAGCGGGACACGAACCGTGCGCGATCTTTCCTTCCTCTTTCTTGCCCTATCCTTATTCCCTACTTACACACACACTAACATGCACTACACCACCACACATGCCGGGAGCTTAGAGCTTGACCCGGCTGGGCGCTGTGACGCTAGTTGGAGATACCTGGTTGAGGAAAACCCGGCTGGACGACGGTAGGTCGGCGCCGGAAATCCAGCGGGGAAAGATCATCGCCACCTCCCGACAAAAAAATGTGCCCTAAATTAACGGGAGTAATGACCTGATAAGTTGACGCGCCCGGAATCACTAACAATCGATAATCAACCGAGACGTGCAGTAGTTCCAGCAATAGTGATTCTGCGTATCCGGAGCACATAGGTCGAAAGAAACTGGTGCATGGTAAAGGTTTTTTCACGTCGAATAGTCTGTATTAGTTCCCATGCATACTACTTAATACTGTAATACCGCATTTCCATCCAGAAGGTAATTTTAGTACCTATACATCCGGAACTGAAATTTGAGATTTACGTTCGTGCTTGACTTATTGGGAATTCCAATATCGCACTTTAACAGAAACTAATTTTCAAAACCAAGTAAACTTCCCAATGAATTAACTATTACGAATTAACATACTGTCACGAAGTGATTTCAAGGTTTTGTCTTCAGATGTTTGCATATTCTCCAGTCTTGGGACCTGAGCCAACGAAAAGGCTACTTGTTACTTTAATTAGTCATTCATCGTATGTAGTGCTCAAGCTCCATCAACTTGAATTGGTCAGAAAACTCCGAAACGCTAGCAGCTAATGACACTAATTGACAAAATCTTCGTAATTTCGTGTAAAAAAATCTATAGAGTTCCTTCTGTAGCATTCTATGCAGACCCAAAGTGGATGGGTCACGAGAACTTTTACCCCAAGGAATCTCAAACCAACAAATATGAACAATTTTTTCCGTAGGAGTTTTCTCCAGACGACAGCCGGTTACCCTTTACGTCCCGAAATTCTAACCTTACACTGGACACCACCACACTTGCGGGCCCCTCTGAACTGGGGTCAGAGGAACGCGAGGCCTTCCGCCACAACACATATGAGAGACAAAGATTAAACAACCATTCCTAAGATGGGATTCGAAACCGAGAACCTTCGGACCGAAGATCTGCGTCGATACACGTTCTTAGCCACCTCGGCTAGCCAGGTCGGCTGCACTATTATTGCTAACAAGGAATGCGTTATCTTGTCGACCTCGATCTTGCGCCCAGCTCCAAATATGCAAAGGACGCAGGGCAGTGGAGTAAGTCAAGTAACCGTGCCTGTTCACCACTTGTTACTATCTTATATTATGATTTCCTTCTTAACTGGATTGGCTCGATAATTTTCTATAAATAATACCATGAGTGGATTGGAATTTTTCAATAAATTCCTCACTCGCGACGAGGGAATGCGACTCTGTTTAAGTTCCACTCAGTTCCAAGTTATGACTAGAGACCGGATTTTTATGTAATTACATACTTTTTGTCTTTCTACTTACCGTTCTCAAAATTGTAAACTTGCGGAATCATAGCCCTCCTAACACAATATCGAATTTTTTCGTTACATGTTTTTACATATTTAGTACTATATTACATATTTTACATATTTCGCTGTTTTCACAATATATTTTCATATTTTTTTTTTTTTTTTTTTTTTTTTTTTTTGCGATCACTGACGTATAACACTTCGATGATGATGCTACAGTATATGTTTGCTAGTCGTAGATCTCGCCAGTTTGTGCAATGGCTTCTATTGCGATTAGTCCGGCTGCTAAACTACGGTCCTGGATTACAATAGATGAAGCTTTTGCTACTGACGAGAAAGTTGTATGATGTAAAATGAGCAGTTTTTTTCTAAATGTAATTTCTTGCTATGTAAATGGTTGAATTAGTGAATTTTAATATTACATATTATATCCGATTTTACTTATTTATTACATATTATTACTATTTTCGTTACATATTTATGTACATATTTTGACGTTTTATACTACATATTTTTCCGGTCTCTATTTATGATAGCGTGCGCCAACAAAAACTTATCGCAGGTGCCTTGGTTTTATGAACTGACCATACCATGCAAACCTGGTACTGAGCGGAACTTATTCGGGATGTCACGTATATTATATAAAACAAGCAAAAATAAAATTTAAAAAATCATAACTTTTGAACAAAAGTCTTCCATTCATGACCTATTTTTCTGCTATTAATAAATCGCCGTGCTTTCAAGTTCCCGTAACAGGTTTATCAAATTTTAATGAAATTAAATCAGTTGAAGGGATGAAATTCTAAGCCTAAGCAGGTTAAACCTGCAGTACTTAAGGTAAAAGAATAAAGAAATAATTAGTTTTACTTTCTCACATACAACTTACGTAGTAAGAAAATATTATAATGCTGTAGCAAAAATGGGGATTTTGTGGATTCGAACTCGTTTTCTCGGACCTCAATATTGAAAAACTGATCATTCTTGTTCTAATATGTAGTGAATAACTTCCTTTAATATGCCGCTAATCAGAATCCACGTTTTGCGAATCTTCGACACCGAAAAATTGGTTTACGGCCAAAAAAACGTTCGTTCCTCTGCTCGTCTGACCAACCGTCTCTACCGGCTAATATTTTAGATTACATGAATTTTTAAATTTTAGGATTTTCACTAAAATTGATATTTCCCGATCGAGTTAACTAATGTAGTGTCTCCTTGATCTAGAAACGGGTATTTTGATTTTTGGGGGTACTTAAAACAAAGCCTCAACATTCTCAAAATTTTATCAAAAATTCCATTTTTTTCTTTAAATGTACCGGGTATTCGTTGAATTATCTGAATTCTTGAAAATGGCAAAAGTTAAAACTTTCTTCAACCCGCTCCAACGCCTACGTTTTTGAAGATAAAGTTGTTTTTCTTAGTGGTCTCTTTTCCTCAAAATTAGATCTAAATAATGTTATTCACATTTTTTTCAAAACATTATTTTCCACGAAATTTTTACTAAAATAAAGGCAAATTGAAAAACAATTTTTTTTCCTTAAAATCCCTTTCACACTGAAGCTAGATAGTTCCTTTAAAATGCAATCTATTCCTGCGTGTATTATATGTATGCATGCTATTATTGCATACTATACACTGTTTACAAACGTTTACGTCTTCCCGCGAAATTTTAAAAATATATAGTTTTCAAAGTTCGTTTCTTACATCTGTACTACATCTTCAATATTGAAGATAGATTTCTCCCTTAATGCAGTCTATTCTTTCTTAATGTTCACTTACATTATCGGCTGATTATCTTAGAACCAGCACTGCGGCGGTTCATTTTCAACACTAGCTATTTAGCTGGGTCGAATTCGGACGGTGGGTGGAGGAGAATTCTAGCGGCCGGATGCTTTGATCGGTAGTTTTCCGTTGTTTCTCCGATCAATACCAAACCTATGCGGGGACAGTACCCTAACAGAAGGCCTACGGACCGCGCGCGACCTTTCCTTCCTCTTCCTTGTCTTATCCAAGTCCTTTGCACATTCACCATATTATCACACACGTTGGGAGACCATTCGAGAGCTTAGTGCTTGTTATCTGGAAAGGGAAATTCTCGAAAGCCGACGTGTAAATCTCACCAGTCTGCGCCAGATCTCACCATCCAACGTGTGAAGAATACCGCCCCCTCCTGGGATAAAACATTCACTACACTAATGTAACTAATGACCATATCAGTTGGCGTACCCGAAACCATCAATCAGTCAATTATTTATTTAAACTATTGACACTGGTCAGCGGCGGATCCAGGGGTAGGCGTGGGGGCCATGCCCCCCCCCGAGGCCTAAAGCAGCATTGTTAAGGTCAATGCCACGAGCGGGAGTCCGTGGCATGAATGCCACGACGAAATCGCTTGTTCGGGAACCTTCCTAGAGGCTTGTTCCCGAGCGACTAAATGTACTGGTGAATTTCAAATTCAAGGCCATTTCGTCTAGGTGTTCTAAGTTACGTTATATTTAACTGGAATTATTCAATTATTTTGTAATATAATTTGCATTAGTCTCAATTTTCTACTTAACATTAATGATTTGCGAGCAAATTATGGACTGTACAAACAAGACTGTTACCAACTATACGTCTGCGGGATCATGTGCTACCGCCCGAGCGCCGACGCGATATCTGTGCCAACTTCGTTGCCGCCGCCGTCGTTGCCTGCTGACGGCGCCAGTCGCATTCCCGTGCGCTTATCGCAGCAGCGGCCTGCTCCTGCTGCCAACCGGTGGCCAAGGACGAGTAGGCGGCCTCTCACTGGGGAGCAATATGTATTGGGGTGGAGGCGAAAAACGTACTTCAGTGGGAGTGGGGTAATTTCTTTTCAGACTCCCATAAATATTTTTTTAAAATATTTTTTAAATTCTTAATAGTAGGTGCGAAATAAAAAGTATGAGTATATTCATAATGGAGATACTGTTTTGGATGTGATGAACTCTTTATGTGGTAAATATCTTAAATAATTTCTCTAGAAAGTAATAAATGTTAGCGCGGGTTATGATATCGAACCACCTCCGTCTTTTGATCCGTCACTGGGCGTCAACAGTCGTCATTAGTATCCGCCTCTGACATTATTGCACACATTTTGTACGCATTGGCTGGCTGTAAATTCTGAAATCATTGGACGTTTCAAAAGTGTCTATATTTCCTTTGAATACAATTTTCTTTCTCTGGTAACTGGAGTTATAGTTTCTGCAACTTCTTACTGGTACTACTGAGTGTAGTTTTTGGGAGGTGCGCTGTAAACCAGGCTCCAAACTTTATCTTATATGTGAAGCAACTACAGATGCTGAATAAGTGAAATTGGGAGTAGGCTGCTAAGATGTAACGATTAAGAAAGGATTTTTCAAAATTCATCCTTCGAAGGAACAAATTTTTTTTGTACAATTGTTTCCTTCTCCAATACTATAATATATGGAGTGTGCATACTCAATATAAAGTTATGTAATGCAGAAAAAATCTCTCTATCGAGATTTTGGGGGGAAAAATACGTTTTGGGTCCCCTGATATAAAAAAGTGTTGGTTCTTTTTCTAAATTTCAGTTTTTCGATATGACCAACACAATTGCCTAAACAGTACAATCAATTTTCTCTAAACCTGTATTATCATATCGATCTGGCCTAAGTCGAGGCTCTGCGATTTTGAAACATATTTTAATGTTGAGGGAATGGAGCCCATGAAATATTTTCGTTATTTTCTGAAAATCCACAGATTTTTTTGCTCGTTCGTTTTTGCTTGTCAATACACAGAGGGTAGATATCCGAATTTTATTCAGTCGTTTCAAATTTTGAATATACCAAACGTTTGTCCCTTTTGTGATTCTTCATTATTGAAGCTAAGGATTTCCATTTTAATACAATATTTTCTTCAATAATACATATTTAAATAACGCCAAGTACATGTTTTCAAAACGTCAGTAGGTGTGGAGTAATTTTGAGAGAGACTAGACAATTTTTCATAAATATTAAATAGTTTATTCTTGTTATTAAAGATTATTCAAATTTGTTTTTTAAACTTTTTGTATGGAAGGAACAGAATACACTAAATTGAATAGCAGACATGTTGTTTTCATTCAATACTTCTGAATTTTCAGAAATGGAAAGATACGTATTCGAATTTTTCCAATGTCTCGCGAATCGTTTGGTGAAATTTTCCAGGAGATGGATAAAGTTGATTCTTGCTGCGAATGGATGAAGTTACTTCTCGCGGAACAGGGAGTTTGCTGCCTAATGCGCTCCGCTATCAGCGAAAGTTATCCCTCCGCGCTGGAAACGGTTCGTTCCCCAGTGTCGACGCAGACCTCTGTGTATTGTGTTCGTCTGTGAGGTGAAGTCTCTTTCACTAATACAGTGGTTATTGATTGTGTTCAGTGTTCCTTAAACTTTAAGTGTTAATTCGCTCTAAAAACAATTAATAACAGAAAACCGACATGCCCTGACGTCGGCCAGATCAGTGGTGAAAGGCAACGCTGGGTTCTTGGAATTGCCGTTCGCTGGTCTCTCCCTACTCCCACTCCTCACAACAAATGGAAAGAAAATCGAACGGTCAACGAAACGCGAAAGCGGAAGATACGCACTCGTTAGAAGAAATTCAAGCAATCTCGCCTCTTACTGCTGCTTAAAGGTACCGTAACTCAAATGGCGCGCCCGCCAGTGGTTCGCGCAAAAGCCTAGCTGATCTTTGCGACGACGTTAACTTCAAAAAATTCAACAAAGGCCAAAATACTCACCTCTGTTATCCCAAATAATTACGTTCTGGAAGGGAAAATATATAAAAACAGATACGGCATAGAAACTAGGAACAGATTTGATATTCTATCATCAAACATATGACAATACTTCTGAATCCTCAGTGCTCACATAACCAATTTTTATTCATAATATCAATCATTACAAAATATTAATTAGGGAGCTAAAAACAAAAATTGATTGTATCAATTTTTCTGTCAAAATTATCAACTAAACTGTAAAAATTAAAACCTTCAGAATCGATGACTTTAGAAGTATAACTAATATTTGTAAAACAAAACGTATTGATTGTTTCAAGATCCAGCGACAAACCCAAGTAAGTGGTAATCAGAGGTATTATTCACCCATTACAATGAGGTCAAATTAACGAGTGAACTCATTCCTCTTGACTATACAGTTATAAAAACAATCAGATTGTACAAAAACAAAATTTCATGTTTCATCCCCTTCAATCGTAGCTTTGACATAAAAGAAATATTCCAATTTAACCATTTAATTTTGGCAGTTGTCAAATTATGGCAAGTGCCCACTTTAAAAAATCATCAGATATTCTAATATTTCACAACCTCTTAAACGAGGCCTGCACAGCATTTTGCACTTTGACCTCGGAACCGCGCACGAACAACTTGAGTGTAAACCCTGGTCGCGTGGAAGGGTAGGATAAGACTAATTCTAGGAGTGGGGACCGCCAATGAGAAAGCGCAATTCGAACAATAGCGCGTAAATTGAAAGAGTAATTGCGAGAAGACGGTCTGTAACACACAGTTCAAATATCATTATCTTTTATTTTAGAAATGTTTGCTGTCGATTTATTAATTACATATACATATTTGATTTGGATACCAAGTATTATTATTGCCTGTAGGGCAGATAATGTAATTCGCTTTGCTACGATGTAATCGCAATTTACCTAAATACAAAATTGTAATAATGATTTTTTTGTTTGAAGACAGTAATATTTTATTTTTTCATTAACGATGTTTAATTAAAGAAGACGGTTCTATCGAAGTTAAAAAATCTTATTCTTAAAAAATCATGATTACTTGCTGCTCTAATTTCCAATAAGAGTACATTATATATTTCTAATTTCAAATCATCGAACACCATTTATTCATAATCGTTTACGACGGCGTGTAAAAAAGATTAAGCCCTTTGCGTGTAAAAAAGATTAAGCCCTTGGCGTGTAAAATGATTTAACCATTTGTGTTGTATTTAACAAGACTCATAATAAAGTTTGCCCATAAAATATGGTAAAAGAGGTTTGCTCATTGGTATCTCTTATTCAGCTTCATAATGGGAGAAAATGGTCACAAATATTTGTTGCGAAATATTACCCTTCTTGGAATTGCCTGTATTTAATTCTTATATCCATCTCGATGTGGGACACTGACCTCAATTTCCTCCGTTTTGCTATCATTTGGAGATTATAACCTTCCTGTTGGAAAATCAATTATTATATTGTAAATTTTGTTAGTTAAAATTTCATAATACATTTTTAAAAGAGGCCATTGCTTTAAAATGCTGTTTATGAGTTACAAGGAGCATAAATTTCAAAAATTAAAATAAAAACAAAAGTATGTCTATACGTAGGCGTACAGAACATAAACAGTGAAGTATCCCCTTTATAGCTAGAAATACGATAGATCGCCCATATAAATAACTGAGAAAATAATTTCACAGTATGGATCATTGCATTAGACGTCCAAGCATTCAATCTACGCGCCTCGTCGACGCCACTCCGACATCTCCCCCCCCCCAAAGCAGCCTACTCACCACTCCCTGCACTTTCGCCACACTCGCGTGCAGACGGCTGGATCTTAAGTGCAGAATGCCCGCGGGAGCAGACGTTGTGCAGGCCTGTCCTAAACCCTCACCGGTATTACGTGGCCTCTAAAATGACTTCTTTGTCTGCCTACAACTCACAGAATTAGCGCCACTCACGGCACAAACAATCGCTCCTATGCGAACAAATAAATTTACAACATACTACTTCAAGACATAGTGAAGACATATCAACTCTCAAAAAACGATGGAACTTCAAACGAAGCTTTCGGAGGCATTATTGAGTTAATAACAGACCAAATTCAATAATTTCTTCAGACAGCAATAAGATTAATTCTATCTGAAATTATCATTAATTGATTTAATAATTTAAATAAATCGAACATCTGAAATTGGAAAATCAATAGAGGAATTCACAAAAAAAAGAAGAAAAACACTTTTAAAAGGCTACAAAATAACTCTGGCTTGCAAAAAGGAAACCAATTGTTACTCATGAAATTTAAAATTCTTGCTTTTAGAATTTATCTGAACGACAGAATCGCAAACAAAGCATCCGGCGAAGTTCGTATCGTGGTTCGGTCAAATAATCCATACAACCTCACTGACATTTCCTCAAACAAGGAACTTGAAGGAATAGGGATAAATGTGTAGTTAAGTAAATCATGTGATCTTACTGTTCACACAATATAAAGGATTTCTAACAAAAAAATCCCATTCTCAAATTTATTTTACAATGTAAAGGCAAATAATCCAAAATTAATACGTGGAGATTTCAGTACTCAACACCATGGTCGAGGGGCGCAAAACTACAAATTAAGCACGTCGAAAACGTACAGTTTTTAGACAATTCTAACTCACTGCGCCTATGACACGTCTAAACCAGACATAATAGATGTTCTAAACTGACCACTCCAAAATCCTATATACCAAGAATCAATTCCTGAGCTAAATTCTGATTACAGTCATAATTTATTGTGATACCATCACTGCGCGCGCCAGTAACCTACTGATCAAAACAGACAAATGGTCAAATAGATTGGACGGAATTTCGGACCATCATGAATAATGGATTATACTTACCATACCGGAGAAGATCAATTATTAAATAAAAAATTAACCACGTGATTTACAAAAGGCATTGCTGATTCAAGAATTAATTCAATTACACCCTAATAAAATTCAAAGTTTATAGTAAACCTAATTAAAACGAAACGTCTTTTAAGACACTTAAGGCAAAATACAAGATCTCAGAACATTAAGTCAGTAAATCTGGTAGACTCGTACAAAAGTCTTGAGCAACACAGATACAGCGAATTTCAACGGGTTTTGCAAAAATACCCCCAGACATCATATCTCATTGGAAAACTATATATATAATATTAATAATATATTTATTTAATATTAATAAAATTAAATAAATTATTTAATATTAATAAAAAATAATATTACGAATGAAAAAATTCACCCTCTTAAAAATATTATCACTGCGGAATCTGATCAAGAAAAGTCAAACTTTCTTCATAAACATTTTTCAGATATATTTCAACCTCATTCAAGCGTTGACAGGCACTTCACCTTTTTCATTGAACATGAAATTACAAAGCCCATTCTGACAGCTTAAAAGCCCATCAAATTTATTTCGCCCAAAGAGATTGCACTTAAAAAAATATACAATTCAACCGGGAATGTTTTTTAGAAACTAACAAGGTTCTAAAGAGTTCCCAAAATGGTCAGTATTTATTTAGCAGCCTTATCTAAGGCAGCTATGAGATAAGGTTACTTTCCAAATTCATGGAAACATTCATACATCACACCAATAGCAAAATCAGGAAAAGACATTTCAATACCAGGTAACTATTGACCACTATCCTTTGTACCAAAAGTGAGTAAGGTTTTTGAAAAATTACCGTTAAAAATTTTAATTAAATACATATCAACATTTAACGTAATTCCAGCAACTCATTTTGGATGCCGTAAAAAATATTCAACCGTTCATCAGAATCATGTCGAATTTATTGCAGATTCATTTTCAAAGAAATGATGCACCATTGGATTGTTTGGCATTCAAATGTTTTTCTTCTAATATGGGCGCAATGAAGACCAATTATTTATTTCGCTATTCTATTTCATTGTATAGTCCTTTCCTTTGAAATATTATTTATACAACGTGAATGAAAATTGATTTCTAATTGATTTCATGATGCACTAATTCATGAAGTTCAATACGTCTGTCAAATCAGTTAAGGCTTCACCTTTCAACCACTTCTGAAATTTTCCTCATGAAATCTGTGAAATAGTTTGTCTTCCCCGCCCCTTCTTTTCCTATAAATCTGACTCCAGTACCCCATTTAACGAGTGTATTATGTCTCACGGTACTCTTCGGTGCCACACCTCCTCCATTTGAGACAGGTTATAAAACGGTACATCTTGTTTACTGAATATCGGTATTTGTTTGTGACCGTAGTGTGCTTGTCCTTCTTGCCGCTACATATCAGCAATCGCATTTGAGCCTGTTTCACCGGAACCCCGCTGTTAGGGCGCTGGAGTCAGACTCCTTTCTTTTTTTCTTCTTCTCGAAAGAGCATTTCGCAGAAGATATCGAGTAACAGCGTCCGGCCACCGGCTCACAGCGGGCCCCGGACCGCGCCCTGCTTCGACAGCGCAGGCCGTGTTCGACATGGCCTGTTCCGGCCGGCCGGCCCCCATCAGTCGTGGCGGAGGCGAGGGGTCTCAAACGCAGTCTGTAGCGAGTAGGGCGCGTGGGAGGGGAATAGAACTATGAACCGTTACGCGCCGTTGTCGCTTTTTCGCCTCTACTTGTGACTCCCACGCGGCACATGCTGGTGATGTGGATGTGGTGATGGGGACGTAGTGATGGGGACGAGGTTAAGGGGACGAGGTGATGGGGACGAGGTGATGGGGACGAGGTGATGGGGACGAGGTGATGGGGACGAGGTGATGGGGACGAGGTGATGGGGACGAGGTGATGGGGACGAGGTGATGGGGACGAGGTGATGGGGACGAGGTGATGGGGATGTGGTAATGGGGACGTGATGGTGGGGACGTAATGGTGACGTGATACAGAGGCGAAGTCATTTTACATATGGGAAGAGCTGAACCTTGAAAAGACGGATTGGATAAAGGAGTGGTAAATAGAAGATAATAGGGGAAAAGAAGAAAAATAGGTGAGGGGTAAAGTTTTGGTTGAATGTTTCGAAAAAGCAGGGTATTTTAAATACAACAAATGTTCACTGTACAATAGAGATGCAATGATGCATATTAATTCTTAATAAAAACGTCCGACTTACCTTGAATAACGAACAATAGGACTCCATAATCAATGGATATCAATACATATGACACTTACAACCAAGCCGCCTCTAGGTTACACTTCTGTTGTGAGGCTGGGAATATGTTGGACGTGAAGTATGGCCAAAGCCCAAAGGAATAGAAAAACGGAATTATCGGAAAGAAACTCTGGACTTTCTCGTAGCAAGACTCACATGCAGCTTTAATTAGAACTCTTATTATAATTGTGATATTTTAAATTTATGACTTTTTATGAGAGAACAATTATGCGTATTAAAAGTTATGATCTCTTAGATCTCTCGAAAGCTTTTGACGTTATTGACCATAAGATCTTGCTCTCAAAATTACCTTCGTATGGAATTCGTGGTATTGCCCTAGACTGGATAACTTCTTACCTTAAACATCGGACTCAAAGAAATGCATGTATGTATGTATGTATGTATATATGTAGAAATCACGTGCATCAAGTGTCAGTATCAACAGCTCAGTACAAGAAATCAACATACAATACATGTACGTTACTTTACAACGCATTGCCAGATGACATAAAACAATTAAAGTCGGTACACAAATTTAAGTTAAAAGTAAAATTTTTTCTGCTGCAAAACTGTTTCTATACAATTAGAGACTATACTGATCGTGAAAAAGAAAAATAATGTTTAATGTAACAAACAAAGATATATAATGAATTAGTTTATGTTTGCATTGTATACATTTAAAAAAATATTTAATACGCCTGTAACAAGTAATGTACTTCAGCTTCCGGGTCAATGACCCCCATCTCGATCAGGTTTTTGTCCAGTTTCCCTGATCCATTGAGCAAATGCTGAGATGGCCCCTTGTTTTGCTTCTGGACGTAAATGTAGCTTCACTGTGCGCACGTTTTGTTGAGCACTCCTTTTGCTTGTAGTTCATTTACAGTTGAAATTGATTTTCTATAACTCGGGAAAAACATTTTTCAAATATCTTTATTTTTCTAAAATAATTATTTTCTAAATTCATTTTTTTCGTTTTTTTTTGTTTTTTTTAAATAAAATTCTGGCCCTCAAGAAAATGTGCGCAGATAAATTTCTTTCCCCACACGTCATATACAGTTTTTACTGTTTTTTGACAAATAAATAAATAAATAAATAAATGAGAAAGGTTATTATTGGTTTTGTATTCTAACATTCAAGTACCAACTTGGAAACATTATTTTAAACATGAGTTTGTATACCCTCTGGTCATTTCTTGTGGAAGTCTGAAAACTTCTGAAATGATGCTGTTTCACTCGCTAAATTGTTTATCAAAACTGTCGCACTGGAAATCACACATACACCCATCGGTTTTTTTGTGAAAATTAAAATTTGATCTTTGTATTTCCCAATGCTTATTATTGTCGGTTCAAAAGAACCATGTTAGAGGTCATGAAGGTGGTCATTATTGAGACAAGATCCTAAAGAGAATAATATACAACTCTTATCAGCTAATCCTTTTCACTTATTTACCTCCTACGACGTTAGCATGGCAGCAATGATAACATTATAACAATCAAACCATGTGACGGTGAGTTTCGTGTGTGAATGGAATTTGGGAAAGTGGAGTGTAAATTGATGAAATGTGAAGCAATGACGCATGATGTGGGGCACAGGAACTTGGGGTCATGAGCCATGGAACATGGGGCACATGACGTGTGACCAAGAGTATAGTCCACGAGACGGAGTCATGAAAAATGGAACTTAATGACGGAACGTGGAGGATTTTACGCGATTTTAAGAAAAATGCACTGCCCTACACTCAACTTACGCTTCATTTTCCCATATCAGAGGTTCCAAAATTCATGCATGTGGCATGCCCCCAAGGCTTGCCACTTACCTCCTACGCCTTATTGCTCTCACGTCTCATGCCACACCACGTAACTCAGGCCCCCACGCTTCACGCCTCTACGCCTCACCCCCCCACGTCTCACGCTTTCACGCCTGATGCCACCCACGCTTAATGCCCTCAAGTATCATGTATCCCGCGCCTCATGTTCCTATGCGTCTCATGCTTCCACAGCGCATGCCTCTCACGCCTCATGTCCCCCACTCCGCACGTCCCCTACTCCACACTCATACCGTGAGGCGTAGGGCCATGAGGCGTGGGGGCACGAGGTGTGGGGACACGAGGCGTGGGGGCATGAAGCGTAAGGGCATGAGGCGTGAGGCCATGAAGCGTGGGGCCATGAGACGTGAGGCCATGAGGCGTGGGGCCATGAAGCGTGAGGCCATGAAGCTTGGGGCCATGAGACGTGAGGCCATGAGGCGTGGGGCCATGAAGCGTGGGGCCATGAGGCGTGGGGCCGTGAAGCGTGGGGCCGTGAAGCGTGGGGCCGTGAGGCATGGGGCCATGAGGTGTGGGGGCATGAGGCGTGGGGACATGAGGCGTGGTGAACGAGCATTGTGAAATCTCTGATGTGGGAGAATGGGATGTAGGTCGTGAAGAATTGAATGTGGGGCTTGGGGGATTAAATACTAGGTATCAGCAAGGGACATAGAGGATGGTACGCAATGTTTGGCGTAGCCATAATGGGACGTAGACTTAGGCTTAACTTGACGCATAAGATTTTGACATTATCATTTGACATGGTATGTGGACTTACGAGTTTGTGCAGGCATGGCGCGAGATTTGGGGTATGGGACTCGGTGCACATGATATGGAGCGTTGGGTGGGGACGCAGGCCTTGGGATCGGGACTTGGGGCGTGAATCACGGGACGTATGACTTGGGCGTGATCGTTGATGGACGGAGGAAAGGCATAAGAATCGTTGAAGCAAGCATGGGGATCTGGACATGGGACGTGACTTAGGCGTGTTCGTTGATGGACCCGGGAGAGGCGTAGGAATCGATGCAGGAAGCATGGGAAGCTGGACATGGGACATGTGACGTGGGCGTGATGACAGACGCCGGCCATGGGGCGGATGGAGGGCGTGGCGTTGGGGAACCAGTTCCAGCACCGGGTACGGTGTCGTGCTAGGCTGTGCAGGCCGTCTGCGCTCTCGCCGGCCGGCGCAGGCGACAGGACTCGCTATCTGCTTTACGTTGTCAATTAATAAGAGCCGAATGAATAATGAAGGGCGTGTGTTGTAATGATAATATCGCATTGATCACTCCAACGGAAATGAAAAACAAGTTAACTCTGTTTGCTGAAGGGGATGCTTAATGAGGAGAAATTGTTTCGAGGGTATGCCCGCACGTAACCGGAACTAGAGAACAAATCGTTGGCATTCGAATGCTCTTCTACATTCCGACACATGGTTGATTGATGATATCCTCTGCTTGTCGGGTTCAGCATTTGGAAGAGCAATGTACTTCTTCGTTTTACTCGCAGGGGTCAATGCCAGAATAAATGATGGTGAAGGACCCAAACAGACGGTAGCTACGATGTTAAGAGATAAATCATGTGACTGTTTTATTTTGTATTCAAATTGTCAGTTGTAATTACAGAGCATTAGCCTTGTAGTAATCGGAATAAAGTGACTTCTAATTGAACAAAGGAACGAATACATCATATATTTTTAAATAAAAAAATATTGTTGGAAATAATGGATATGAGATGTTTTCACCAGCTTATAAAAAGTGTCTCCTTTTGAAATACTTATGTTGCAGAGAATGCTTGGATGTGCTAATTAGAAGTGGATTTAGTCGTGGAAGTGGATCTCTGAGTGTTAATTGGAAAAGTTTGCTAATTCTGAGCCAGAAGCGCTGTAGCTATGAGCAGAAATCCAGTAAACAGAGACGTTTTTAGAAATGTTTTCTAGGGTAATTTGCAATGTTTAAATGCATTTAGTACGTTGTATTTTTGATAATAAGAATGTATTGAAGTTGATTTATTTAATAAGTTTCTGGAGGGAGATCTTTGTAATTATCTTCTTTAATCTTTCATATCTTCTGCATATTTCTTGTCATATTTTGTGCACAGTTACAATTCCCTCAATTACTTTAGCTAATTAATTCTATAAAATCTGCAAAACATATATTTTTCAGCGGAGTAGCATCACCTGTTGTGGAAATTACTTGCGTAAATCAGTTGTCTCTTGTTCGTACTAGATTGCTTTCTAGTACTCCATGTCTTATGACTTACTCCTTAACCCCTCTGATCCTCAAGTAAATTACGTTCTGTCGCTGTAAGTCGTTTAATGAATACTTAACCGTTTCCACTACTTGCAGTAACCGTCCAACACTATAGATTTTCCGTCGTTTATGACTTGTGTGTGCTTCTTGAAGAACGTTTTGTGGGATTCAAAAACCATTTCCCGGGGCCATAAAAACAGACTTTGGGGAGAGTGGCACAGAGCTCTCGGAATCCGCATGGGTGGTGAGGGTGTTAGGGGGAAGGGATGGGGGAGAGGAGGGGACGGTCCGGAGGGGAGGACATCGAGGGCGAACGCGACGTGCAAGCGGAGTTATCTGCGGAGGGTGAGAAGGGTGGGGCGGTGGGTTGGGGTGGGGAGTAAGGAAGCGGGGGGGGGGGGAGGGAGGTGGGCGAAGCGAAAATTGCGGGGTGTCGCCGGCGGTGGCTCGGCTCGCATGCCAAGTGCCTGGGACGCCGACGTGGGTGGGTGAGGGGGTAGGGTGAGGTGGGTGGGTGGGAGGGAATGGGAGTGGTCGAGGTGCTGGGATGGCAACCGACGACGGGCTCCCACACGGAGCGCCGGTATCGGGGAACGGAGCTGCCGAGACGTCGCGACGTGCTGGGCTCTGGGGCGATGGGATGTACGCGATGCGTGATCTCTCGTGCCTTTGCCGGAAATCATATCAGTTTTCAATTAATTATTTTTGCCGCAGAAACCTTCGTGGATATTGTTAGCTTGTATTTCTGTGTTTTATATTTTAAAAACAGTTTTATTTTACAGTTTCTTGTGTATCTATTCAAAAGTTTAATTTGTGTATTAATATTATTCTTGTTGTTCTTGAAGGTATAATTATGTCGAACAAGGAAGAAAAGTAACCGTTCCATTATGGTTTCTAGACGAGTACTATAAAGTTTTGCTTTAGTTGAAGTCGTCATTCCTTCTTCCAAAATCACGTTTACGTGGCTACAATTTAGTGATACAAAATATAGTACTCATTTTGTAGTTGATTTCCGTGGCCAGAGTCATGATCTAGGCTGTCCGGGTGACGACCAACATATGGCGGTCTTATTCTTAGCTGTAATGCACTACAGCCCTGAAGAAGATCGCGAAATATTGATCGAAACCGCGGCCCCTCAGCCTTTGGTGTGGAGTCACCCGGACAGCTCAGATCATGACTAGTACTCATTTTGTTTTTTCACTTAAGTCTTACCTCACTAAACTTGTGTCTTGTCTTTGATCCCGAAAATATTATGTCTTTTAAAGCCCTATACGTGTTGTTTTATTAATTTCTCAAAATTTATTCTCTTTTTTTCATTATTTCTTTACATCTACATTCTCAGATTTTTATAATATTTTTAAAATGGAATGGAAAGTAGTGTAAGCAACAAGTCGATTACAAAGTTAAGACAGCCTGCATGGATAGAACAACTACAGCTTATGAGAAAGCTGATGCACAATATAAGCAAATCCTGATGACACGAATGCTGAACTGCACGAGTGCAAGTTGAGACAAATATAATGTGGTGCAATGATGACATAACGTTGGTGTAATTTCAGTTCATTCGAAGACAGGAAATTTTTAGATAGAAAGAATAAACTACTGGTGATGAGTAGAGAATAATCTTATTGAAATCCATCCATCTTATTGAAATTGTTCTTTGAAATTGGAGAATGTGATGTAGCCACAATGGTGGTGCATGCGCAAATTACAAAACAGTGGAATATCCAAAGTTAAAGGGAGCAGGAAGATGCACGTGATTATAATCGGCGATGATTGATGTGCACCCCAAAATACGCACTGTCGGAATGATATCAGAATATCTTGTAGTGACATAGGTGGAAATTGGCGATTAAAAAGTGAAGAATGAGATTAGCCGAGAAGCAGCAGTGAGGTAGCGACAGGTCTGCCTGCGTTACTTGAGTAGGAGGCATTGAAAAAGCATATGAGTGGAAACGCATTTATTTCAAGGAATATGAGAAGCTTCCAAATGCTCTGAAAGGTCATGTATGAGTGTTTTGACAAAAGTGTCATTAAGAGGAGTAAACCAACCAGTGTCGAGCGAAGCCGAGTGCTAGGGAAAGCGTGAGGCAGTCGCAGGCGCAGTCAGTCATCGAGGAAAAATGAAGAGGATAAAAATGCAACGCAGCAGAGACACGAGGTCCTTGTATAGAGAAGGGTGGCAACAATGCAAATTTAAGGGAGAGGGGGGAGGGAACGTGGCAGAGTAAGGCGGATAGGAATTAAGGCGGATGGGGAGTAAGGCGGATGGGGAGTAAGGCGTGTAGGGAGAAACGGGCAGAGAGAGAGAGAGAGAAAGGGGCGGAGAGAAAGAAGGGGGCAGAGAGAGAAAGAAGGGGGCAGAGAGAGAAAGAAGGGGGCAGAGAGAGAAAGAAGGGGGCAGAGAGAGAAAGAAGGGGGCAGAGAGAGAGAAGGGTGCAGAGAGAGAGAGAGAGAAGAAGAGAGAGAGTCAACGAGGCATGGCGTCTCGCGTTTCCCTTCGGCCAGCGAGGCGAGGCGCGGCGGCGGCGGCGGTGGCGGGCGCTGGCATGCGCGGCACGGCGCCAGAGGGTGGCCGAAGTGTCGCCGGCGCTGTCCGCTCGCCGCCGCCCGCCGCGCATGCCAAGCAGCCCCGCCCCTTCCCCTCCCTCTCCCCCGACACCCGCCCCGACGCTCCGGCCCGCGACTCGCCCCGCACTGTCACTTCCCAGAGGGCGCGCTTGTTTTACGGCTGGCCGCGCAGCTTACGCCACTAATCGAGAGGCACTTGTGGATATATTTTCGTGTTGTCGACGTTGTGATGGAGGAAGAAGTCGACATTCCGCGTGAAGCTAGAGAGGCGAATTCTCCCGGAAGCACGTGCGCGGACGTACACACGTGTGCGAGAGAATCGATACCTCCTGTTAATTCCTCCAGTTTCTTCAAAGCAGTTACTTAAGTAGTCATTTATTATTTATCTCATTATTGAAACTTATATGGAGAGAAGGGGAGAGAAAGAGAGGGGGAGAGAAAGACACAGAAAGAGAGTGAGCCGCTCCCTTAGTAATGTTGTAAACTATAATGAAATTGCATTGCCTAGTGAGATATCATTCTACCTTAGGTAGAGTCCAGTGCTGTAGCATTTACTCTCTCTTCCTAGTCGACAGATTTCTTTGGGATTCTCTCATTTTCCCAGTCTCTCATTCATCCCTCGCACGTTACTATCCTTACATTTATCGTCATTTTTTTTCTTGTTCAGATCATTAACAATAAGCAAGAGCCTAGACATAGAGAATCGTAATTAATAAATAAGTATTGGCTCATTAGAAAGGAGTGGAGAGCCAATTTTAATATTCGTAAGTGGCAAAATAAAAGTGTGCGGGGCGCATCCATTTCTTGGTCATACAAAAATAACAAACACCTCGAGCAAAATAGTATTATATTTTGTTCAGATTATGAAAGAACCTCAAACGTCTTCTGTATATGATACTTATTAGGATTGCGTGAACTTTCCGTGACTGCAAAGTTAAAGCAGACTATTCATTATAATAATGAAATGATTATAATGGAGCGAATCGATAATTTTACTATTTCAAATTTCAACAAGAACTAATGGTCCTTATTAAAGAATTTATTTATGAGGTCTGAGGAATTTCTCTTTAGTATATTATTTCTCCTTTGTATATGAAGGGTTTCTTACAAGAACCAAACTAATCCAAATTCGATATTTTTCAGAAGGCACCAAAAACTTCATAGCGTAGACGTGCATTGTAATGAATTTATGACTTTTCCTCGCCTTGTATCTTTCAATGTGTTTGGAACTTGCCGTTAATAAATGTCCCAGCAGATGACGCCAGATGTAGGGAATAACTCGGTGAAATATTTCAAAATATGGAATTTTGAACTTTTTTGGTTCTTGGAAGAAAAATCCTCTTATTAACTTTGAAACAGCGAACTCTATTACTTTCAAATTGCAACAACTATCAAATAATCGGGTACAGCTTCTGCGTGGACGTAACAAACTGAAGGCTTAAAAATGTATTTATTTATTTACTGAAAAATAATGACAATCAGTAATAAAGTAGCTGACAATTTTTAAGTCAATTAAAGTACGGTAATTATATTAAATGTAATAGATTGCCTAATAAAATTATCACATACGAATTGACAGTGTCATATAAGCATTGTGATCTTCTGACACAAAGTAAGGGATGATAAATATGTGAAGAGAGTATTTTTTTAATTCGAACTTACAATTCGGATACGGTATACACCTGATAAATTGATATAACATCTTAAAATAGATCATATTCAATAATTACATTTTATTTTTCAAAGGCCTCAATATTTGGGCTCTTCAGGTGGATGTTGGATCTTCTCTTCACACTACTTGTTTGTTACATAATGTTTATTATAATACAGATCCACTTCCCTCCTGATTAAAGTAGGAGTACACTTAAAAGTGGAATTGATACGTTCTGAAAAAAAAAATGTGTTGAATTTGATCAATTTTTAAGATTTCCGGATTAAAAAGTTTGCAAACCAATTGTTGACAATTAATGATTGAGAATAGTTCTAGTAAATGTTTCGATCGATTGTGTCCATTAAAATGACATTTGATATTATATTATGCTTGTCAGTTTTAATTTCTTTTATTACTAGTAATTTCCTGGAATATTATTTAAAATAAATTGGATCATAATTTCCCTTTGATCCTATTTGACTATCGCAGTACTCCCTCGCAGGCGGACTGATGGCCAGAGTCACCTGCGGCAGCACGCCAGGGTAGGGAGCTAGGGATCGTCGGCTAGGTGGCTTTGGGTGAATCCTGTAAGTCAACGGCCACGAAACGATTCAATATAAAAGTTTAATTTCTAAAAGTCGTAGAAAAAGTACCGTATGAAACTCAATGTAATGGGTATTAATACACTCGTGTGAAGTTTACGATACTCGCTCGTATCGTATATCACACTCCTGTATTAATACCCATCATTACATCATCGTTTCGTACATTCGTATTTTAAAACTATTATTTTTGTAGCTTTGCGAGCCTCTCCCCGTGCGCGTGGCCGTGCAGGGCAGGAGCTCCCCGTCGCAGCGAGGCGTCTTCCATTAGCCGTCTCCCCTGAGCGTGGTAGGGGGGGCGGGGCGGGGCGGGGTGGGGCGGGGCGAGGCGGGGCGGGGCGGGGCCGGGGCGGGGCGGGGTGGGGCGGGGCGGGGCGGGGCGGGGCCGGGCGGGGCCGGGGCGGGGCCGGGGCGGGGTGGGGCGGGGTGGGGCGGGGTGGGGCGGGGCGGGGCGGGGCGGGGCGGGGCCGGGGCCGGGGCGGAGGCCGGGGCCGCGGAGCAGCGCGTCCTCCGGGAGCTGCAAAGTGAATCGAACCCAGGGCGCCCGCCCGACGCAGGGGCGCGCCCATGGAAACGAGGCAGGGGTGGAGCGCTCTGGGGGGGACGGAGGGGACTTAGAACCAAGGATGAACAGAATTGATTCGATTCTTAAGAGGCGATTGGTTGGTGTGGTTGTTTTAATTCGTATTTGTTTTAACCTTTTGAAAACTATTCACATCGTTAGTTGATTTCAATATTACATATAATTTATTTTTATTATTATTAAATGCAAAGCCTTTACCAATCTCAAAATTTTAAAATAATATAAATTACAGGAATAATATAATAAGCAATTGCATAAGAAATATTAAGTTATTTAAGATAAGATGGTTTACGGAATTACTAAGTGTATGTGACGATTTTGGATGCAAGAAAGAAACAACCAATTTATCAGATGGTATGCGAGCAATCAATTACGTATTATTTAAGAAAAGATATCGCCTTTAAGACAACTAAAAGTCTGAGAAACGTGAGAGAATTAGTGTCATGTATCTTATGGGCCACGATGCGTTAATAGATCGCCAAATGGGCTCGTGAGTGTATCTTTTGTGGTCCTTACTATCTAGTCTTTTCAATCATTTTTAATGGAAGTGCAATATGATGATCTTCTTTGACATGACAAGCAACAGATCAAAACATATTAATTTTAATACAAAATGTATTCCTTTTGAATTTCTAGACTTTGCCACAGGATATAACATTTTTCTTGAGTTAATATAATCTACTTTTTTGAAATAAAAATATTATTTCATTCGGCGTACGTTGAGATTAATTGATTGATTATTTGGTGTTCATGTAAATATTTTCTGATTTTTTCAACTGCTATGGCCAATAGGCCCAAATCCTGATTGGTCTCTTGACATATGTGACGGGTCAGTGCATGTAGGTGTGGGTGTTCGGGGAGAGTAGAGGGCAGGGTTTTCGACACTAGTTAGAACGAGTTCACTGTCTGAAGGAGAATTCTTGCGGCTCCGATCGATAGTTTTCCGTGTTTTGTCCGATCAATACCAGGCGAATGTCGGAGCAGTATCCTAAAAAACGCGCTATGAATCGCGCGCGATCTTTCCTTCCTCTTCCTTTTCCTTGTCCTTTCCTCACCCCTTACTTACACTGACACTAACACGCACATATACTGGGAGACTGGCCGGAAACTAAGATCTAATCCTGACTGATGCGGCGCCCCGCTTATGGGAGATACCTGTGTAGGGAAAATCCTTCAAGTCGACATTTAGGTCGGGGCCGAATCTCGCCATTCAGTGGGGGTAGATCACTGCCACCTCCCGCGTTAAACATGCACTACTCTTACGGGACTAATGACCTTAGCAATTTTCGTGCCCGGAATCAGTAATCAATCAATCATTAACAATCAATGATAAAGCATTCGTGGAATGGGAGGCGAAATAATGCCACGAAAACCCATTTTGGCCACCCAAATTCCTGCTGTATTGGTCGGGATTCGAATCCCCGGAGTCCAGAGGCGAGCGGTCCGCACACGGGTGGCCCTTGGCTCGTGGGTGAAGCGAGAACGGCTTGGCATCGTCGCCGGCGGCAGCCAATGAGGCGGCGCGGAGGTGCCCCGCGGGGGCGGCAGGCGCCGCAACGCGCCGCCGCCGCCGGTGGCCTCGTCGGCAGGCGGAGCACGCGCCGTCGGCGGCAGGGGGGCGGAGGGTGGGCGCGGATATATATTTCTGGCGGGGAGCGGATTACTTATTAAGGGATTACGGGTGACGGCGGAGGGAGGAGGGCGCGGCTTGGGGGGAGGGGGCGCATTAATATGCCGGGGCACGGGTGACACCCCCACCTCGCCGGCACGCCCCCTCGCCCTGCGGTCGTCACCTTTGCGCCCTGGCCTCACAGCCGGCGCCCTCCCCGCGCCCCCCCCGCGCTCCGACGCTTCTGAGCCCTTTGACCGCGCCCACCCGCCGCCTCGCCTCGCCACGACCCGCCTGCCGGGGACTGATTGGAGGTCGCAAGCCAGAGGGCGACGTAAATTCGTTGCGCCGCGACCCGTAAAGAATTCAGTTCAAAATTACTTAATTTCTTCTTCGTGATGCTGACGATTCATTTTAAGTGAAGACGAGAAGAATGTTAGGTTTCTGTGATTTCGACTTTTCTGTCGAGAAATTCCACTTGTCACGTGCGTTGCTTTCCAATGTATGAATGATTGTAGGTGTAGTTCTGATAGGAGTACCGTATGTATCAGTAATGTATGTGAATGAGAATGTTTTCAGATAGAATGCACAGTGTATGTGAAGAAAAACACGCCATAAAATGCCAAAAACAATAATTCCAAACACAATAATGCCAAACACATCCTCACGAGGTACTTGAGCACAGGGCATTTCACTTTACCGAGACTGGAATTTGTAATCATTCCAATGTAATATTCGTGATCAAAATCGATAAACAGCAAATTGTTTTTATTGTTATCTGAACAATACAGTTCATAATTGCTTAAATTTATTTTTAATATTAATTATTTTGTAGATATAGCTTGATAAGTAAGAGTGCAGTTTGTGTATAGTGGAACAAATACAGTCAAGATATTTCCAATGCCACTGAATTCTTAGAAGTTGGTGCTTCAAGGAAGTAAGAACCATGCAGCAAAGTCTTTTAGTATTCTCTCGGATATTGTTTTTTTCTTCTTCAAAATAGATTGCTGCTGGTGTTGCTTATTTAAGGCCATTATGAATTAATATTCAGATGTTAATATAGATAGATTGTATTGTCAAGTCGATGTGCAGTGGAATATTTAGGGCATATCACATTTTATGTCTTCTCAGAGTACGTTACCTAATCCAATCGGAGCCTTCCTTGAGCAAATGTGAAATTAACATGTTATTGTGAGCATTTTAAGTAAATAGAACGGACAGAAAGAGAGGAAGGAATAAGATGAGAGAAAAACAATCCCTAAAAATACCTCTCGCTTAGAATATGTTACCTCAATGTTCTTAGGGATACATAATTTAAATACAAAATCGATAGATAGTAAAAAAGGAGGCAATGTATAGTAGATAAACCCACATGTAGAAAATTGATACTCCTAGAAATACCAATCCCTTAGAAGATATCAACTAAAAATTAAGTCAACAAATTTTGATTTAAAACATGCGTAAGAGAAATAGTAGATCTGACAATTTGTCGCGCGATTAACAAGTACTAGGCAAACCCAGGTTTACAAGAGCTGACATGCCTAGAAATACCAACCGTTTTGAACCTGCTATCAGAGAATGGGGATAACGGATAGAACATAAGATGATTGTAAAACTTCCATACAATAGTAGCAAATTTAAATAAGAAATCCGGGAGGAAAGTTGTCATCCTGACCAACTGCGGCGCAGTAAAATTATTTGTAGGATTATCCAGATTAACAGAAACTATCTCGCCCAGAAATTCCATCTGATTGGAATGTGATATCTGTATTTAAAAGTAGATGGTCTCGATAAAAAATGAGATGTTTAAAAACTAGGTCAGCAGGTATCGTAGGAGTAGCAAATTTCAATAAAAGTGAGAGAGAAAAGTTGTAAGTATGACTACGTGCCACGGATTAAAAAAAGCAGAAGACAGACTCAGGAATATAACAGCTGACACGCCTAGAAAAAGCGACATATTAGAAAATGCTATTAGCAATTAAAGTCACTGCAGTTCAACAAAAAATACTGATGTCCGAAATGTAGGGTCAGATGTAGTTCTCATCACTAGTCGCGCGATTAAGCCCGAACTAGACAGTTCCAGGTGCACAAGAGCTGTCGAAGAATTACATTCTATGGGAATCTTTACCGATGACATTCGCAAAAAGTAACTGGAAGGCTTTAATTATCTCACAAAATTAAAGATGACCAATACGTGGTTTAAAGAAGTTGAAAAGGGCTTGAAGGAGTTCAGAATGACACCAGTAGATGTTACTGAGCGGTCTTTAATGAGAACCAAACCTAATACAAGAAATAATAAAAAATAAATATTAGAAATTCCCAGTATTTCAGGACAAACCAAAAAAGAAGACATAGATAATTTGGACTGAGGAGAGGAAAGAGAAACATCGGGCCAGTTATGGAAGAAACGAAAAGAAGAGAGAGGCAGAAAGTTGAAATAAACGTAGTCCATAGTGGCTCATTCGAAAAGAAATAATAATCATAATGTGAATTTAAGGGTGGAGAGTCCTTATAAAATATCGGATATTAAAAACCGGATCGTTACTCGTTGTAGGAGTAGTAAATACAAAAGTTATGTAATGAGAAACCTGTAGTTTTCGCCACTTGCGTGTGTGCACGGTAGGCGCTCCCCGGTGTCCAAGAGGTGACGCGCCTAGAAACACCGCCGTCTTGGAGCGCGTGGCGCCGGCGCGTGGCCCAGAGCACTTGCGATTGCCCTCCGGGGTGGAGGGGCGCGGGCGGGGCGGGGCGGGGTGGCGCCGGCACCAGCGGCAGAGGGTCAATTTAAATATCTCGCCGCTGTAATTGAGGTGTAGCGCAAAGTGGCCACCGCGCGGTGCCGGGCGGGTGGGTGGGTGGCGCGGCCGGCTGCCCGTTAATAGCGCCTTAATAGCGTGCGGTCGCCCCACTTAGAGGGCGGTCCGCCAATTAGTCCCGGCCGGCGCGGCGCGGCGCGGCGCGGGCCGAGGCGGGGCGGCGCAGTGTGGGTGCGCCGGCCACGAGCTCCGGTCGGCACGGGACGGGACGGCGCGGAAAGGCACGGGACGGGATGGGAAGGGATGGGACGAGGAGGCGAGGCGGCCGAGGAGAGACTTGAGGCGCTGCGCAGAGCGCCCCTGGTGGCCGCGCGCCTAATTACACTCGTACGGCGCCGTCGCTGGGAACGGGGAGGGGCGGTTGGAGGAGGGGACGGTGAGAGGGAAGATTCGCGGAAGTGGATGTGTGCTCTCGTGCCTTGTACAGGTCTTCCGTTGAGTTGTTTTTACGTCTATTGTGTTGTTAGGTTACGTTCCTATCAACACTTCCCTGAGTGTTGCCATGCCTCTTATTTACTTCAATTGGAACATTTTAATTCTTAAACACTAAATTCCTTTATTTTACTGTTCATTGTCGCAGCAAAATACTTTTGATATTCCAACGTTTTACTAGTGCACCCCTGGTTTCTTAAATCATTATGATTGTCGTTTCTGAGCTTCATACATCTTTCTTCTCTTCTTTTTCAAATAGAATTATGGACAATACCTGCACTTATTGTTGCTTTCATACACGTTATGTTTCTTTACCATTCCTCGTTATGATCCTTGATTCTTACTTCAGTAACTGTGTCATTGATTTCCGTTTCTGCATTTCCAAGTGAATGTAAATATTAAGTATTTCATAGTGGCATGCTGGGTGTTTACGCACCTCAAAGCACGTCGGACTCCCATGGGACTATACAATACAGTGTATCGTAATAGAATAGAATAATGAGAAGGAAACTTACATTAACGAAAAATGTAGGTAACGGTACCATATGATGACGAAGTTAAAGAACTTATTTATTTTTAATTTTTAAAAACAAACAATTTTTATAAAATAACCTAAATATTTGTAATTTTAATTGTACGCTCAGGATTGACTTTGTCTGTTGTGTCGACTCTTGTGTTTTCTTTTGTGTCGCTTGATATCCAACCGACTTTTTCTTAAGAAATGTTGTCAATTTATAAAACTTGGAAAGGTGCGTATTACATTGAACTAATAACATGGATTTAATCATGGAATATTTCGACCATTAGGAAGCGGAATTCACCTTCTTGGAATGTAGGAAAATTTCTATTATTAGTTACGAAATACATTACAATGTCGTGTAGCTGTAATAGGAACCTCTTGCCAAGTCTGATAAGTAAGTCAACATTACATTCACATTAACCATGTTAAAATTATTTGTATTAACATTTTTCGTGTTCTTTTTATTGCCTTTCTCCCTATCTCTGAGGTAATAATTGTTCAGTTGCTTCACTGGATTCACCTACTCGTATTATCGGTTTCCGAAGCATCTCTTTATCGTTCAATTGTAACATTTTCAGTCCTTATGACGTAAATTACAATTGGTTTCTCATTGCCTTTATGTTTTTTGTTACTTTCTTCTTCTTTAATTTCTTCTTCTCTTTTCGTCAGTCCGTTATTCTTCCCATTATCTTCAAATGTTCAACCCCCGCCGTTCCTTCATGTTTGCCTTATTTATGCATTCCCCTTCGCTTCGTGCTGTGGCCTCGCCTCAAGATGTGTTCCGCTATCACCTCCCTGCGTCGAGTGCACTTTGCGCTCTCCCCCGCTGAACGGCGACGGCTCCTGCTCGATCTGCCCCGGCCACTCGGAGCGCCTAATTGAGCCGGCGCCGCCCGCCCCGCCCCCGCCCCCGCCCCCGCCGCCCAGGGCTGCGGTGGCGCAGGTGCGATTCCCCACGTGATTGCGGTTCGTTCCTCGACGTCGATCGCTCCCCTCCACGTGCTCGCTTCCCCCTCGCGCCTCCCCCACCCCCCGCTCCGCACGTCCTTCGGCACCGCTGGCACGTGGCTCCTACGTGGTAGAAGCAGCGTACATTAGGTGATCTCAAGTTGTAACAGATTCAGATTGATAAATCTGAAATGAAAAATAAATCGACTGTCTATAATGACTCCTGGAACATTCTCCTACATTAGATTATCTTCCTGAACTCCCATCTATTTCGGGGTTGTTAGAAATATTTTATTTTCAAAGTGCTAGTGAAAATACGCTTCGTAAGAAGTTGCTGTACACCGTGCAATCTTTCGTTATTTTTCCGTACTATTTTACCATTACACTAGTTGATTCCGATTTTATACGTATGGTGTGTTTTCAGGTTTAAACAGATGTCTCAAATGGCATTTAGTTCAATGTTTTAGGTACATCCTTTAGTCACTTTCCTATTGCCGCACTGTTATGGCAGTTTTTAAGATAACCTTTATTATAGTCTCAATAATGTCAACCTTACCAGACTCTTAGTGATCTAATGTTTTTCAGACAAAACGCAGTGCCGGCTGCTGAAAGGAGGCGCTAGGGACACTACTCCTTCCCGTGGAAAAAAATTAGCATTCTTCTTTGCATTCCTTAAAATAATTTCTGTGCAAAACACACATCCGTATTTTTAGTGTTGTTCTCGATTCGAACACATAAAATTGATAATCGCATTTGTTCTTAATTTCTATATCATTGGATGCAAGCGCTCGTTGGAACGTCCTAAACGTGGTGTTGCTCCGGGTCTTACATATACAGTAAAAGCTGCCTATTAGTGCTCGACTGGCAACATGGGGCTCGTAAATAGTGTCTCCTGGCGGACGCCGCCGAACAGAAAGTTATCCTATATCAGCGCTTTCTCTTGATCGATTTACAACTTGCACTACTTCTTGCGCGACGAAAGAATAGTGGAGTGAAAGATGAAACGATGTGATATAGAGTTAAAACTGTTTTGCTATGTATTAAAGACATTGCTTCATTAATTTCAGCTTTAATATTAAGAATTTTAAATTTTGGAATTCTTTTAACTATATTATTCTAACATTTTAACCGTTGACTTTACTTGTGCTTAGTATGATAGCGAGTATCTCTTAATTATGGGACCGGCAAAAGAGGCTCGCGGTATCAACTGACGTTACTGAAGTGCTTCTGACCGGAGGATCCTACGATTCGAGTCCCGATTGTGGATCTCGCCATCTAGCGGGAAAGACCGCCACCTCCTGCGATAAGAAAATGCAGTCCACTTAAGAGACATGTGATTTTAGCAGTTGATGCGCCCGAAATCACTAATCAACCAATCTTAATTATTGATTTGAAATCCTCATGAACATCGTTGCAGATTTAGTGTGTCTGGCTCGGCGATAATTCCATAGTAATAAAAATGATAAGTTTACTTAAGTGACATCAGTAACTCAAAATTAATAATTTTTTCAAGTGATTAACTTTCTTTAACATTTGGCGCCATTCCTGAAGTCTACCCTAGAGCCCCCACTGATGAAACGTTCCACTTAATGACTTACACTTAATACTGGAGTTAAAGAAGACCTACGAAACACGAACATTGATTTTACATTTTGCGCATTATAACAGTTTAATATTCAATTTCTGCAAATATCTTTCCTTTCTTAGCCGAAATTTTCAAAGGGACCAGAAATCTTTCACAACATTTGAAGAAAACACCATTTTTTTATTTATTTTAGAAATAAGTAATTTCCCAAACATTTTATGCAAAACTAGCAGAATTACCCCCCTCCGCCGTCTTCTTCCTCCGTCAGCGCTGCAACGACCTGGTGTTCTCGTGTCGCAATGGCCCCATCGCTGTTGTTTCCTAACTCAGCATTAGCTTCGTCTCGTTTACATCCTTGCCCGGTCGTCCTGTCCTGGTCGACCTCGCGCCGCGTCATACAGCAACGCCCAGCAACAATGACCTCCAGGCGGATTGGGAATTGCATTTCACCAAAGCGCCGTCTTTGTGCTGCAGAGCCATCTAGTGGAGAGTTACAAGAAAATGAACAGCATAAAAACCGTTTCCATGAAAAAAAAAAACACTTAAATGATTTAACAATTATGGAGACTGGTCAAATTGTGCCGGAGTTAATTGATATCAAGCAATCCAACTTCCTGGCACCTGTACCTAGGATGCGGCGTCTTCCGGACAGCCAAGTAGTGTGGCGTCATACGGGTGTAATCAAAACACCCGAGAGTGGGTTGTAAGAACAGTGAATTTATTCATAAACTAGACCGTAGTCACACATAACAAATTTCGCTGCTTACAATTAACTAACTAAATAGATCCCACTACTATGAGGGATTTAATCGAACGGCTACCACACCGCTCTATATCCGAGACCTAATGCATGTCTCGCTCGTCACGACAATGAATTGCCGGCCCCTTGCCTACGTGGGCCATTCGCACAAACTTACGCACAACCGCACGCCGACGCTGCTGAGAAACAAGAAGACGGAGGCATTGTTTTCGTGCCGTTCTATAGGCCCTTCGGCGCTACCCGCCGCCCCCATTGCCTCCGCCGTACCACGCCGTATCCGCGCTAGGCAGAAATTCCCAATGCGTCGTCTTCTGCGCCCTTTGTTTAACATCCTGCCATCTGCCGCGTGTAGTCACCGTTTCAGCGCGCCACAAGGCTACAGTAGCTAAACCAACATCCATTTTTACATATTTAGATAAAATGTATGAAATACGAATAATCTAAGACTATTACAACCTGTTGTATTCTGTGGAATTCTAGTTTTAGTATACTCTCTGCTGAACCGACGATGTAAAGTGGAAATTGTCGCTCTTGATGTCCCGTAACGAGGCGGGTATTGCCCTGGTCACTACTACTGCCCTTCTACCGCGGCCCAAACAACTCCGCTTCGCGCTGGAGACCGTGAAACACGGACTCTGAAAAGCATTACGCTCTTTTTTTCTGACCATGTGAAGCGCGACACTAAATTGAAATTATTTACCCATGGAGCTTATAAACTGGCAACAGGTTCTAGTCCTTTACATGACATTTTTGTAGCGGTATCTCCCACTTTGGTATAGGTTGATATAGTATTTATTCATTTCATATTGCGACTGTTCTCTCGTTTTGTTGTCGAGCTTGTCGCTTTTTCGACGCGCTTTTGTTCTTTCATGTTTTTCATTGAATTTCCATAACAGAAAGGTTTTTACAACTCGAAACTCCCTGTAATAAAGCGGCGCGTACGTGTTCCAGCCGGTAGCCGGTAGCGACACTTCTGGGAAGTGCAGGCGACTGTGTGGTGTTCAGGTATGGGACAAGACCTGCTCGTAACTCGCAGATTTTAATTATTTGGGTTTATTTGGACATCGTTTATTTGAGGATACATCGATTTCAGTGTTTAACGGTGAGGTGTTGGCCTCTCAAAAACCTGAATGCTTTTCCGAGAAGGTTGAATTACTGGGAAATAAAAATATTTCAGGAAGTAACATAGTATAGAAATCTATATTAGTCATGTCCAATGCGCTCAGGAATCGAAAGTTCACTATGCATCTGAGCGGTGATGTATGAGTGGTCCGGTCATGTAAGAGATGTTTATGGTTTCGTTAGATACCTAGAAAACGGAGAAAAAAACAAAAACATCTAGAGTCATTTGTAGTTATTATTATAACGTAAAGCAAACTTTCACCTTATCTTCTTTACCGTTTGTAACAAAGATATGATAAAGCAAACTGAATATGTGACTCATTGTACTAAAGACGAATACAAAGTAAAAAATAACATAAGACCTACCAGAACTCTTAAAAAAACAAATGTGTGTATTAAATCAGTCCCACCGATGGGGCTAATAAGATACATTGAGGGGGATAAAATGATACAGCTTGATATTTCTATGAATTTTTATTAGGAAACAACGAGCGGACTGGTGACATCTTGGGGTCTAATGTCTCAAAAGTATTTTTTTCATCTTTGTAATTTATGTTCCTACGTCTAAGTTATAAGACATTGTTTCCAATCCGTCTGAAAGTTCAAAAAGGAGAATTTATTTTAAAGTTTAAAAACGCATTGTTTAATGTAGTTTTAATATAGTAAATTATCAAAAAAGTTTTTTCATACATCGAAGTGTAACAACAAGAAAGTTAACGTGTGTAATAGTTATTTATATAACTAGGGGTTTAAGTAAAGCTTTGTTCACGAGGGAGAACAGTTATGTCCCGAGTGAATAAAGCTTAGGTAAACCCCGTGTCATATACAAAACTTTATTTTTAAACAATAATTCTTCGCGTGGACCCGTGTGCCAAGAACGACCAAGCAGTTGCGTAGACGGTAGGCATCTTTCTGGGAGTCACCTTTAGGTGGCTGTGATTTCAGCTGGTTTTTTTCTGCATGAATGAAGGAAGAAATTTTTAAATCAGACAAACAATGCATACTATTTAGATTCTGAAGACAAAGATCTACAAATTCCTAAAAATACTATGAAAGCAGCAGAATGTGATTTTCAAAAATTATTTTCTGAAAAATTGAGACATATTTACTACATAGAGTCAGAATATTACTGCAAATGGAGAAATGTGTATTTCGAAATTGGTACGGGACTTGCTCATTTTAACAATAAATCAAAATCATACAAGTCTTCATCGTTTTGGAGGTATTATTCAATGGCGAGGGCAACTATACATCTCGAGGAAAATGTTGATATCTCTAAGTGACTATGTACGTATTTCTCTAGGAAAAATTATTGACGATACGTGTTTAACGCTTTAATTGGTATTGATATTTTTAGATATTGTAAATTGTTTTAATTTTTGAAGAAACATGGAAAAGGCTACTATCCAAAAATACTAAGACTTTTCCAAAGCTTGAATTTTACAGATTTGTTAAGACGCTTGTGGCAATCAGTATTTATTTTTCAAGGCTAGTTTTTAACTTACATGCATGTATTCTCTTATACTTATGGAACATACGATCTCTCTTTCTCAGATTATAACGATAATGGTAGTCGCTGGTAGGTGTAGTTACTTTAATCCCGGAGGATTTCTTTAATCCCACTGTGTGGTTACTTTAATCCCGGAGGAATTAATGTGTCATTTTACTCAATGGAGAATTAAAGACATTTTAACATCGGAAAAAGTATGATTAAAGCAGCACTTTAATCACAATTAAAATTAAAACTAGTGGTGCTACAGAATGGTACAGACTTTCCTGTATTAGTTTTATATTTCCTTTAGTCTCGGCTAGCTATTCGGACTTGCCACATACTCTTGCCAGCTTTCATCTATCGCCGCCAAAACTACTTTTTTGGACACTTTTAATTTTCCAGTTTCCTAACTGTAGAACAGAAATATTATTTTAAGAATATTAAAGAACAGTATAACATCGTTCTAAATGGCAAATTTCTTTGAACAATTTGGAGCCGTTTTGGGGCATTTGTGATTGGTAATGTGTACTTCGAGCGCACTTGCATGTAATTAGTTTTTATACATTGTATAGTTATGTTTATACATTGTCTAATGTGCAATTAGTTTGACATTGTGTAATTAGTGTGTACATCTAACCGAGTTGTAAATGTATTCAGTCCTGAGGATGGAGAAATAAAACTCCGAAATGTCGGCTAACCGACATAAATTTCATTTATTAGAAAACTATTGAATTTTCGAGAAATTTTATATGACATTATTTAAAGCACATGTACTCATAAATATAATGTGAAAAATCGCCGGTAATGTAAATATTAACGACATGAGAGACAAGTCAAATGAATTACATTTTTGTAATTTTTGAACACACAAAAGAATAGAACAATATGACGTTAATGTCATCTCATAGAGCACATTTAGCGTTATCCCTACAAAAAGTTTAAAGAAAACATTTGGAGCCGTTTTAGAGAAAATCTGTTGTTGTTTTTTTGTATTTTTTAAAAGTTGCAAATATTTCGTGCAATATTGCGCAAAAACTACTAAAATTTTCAAAAAAATGTACATGGCCTTAATGAAAGATCTCATTTTGGACAACAAATTTTATTTGAAAGAAAAAATCTTTATCTTCAATTTTGAAGTTCTAGGAAGACGCTGAAAAAATTTCAAACTTTTGCCATTTTCGAAAATTCAGAATTAACCAGGAAAATGGGACCTATGCCACCTTTATAAGTGTGTTTTATTCAATCCCTACAAGAAATTTAGAGAAAAAAAATTAGAGCCAAGCTGTTATTGCGTAAGATAGCGCTATCAATAGGCTGCGCGTAGTACATTTCAATGACTGCCAGTAATCTGACGTCACGCAGTGGCGCATGTCTATAGCGAGCTATTGAAAAGTTTTTGGGGCGAAATGAACACTGTTCATTCAGCACCATTAAAAAGTATTAGTTTAAAATGCAACTCTGTAGTGTAAAAGGTCGTATTATTGTTGTAAGTTGTATATTTTCAAAATAAAAATAATAAGCAAATATAAAAATTGAGTTGTCATAAAGAAGAGTGATACAAATAGAAATGTAATTTAGTGTGTAAAATATCACTTCTGTGATGTAATAATGATGTGAAAAGTTATTATGATCACTAATTGATTTTACTTTTTAACGTTTCAAGTTATTTTGACTTGATGGAACCGTTTCGATGTGTTATTAACATTTAAATAAATTCTCATGCAGTCCTAATAACACAAAAACCAGATGTCGTACGGCGAATATGAACGTTATTTTTATTAGGTACTTTCATATTATATCTTACATCGTGTGAGTCAATATCTTTATCAACTGGCAAGAAAATTTATGACAAATGTTTTTTCTTGCAACATTCATGACATAGAAATGGCGACTCGTAGCTCAATAGTGCTAATGTGTTTTTTATCATCAGCAAAAAGTGCTATCGAATGATAGAACTCTTGCATTTTTTAATGATCCCTTGCCGTGCGCAACAACACCAACTTTTTTTAATAATTATTGGTGATTGAGTATACGATTTATTGTATTCGTTTGGGACTGTCAATTTTTTACTGTGAAATTATATCTTTGACAACTATATAATTGACCGTAACAACTACATTTTCACTTCTAACAATAAAGGCAGATAGTGAATATAATACATACTAAATTATGCTGAAATCTTTATAATTCGTAATTCAGAGAATACAATAGTCCGATATACTTGAGTGTCTGTTACAGCTACAAACTGCAGAAGGAGAGAGATCCATTATCAGACTCAAGGCATTAATGGTCCGTGCAATTATGGAGCTTCTGTAAATACCCTATTTCTTCTGTAATATTATTCAATGGACGATATCAAAATCCACATACATTCTTTACATGTCTTCACAGAAGTTCACATTCTTAGATGAATGTGATGGTTATAGCTTTCTCCAAACAAATACAAAGATACGAGAATTAAGAATGAACGTCAGAGTCAATTTCAAATAATTAAAGTAAAATATGATTATTAAAAGCTCAAGTCTGGGATAAAAAATTCTTTACATAAACATGCATTAATATTCAATCTACAAGAATGAAATGAGAAATAGAAAAAATAGTATTGGGCATTCTATTTAATGCTCCATTATTATTTTTCTCAACGTATCTCTTGACAAGTTATAAATTGATTCATAATTCCTGTCCTAAGGAGCCTAAAACCGCGAGGAAATTGACGTTGTATTTTACGTTTGATCTGGACGCTATCTCCTTCTGCCCGCCGGCCTCGGACAGCCGGGCGGCGAACGCTCAGACGATTGGGAATCACAAGGGACGCTTAGTTGGAGCGTATTGCTATCCGTCGCTGGCGGATGGTGTAAAAGAGGCGGCGAGGGCGGGAGGAGGCGGGCGACGCGAGCGCCACGAAAAATGATCGATCTTCTCGCTCCCCTCGCCAAACGAAGCCAGCCAAGATGGCGGCGGCGGCGGCGGGGGCGCCAACGCCAACAGTCGACGAGCGGAGGGCGTCGGCGACGCTACTCCGTCGTCAACACCTCCTCCCCTCCCCCCCCTCCAACCCTGGCACTCCGCGCCTGCCTTCGCTCCGCGGCGCCACTCCGTCTTGTTTTAATTTTCCGGCTAATTTTACTTCTTCGCTCCCCTCCGCTCCGCTCCGCGCCCCGCCCCCGCGGCGGCGTCGTCGCCTCGCGCCGGCCGCGCGCTCGGAGCGCACCGGCCTTATCGCGGGAATAAATCAAGGAAGATAATTCTTTTTAATAACAAACCGCCGGCTCCGTTCTGGAAAAGAAATTTGAATTTAATTCTCCCAGCTTCCCGCCAATTAGAAAAGATACGAAACCCAATAACGGGTTGAATTCATTAACAGAAGCTTTCTCTTTCACTTTTTCCTTCCCGTGCAGGTTTTAACAATTCGCTTATATGAGATTTTAATAATAAAATAATAAAAGAACGTTACATTACTTGTAAACGGTAATATTTGTTCTTTCCGAGAGATGGAGAAAAAAGTGCTTACTTGGCGAGAATTAAAAATAAAAATGTTCCCAGAGAGGAAGAAGGAAAGAGCGGCCACGGTCTTTTCATTACGCAAATTACAAAAGCGAGCCGGAAAAGTATTTCTATTGCTGGCGTGACCGGGAGGCTGGGAGAAGCGAGCCAGAACAATGGGGGCGGAGAGGGCGCAGCGAGGGTGGGGCAGGGACCAGCGCGGAGCGGAGAGGGTTCGCGAGGGTGGGTTTGCGGGGGGTGGGTTTGCGGGGGGTGGGTTTGCGGGGGGTGGGTTCGCGGGGGTGGGTTCGCGGGGGGTGGGTTCGCGGGGGTGGGTTCGCGGGGGTGGGTTCGCGGGGGTGGGTTCGCGGGGGTGGGTTCGCGGGGTGGGTTCGCGGGGGTGGGTTCGCGGGGGTGGGTTCGCGGGGGTGGGTTCGCGGGGGTGGGTTCGCGGGGGTGGGTTCGCGGGGGTGGGTTCGCGGGGGTGGGTTCGCGGGGGTGGGTTCGCGGGGGTGGGTTCGCGGGGTGGGTTCGCGGGGGTGGGTTCGCGGGGGGTGGGTTCGCGGGGGTGGGTTCGCGGGGGTGGGTTCGCGGGGGTGGGTTCGCGGGGGTGGGTTCGCGGGGGGTGGGTTCGCGGGGGGTGGGTTCGCGGGGGTGGGTTCGCGGGGGGTGGGTTCGCGGGGGTGGGTTCGCGGGGGTGGGTTCGCGGGGGGTGGGTTCGCGGGAGTGGGTTCGCGGGGGTGGGTTCGCTGGGGAGGGTTCGCGGGGGTGGGTTCGCGGGGTGGGTTCGCGGGGTGGATTCGCGGGGGTGGGTTCGTGGAGTGGATTCGCCGAGACGGGTTCGGGAGGTGGGTTCGCGAAGATGGGTTTGCGGGGGTGGGTTCGCGGGAGTGGATTCGCAGGGGTGGGTTCGGTGGGTGGGTTCGCGAGGGTGGGTTCGGGGGGTGGGTTCGCGGGGGTGGGTTTGCGCTGGTGGGGTGGGGCGGGGCGAGCGGGAACGAAGTAAGTGACACGCCGGCCACAAGCTGAGCGCAAAGCTCTTGCAGTAGCACGGACGAACGGGAACAACCGTAGCTATAAAGATGGCATAGGACCGTACGTGATAATCATGTGAAAACAACCGGAAATGATGGGTAGGATAATAAGAGATAGGGTGTGATGGCAGTGAATTAACGGCATTGTGAAAGAATTTCACGTGACGACGGTTACCAGATGACGAAGAAGTGGCAGTAGTGAGAGCAGCGCTGTGACGTTCGCCAGAGGAATGAGTGGGCGAGATGTGAAGCGTGGGTAGCAGAGGCGGCTACGGCCAGTGCGATGGGGGCGGGGGCGGGGGCGGGGGCAGGGGCGGGGGCGGGCGAGGGCGAGGCGCCGGAGGCGGCGGCGGAGGCGGCGCCGCAGGCGTGGGGCCACCGCTACCGGGCTTCGGACTGTATCAATATTTAGTTAGCCGCGAACAAGCAAGCGATAGAAAGAAAAGGTGGTCCCGCCTCTCTCCCGCCTCTCCTCTTCCTACACACGGCGGCGGTGGCGGCGGCGGTGGCGGTGGCGGCGGCGGCGGCTGCAGCGGCGGCGTCCGGTATTTGCCCGGGCGCTGTTTGTACGGTCAGCGGGCAAGATCTCGTTTCCATGGAAGTTACACAACGCGCCAGCCGCCGCCGGCCACCCGTTGGGAGAACGAGAGCCAAAAAGGGAACGAGGGTAAAAAAAATACACGCGGCGAGATGGAAAGGGAGGAGAAAGCCCGCGATAATTGTATATATTTTCCTTTGGTGTGTGCTCGGACGTGTAAACAGGCGGGGCGCTATCGACGAGGTGAGGGAGGGCGGAGCGCAGAGGGCGGGGGAGGGGAGGGGAGGGGGGAAGTGCGTAGGTGCGCGGGCGGTAGAAGTCGGTGGAGAAGAGGCGAAGGTCCCGGCGGAGGCGGCGGAGCTTCTGTATTAAACCCGACTCCCAAAGGCCGCGCGTGAAGAGTTGAGACTTCTGCATCACTTCTCTGGGTCAGCCTCAGGGTTTCCTCGCAGGTTTGCTGCTGACGTGTCAGCCATGAACACGAATCTGTCAAAAACACTTAGGCATATGGACATTTTTAATACCAGTAATTTGGTTGTTACTAAAGTAGTTTTGTTATTTTTTGCCTCGGTTATAGAGAACTCTTCCATACAGAATATTTCAAATAATATAGAATGAAAGTATATTCTGTTGGAAAATACTCATTCCTGGTCTCCTAACTTGAACTATTTGCAAAATGTTCGGGAACAACGTTATGTGTACAAAACATTTTTTGTATACCAGTGTTTGCTTTTTGGAGTAATGCTTATGTTTTCGTATTTTTTAAAATTATTTTGATATCTCTCATTACCTATAGGTTTTGCAAAACCATCACAGTGACTTCCTTCAAACTACATTTATGTCAATTACGAAGATTGCTTCTCATCCAATGTTTCATATTTCTCTTCACTTCATTCTTCTAAATAATTATGGCTGTATTTACTGTTGTTAATAATAAATAATATCTTTAGAAAATACCTAGAAATCGACTGAATACCATCTAAATTCAGAAAACAAAGCCAATATGCTCATTGTAGAACTTTGTTTTCACAATATTCGAAGCCGATCTCGTCTGATTTGTTGGCATGTTTGTTCTTGTAAATATTGCAATTATTTATTATTATATTGACAAAATTGCCTAATAACCGTTTATAAACAGTGCGAGCTATTTAAAATATTTCCAGGAAACTCACTGAATTGCTTGCAAAGTATTTGAAAGGGAAGAATAGCTCCAGTGTTGGTGATGGTACGATAATACACATGTTTCCATTGCAAAATTCAGTGATGAACCTCAGTATTAAGTCTGTGTTCAATAAATAACTCTAAGAATGAAGCGCAGAAGTCTTAACAAGTACAATAATGGAGCTTTTCTCTCGGATTATATTAGTAAACATACAAGATAATACAATTTGTCACAGATATGTATGACATTTTAATTCTGCTCGTTTAGAGAGATGGGAATTGCTTTAACACACTTCAAAGTAAATATTTGAAGCGCGTATGTGTACGGTACACGAGTGGCATGACACATGAGTGAAGCTCCTAACCGAAGGAGTTGGACAAGAAGAGAAGGCAGGAAAACATCAAGGAATTTCGGCAGTAGATTATGTGAATATCATGAAAGCATGGAAAAAAGTACACCACAAAGTGTACGGAGTAAATACGTTTTAAGCTAACGAACTTTATTTTAGTGGACACGAAATGTTTACATTCGATTGATATACCCACTATCAACAATTTGTTAAAGTGCACCGTGTCCTTACAAGAGTATCGTTCCAATACACTTATTATGTAACAAAAATGGAGTAAAAAATATAGCCAACTAATGTTTATTAAATTCCATATATCGTTGTCATCCAAGACTCGATTTATTTATTAATTGAACCTGAAACGTGGGTAACTTTTAGAGAAAACTAAAAATTCAGTAATAATTCTAAAAACCAATGTCCAGCAATATTGTATTGAATCGATGATATGTTTTGTTTCATTTGTCCATTCGTTATTCCATGCTTCATTTTCACTGTTAATTTAACCCGGAGGCTGTTTTTCTCCGGGCATTACATCACGCTCGGTCCAGTAATTCTTGTTTACGTGCAGCGCCTGCGCCTGCGAAAGCAGCGGAGCCCGGCGCCGCCCAGGGCTCCTTCCCCGCGGAGGCGGAGGCGGCGCCCCGCAGGGGAAGGGGCGGGCGCTGTTCGCAGGTGGCAGGGAGCGGGAGCGGGCGCAGGTGACGGGGTCTGCCCCGGGCCCTCCATCACCTCTAATGTGTTAGGCGGGACAGTATCTCGGCTGCGGCAGCGAGGGCAGCGCGAAACAAATAGAGGCGGCGGAAGAAGCAGCCTCTTCCTCACAGCGCTGCGCCGACCCGGCCGTAGCCTCTGCCCTCTCCCCGCTCCGGCTTTGCCCCTTTGCCATCGCCCTACCCTCTCTCCTGCCCTCTTTTCTGTTCTCGCTGTCTTTTCTGCCCTAGCTCTCTCTTCTGCCCTCGCTCTCTTTTCTGCACTCGCTCTCCCTTCTGCCATCCCCTGCCCTCTCTCTCCCCTGCCCTCTCTCTCCCCTGCCCTCTCTCTCCCCTGCCCTCTCTCTCCCCTGCCCTCTCTCTCCCCTGCCCTCTCTCTCCCCTGCCCTCTCTCTCCCCTGCCCTCTCTCTCCCCTGCCTTCTCTCCCCCCTGCCCTCTCTCTCCCCTGCCCTCTCTCTGCCCTGGTCTCTCTTTGCCCTGCGCTCTCTGCCCTGCTCTCTCCGCCCTGTCATGTCTCGGCGTCCCTTCCTCTACCTGTGACCTGATCTCTCTCTTTCTCTCTCTCTCTCTCTCTCTCTTTCTCTCTCTCTCTCTCTCCCTCCCTCTCTCCCTGTCCTATCCTTTCTACGTGTCCTCTCTCTTTCTCTGTAACCTGTCCTCTCTCTCCCTCTCTCTCTGTTTTCTGCCCTCTCTCTCGTGCTCCCCGTCCTCCGCCGATACCGCAGCCACAAAAAAAGATCCAGTCACTGCCACCCCTACTCTGCTTTTGCCCTGCCGGCCCCACTAACTCTTCTGCTCCCCGCCGCGCGTTCCGTCAGATAACCAGGTGAAATACACCACGAAGGGTGTAGGTGAACCACGTTGTCGCTTGCGACCACCGTCGCTTGCGACCACCGCCGCACTGCCATCACATGCACCAGCCTGCAGAGTACGTAGGTACGGCCACTTCATTTCACTAACTCTCCAACGGGTTTGGCGTTATATATGCGTTCTTCCGGTGCAGCCATTGGGGTATGGGTCTTATGGGGAAGGGAACACTCATCGCCGGACCGTAAGGATGGGAGTAAAAGTGTAATGGATGAGGAATGATCGTACGTGATACGTGGCTCGTTGATCTAAGATTCTGCTTTAAAATACGCCTGGAATTCATCGGAGAAAACTGCGAAAATAAGCAAGCGGAGCAGCTGGCCTCTAGAATTCTCATCTAGTCTACGTCAGATCCATTTACTTATATTAGCTAGAGTTGGAAAACACCGTTATATAGAAAGGCGGGCCATTGAAATGTAGTCTGCGATAAATATTATTTCACAAATACATCAGTGTTTCAGTGAACCTCCTTTTATTCTAGGAGGTGTGACACAGAGTGAAAAAGAAAGAAAATCAGTGAGCGTTGAATACTAGATGTATATGCTTGAAAGTATCGCAAATATTATCACCGCAGTCTGACGTCAAAATTCTAGATTAAAATGTAAGTGAATAAATAGAGATTCAGAGTGGAATGTGTGTGTGAGTGAGTGTGTGCGTGTATTCACTGTGTCAGGTTTTAAATAGTTCTGGTAAAAACCGATCCGATGGCCGAGATCGCTAAGCCAGAAGTGCCGTGGCGGTCTTGGACCGAAGGATCATGGATTCGAATCCCGCTTCGGGCATGGTTCTGTGTGTTTCCTGATTGTGTGTGTTGTTTATGTGTAATGTGCTAGTGTGTCCCTTGTGGTTGGCGTCAGGAAGGGCATCCAGCCTTAAAACATTCGCCAAATGCGTATAAAAATGGAGTTTGTGAAAATTAATGAAAATGAGCCCATGCCCTTTAGCGCCCGTAGTAACGGGAAAACGCAAAAGAAGAAGTAGTAATGGCAAAAATGTTTTCAGCCTAGAATAGATTTTATTGAAAAGAAATTGAATTTTTTCGATGTGTCGCAATTTTCAAAACATGTTATCAATAGATATTGAAATAAAAATTCTCTAATAAGAAAATAGTATCGTTATCATGCCTTGCGTATATTGAAAGACGTGATAAGAGATATCCATTATGTCTCTTAATTTTTTGATCAAAAGTATTTTGAAATTGTTTAAAGTTTGAAGATGATAATAACCTCATTATTTACATTCACCATCTAAACGTAATTTGCAACAAACAAATCCTACAAAAAGCACTAAAAATATGTAGACATTTATATTTTGCCTCCATGAAAACATCACTAAAATTTTAAAAAAATGATCACTAAAATAGAAGAAAAATATGTTGATCAGATCACAGTTGGTGTCAAATTCGTTCTTATAAATTTTCGTTTTTTTTGTTTTTATTTAAAAAAGACTTTCGTGGGAGAATAATTTAAATGAGAGTTGATTATATTGTTAATATAAAGGCGGTGATAGTGTCTGAATTGGACTTTGCAGTGCGGGTGCATAAAGATGGAACGAGAAACAATAGTTTTGGATTGCAACTTATCTAAACTTTATTGCAAAGAAATACCTCTTTACCTTACATCTAGCTGAGCATTGATGAGAAACAAAAAAACCTTATGCAAACCTAATTTACCTCTGACATGAGTAAAATCCTATAATTGCCTTTCAGTTTTACATCTTCTCAGCCTCTTTCTGTGGAGATGTAATCTGCCATCTCCACAGTGTCTTCGTTGTTTTGATCAGACACGGTAACCACCATGGGTGCAGAAACTATCAAGAATGCACTATATTGTTTTTTTGGTACTTCGCCATCACCATCCCTTCGTAGCCACGTATCATCAACGGCCATCCCCACCCTGCTATCGTTACCCTTCCTGCTATCGTTACCGCGCCGAGTAACATCAACACAAAGAATCCCAGAGCGGGAGCAACACATTAAGAACGTCAGCTCAGAAAACGAAAAATGTGGAAAATATAACTCGAGGGAGGCGCCCTCTAGTAAGAAATCGAGTATTACTCGGAACGAAGGCTAATGAAGAAAAACAAGCCCCATTTTCTCGGTGGTTCTAAACAGGATGTATAATGTGGATAAACGACCCTAAGAAGTCATTAGCTCGTCTTCCCCTCACTACAAACAGACGAGTGTTCTCCTCTTTGGACGCAGAGTCACAAAACGAATGAAAAATGGGCTACAATTAATTTCTATAAGCGTCATAAGTGGTCCTTATTTCATGCGTTGGACCGTTTGACGAATTGGAAGAAGTTACGATGCAAATAGTCATCTTGTAGGTTGTCGTGGAGTGATAATGTCGAAGATTTTTACTGTGGATGTTTTCAGGAAGAAAATTAAAAATTAACTTTACTGAATATATTACATATCAATGAGCAAAATATACAGATATTCTCACGCGTTTCTATCTCTCATAGGAGAGATGATATTCAGTTCATCGTGATAAATCTCGCAAAACCTTTTTTTCTCGCCTCTAGACAATGTAGTTATGAGAAATAATATATTCACGGAGATCGCTTCAAAATGGTGAAGTCAAAGTGTTTCTTGGCGATTGCAAGGTAAAATTCTCTTCTTGTGATACAGAGCAGTTGCGGCAATCTAATTCTTGACTCCTATGACGCCTACTACGACGTTCATCTACACAAGCGGCGAGTGGGAGAGGAAGAAAACACGCCATTACACCCAGGAAAATTTGTCTATCAAGAAATAATTGTAGTCAATATAAAAATATTACAAAGCACTTTTACTACGCTTATCTCAGGAAGAACATAAATATAGTACATCTGTTGTCAGCTCTCGATATTTGATTGTGCGTAAAATCTGATGTTGTTTGTGTTCACTGAGATTAAGAGAGACGGTTTTCCATTTTGTTCTCATGCTCACTTTGTTCGTTTACTTTAAATTACAATTAAAAAAATTCTGAAAAGTGAAATAAATCTTATATGAAAAATAATACCAAAGTTAAGACACCACTTCGTCATAATTTTTGTTTCAAAATTATTTATCTATATTTTCTGTTCCGTTTCCTTGCCCTCCGATTCCCACAACCGACGAAATATTTCCACCCACAACGAACACACAAAAAAAATACCAAAAAAATATATCAAAGGTATTTTAAAATTCTCCCCCACTTACGACACCACGTCAGTTGCATTAGCGTTGCCAGCGCGGTCGGAATTCCAATAGGAGACCTGTATATCAAGCATGATAACCACGCTCGCTCCGCTGTTTCTTCTCGCGCGCTCGAAATTTATCTCAATTTGCGTTCGCAATGGAATTCGCGCGGTCGGATGGGGTGGGCGGGGCGCGGGTGAGACGGGGGCGGGCGGGGCGGGGGGAATCTCGTTTGCAGAGCTGGCGCGAGAGCGCGGGGCTGTCAAACCCCATTGCGTTTCAATCAATCCCGGTGGCCGAGACAAAAAGGGGCGGGTAACGACAACCGCTATTGAACCCGAGCTATGCAGTTATGCGCGGGAGATTCCGCAGATACGCCGTTTACCGGGGCGATGGAGCGGGGCGGTGATGTTTGGCAACGCCGCCGAAGTGGGTAACGCACTCACACATGATGTTTTGCAAACTATGTCATTTAACGACTGTAATTATTGAACTTGTGCGATGTTTATGTCTGGATTACTTTACTCACGAAATAGCTCGACGTTGCATTTATTCTGAAGTTGGCAGTTAAAAGTAACTTATTTTAAGGTAAAGAAAACTTGTTTCTTCTAGAATAGAAACATAATCAGTGTTATGGAAGATATATTGAATTTTCTTTATGTGACACATTCCAATTTTCTGTACTACTTACAAGGGTCAATTTACATTTGACAACTTACATTTGATTAATTATTTTCACGGTCGTGAAACATGTTTTTGACATTTATTATTTTAAAGGAAACTAACAACTTTTCCATCACATTGTAATTTTTGTAATCATCCCAGACATGACTCACGAGACATTTGTCAGACACTCCACAAACATTTCCATTAAAATAAAATATATAAATGGGACCTGACGTACTCACGTGTAAAAGTTTTAGAACTAAGTAAAATGTCGCATATATCTATTTTTACGGAAAAGAACACGTTACTTTTAAATAGACGAAAATGAAACTAGAAAAATATTTTTTAGCGTTCTCAGATATTTCTTCATAATGTTCATCTCGAGATTTGTTAAAGCCTGTCTGTATTTGTTGTGATAGCTAACAATGAACGACGCATGTGGCATACTCTTTTCAATTTCTTCAATCTCGACATCGAATATTTCGAAAGTAACATTGAACTTTCGAATTACACGTATAACATAAATTATTGAATTACATAAGAATCCATGGGAACTAAGTTTACTTCAAACTATCTTCAGTCGTATTAAAGAGTGCACGGTAATTTACTCCAATCCTTCTTGATTATCAAGATGCACATATTTACAAACATTTATGCCCATCGAGAAACTAACTCCGATTCCAATCCCAACTTCAAAATTTTATTCCGCGTTCACGACGACTATCAGAAAGGGCGCACGTCACGGCAACGCCTGGCGCATAACGAACGCGGAACGCGAGGCGGGCGGGGCGGCAGCGAGAAAACAAAACCGATCACCGAACTTCGGCGCGGCCCTCGCCGGGCGAGGAATTTCCCTAATACCACCCGCCAAAGCCTTTGACGGGCGGCCTGACGGCGGGGGCGGGGCCGGGGAGGGTGAACACGCGACGGGGGAAGCAGCAAGCACTCCGGCAAATAATAAAAAATAAAAAAAAATCGCCCGTTTCTCCGAGGCGAGCATCGATTTGATGCGCCTGTGAAAGATTCAAAGCCTCGGCGGCGCCGCCGCCGCTCAGGTACCCCGCGTCGCGACTTCAAAGGGGTCAATAGAAATTGTTTTTGTTAACTGGGGCGTGCGGCGCCACTCTCGGAGCGGGCAGACACAGTGGTGGGTGGTGGGAGACGGCGGATTGGGGGGGGGGAAGGTGAAGAAGCAAATGAGTGGGAAAATGGTGGTGGTGGTTGGAGTTGCCGAGGAGGCGGAGGCAGTGAAGATCAGGAAGGAGCTAGCAGGACGCGGCGTATGGTGGAGAATGTGGAAGAAGTGAAGGTGTTGTTCCCAGCAGTAACATGGCGGGGAGGTTGGCAACGGCGAAAGAGCGAGCAGCCCGGTGAGTGAAAGTGAGCGGGAGCTGCCGCAGAGAGGGCAAAAAATGAATTGAATGATTGATTAGTCATTTCGGGCACAACTGCTAAGATCATTAGTCCTGTAAGTATAGTGCAGGTTTTTCTCGTGAGAACCGTCACCGAACCATCATCGTCAGGGTATCTCCCACCAACTAGGTATCTCCCACCAAAGGAGCATCGCTCCAGCCGGGTCAAGCTCTAAGCCCTTCTCCGATCTCTCGGCATGTGTGGTAGTGTACTGCATGTTAGTGTGTTGTAAGTAAATGGTGAGGATACGACAAGAACGAGTAAGGAAAGATCGCGCGCGGACCGTGGCCCATTTGTTAGGGTACTGCCCGGCATTCGCATGGTGTTGATCGGAGAAACCAAGGGAAGCTACCGATCAGAGCAGCCGGCCGTTAGAGTTCTCCTCCAGGCAGCGACTGAATTCGACCTAGCTGACAAGCTAAGGTCTAATGTCGAAAATCGTCGTCGCGACTCGAACCTAGGACCTCCCAGTCAGAGGCACTACAGAGACATCGGTCGATGACCTGAACCACCTCTTCTGGTCGGGGGCGTTGGTAACGGCAAAAGAGCGAGCAGGGTTGCCCGGGTGGGTGAAGTGGGCGGGGTCGTACGCAGAGAGGGTAAAAAGTGGAGATGATCGCGGTGGGGATGGTGGAGTTTGTATAAAAAGTGGAGGTGGGGTTATTCCCGGGACGGAGACGCCGGGAAAAGCGGAGAACGAGAGCTGGGTTGACCGGGGAAGGGTGGCGGGCGGCGAAGTACGCAGAGGAGGCAGAGATTCCGAGGGAGATGCGCGCAGCGTGCTCCAGCGCGCGATGGAAGGAGCGACGAGGCGGCCGGGGCGCTCGCGCCACGCTCCAAATGTACTTAACTTTTTATTATGAGCAAGCGGCGCCGCGGCGCGGGGCCATGCGGGCGAGGTCTTTTGCGCGCTTCGCTTTTCATTTGCTCGAGAGGTCGCTGCGCTTGCCACCGCCCCCGGCCCCGCCCCCGCCCCCGCCCCCGCCCCCGCCCCCGCCCCGCGGCCACCGCCTCCAGTGTCGCCGCCACTGAAGCGTCGTGTCTCGCCGCTCCGCTGAACCGAGGAGGCGTCGCGCCAGCGCAGGTCCTCTCGCCAGCTCGCCTCCACGCGCTCGCCTCCACGCGCCGCGCCGCGCCACCCACGCCGCCGCCCCGCCACTCGATTTCACTACCTTGCCCCATCGCTCTACTCTACCCTACCACCCCGCCCCATTGCTCTACCCTACCCCACCTTCCGTCCCACCGCTCTACCGTACCCCATCCCCCGCCCCACCGTTCTACCGTTCTACCATCCCGCCCCATCGCTCTTCCCCAACCACACCACCCCGCCCCACCGCATCACCCTACCCCACCCACCCCACCGTTCTAGCGTACCCCCACCAGCCCCCGGGCTTCCGTACCCCATCCCCGCACCACCGCTCTACCTTGCCCCATCCCCCACCCCACCGCTCTTGCGTACCCCACCACCCCGCCCCACCGCACTACCGTACCCCACCAACCCACCCCACCGTCCTACCCCACCATCCCGCCCTATCGCCGCTGCCCCCCATCCTGCCTCACTGCCGCCCACCGCCCACATCTCAGGCACACCGCCGCCATACCGTCGCCACACCGCCGCCACACCGCCGCCACACCGCCGCCACACCGCCGCCACACCGCCGCCACACCGCCGCCACACCGCCGCCACACCGCCGCCACACCGCCGCCACACCGCCGCCACACCGCCGCCACACCGCCGCCACACCGCCGCCACACCGCCGCCACACCGCCGCCACACCGTTGCTACACCGCCGCTACCCCGCCGCTACCCCGCCGCTACCGCGCTGCTACCCTACCGCTACCCCGTCCACTTTTTCTACAAACTCCTCCATCTCCTCCGCGATCATCTCCACTTTTTTCCCTCTCTGCGTACGTCAGCCCTTGGACCCCTGCCCCGTCGCCCCGATCATCCCTGCGAGCGCCAGTAGCCGCCGTCGCCTCCGCTGGCATTTCCATCGTTACGGCCGTCACCTGTCTTACGATCCTTTATACGTTGTCACTTGTCTGAATAGTAACTGACCCCGCTCCCATACCTATTGCCACTCACAGGCCACATGCTTTTTCTGTCCTCCGTTACTGAGGTGCTCCGCCATCAAAGTACGAGCAAAGGTGGCTCAGGCACCATCAGCAGTGTTTTCGCAGTGTCTTTGCAGTCACTGAAGTGTCTCTGAGAAAGAGGTGCGAGGGTTTGAGTCCTGACGACTTTTGACACTGGCTTGTCAGGTAGGTCGAGCGTAGTGTCTGCTAGGCCACTGTCTGGAGGATAATCCTAGCGGCCGGCAGCTCTGATCGGTAGTTTTCCGTGGTTTCTCCGATCAACACAGGGTGAATGCCAGAGCAGTACCCTAACAAACGGGCCACGGACCGAGCGCGATCTTTCCTTTCTCTTCCTTTTCCTATCATCACATATTACTTTCACACGCTTACACGCACTACACTACCAACATGTCGGGAGACCAGTCTCCGCCCAGGAGCTTGGAGCTTGTCTCGGGTGGGGTGGTGCTCTTCTGTGGGGGACCGGGCTGGGGAAAACCCCGCGAGTTGACGTGTAGATAGGTGCCGGACGTCGCCATCCAGCGGGCGTTGTTCACTGCCACATCCCGCGATAAACATGCATTATACGTACGGGACTAATGATCTTAGCAGTTGGCGTGTCCGGAATCATCAAATAATCAATCAATCGTCACAGCATCACCATTCTTACGATACTTTATAGGTTCAGTCACTGGAAAGTAACTGACCTCACCCCCATACCCATTGCCACTCACATGCCACAGCTCTTTTTCTCCTCCATTACTGACTTCCCCCGCCCTCATCAATCCCAACTCTGCCTATACAGAATCCACCCCAGCGCGGGCATCAAACCCGCACACTTTCACACCATCGCCGTTCCGTAACCACCACATCCACCAGCGCCACCGCCTTTTTAAAAATTCAACTCCTTCCACGCATCCTCCACTGTCACCGCAGTCATCGATGTCACTGCCGTCGTCACCACCCCTTCACCGCTCACATCATTCGACCCAACCATAATCATCGACATCTCAATCACCATATCATTGAAATACCTGCCTTACGCCATCTTTGTAGCTTCTGATGTTGTCATCGTCCTCGTGTGGTTATCATCTCTCAGTCGTTTTTATTTCATTTCGATGAATCCTCACCATTTGGTCCATCTACCCAGTCAATCTTCTCCCCGCTGCTGTTTCCGCCACGTGCAGATTATTCCGTCACTTCAAAAGTTTGTCACTCCCGAGACGCAACACAGTCACCTCGGCAGCGCTTTTCGCTTCGCCGCTCCACCTACCAGTGCGGCAGCGTCCACAGAAGTTGTTCCGCCACCCTTTGCCGCCGGATCCCACTTCTGTCGCAGTCACCTCCTTCAAGCCCCGTGTCTGCAAACTCCTCACTCGCCGACTCCCCCTCGCGACTTCGGTTCCAGTTCGGTTCCTCCAACTCCACCTCCTTCCTCCCTTACTCTTCTTCGGCGCCATCGTCAGCGAAGTCGTCTCCAGCGACCTTTATGTGTACCATCGCCAGTACTGCAGGCACGAAAGGTGGCTCGGCTAGTGCTTGGTTATCTGGCTTCCTTGACAAACTGAGTCCCTTTTAGTTTCTTATATCTCCTCCTTCTCTCATTTACTCTCTTCGATATTTTCTTCTGCGGCACCGTGACAACTGTTAATATCATTCCCTTACTCCCAATCGCCTAACTCCACC